>OZ002743.1:67194099-67481311 GCA_963924295.1 Dioctria rufipes | reverse complement strand
ATAATTTTTAAGTATCTGGTAAGTGATCAAATGGATACTAAAATATTTAACTGTTCATGGAATTTTTTGTTTAAAAAAGGACTTAAATTTTTTCTATGTCCATTTTATTGGTGCCCCTTGTCTCTTGATGCCCTAAACACATGCTTATTTTGCTTAATGGCCACTATGAATTATTGAGACATAACAGACTATTCTCGTAGACTGGGAATAGCCGTGAACGATTTTTGACGTAGTTGTGAAGCTTTTGAGGAAATCGAATCAGTTCGATATGTGCGTTGTGAGTACTCTGCTCAGCCGACCAAAGGAGGGGGGCTCCCTGTTAGCTACTTCTTTTCAAATATAGAGTAGGTGTAAAGTAAAGAGCTCAGACGCATCCTGAGCTTCCTTAAAGAAGCAGGATGGATATAGGGCGGTTTCAGAAATATTATCCAATGAGACCCATGGAGGTCTAAGTATATCAAACTGAATGTCTCCAGTAGCGCCCCTCTTACATAATCTAACATATTCCAGAATTTAGATCATAAGCAAAAAAATTACTATAGATATCTACATGGTAAAATTTAGCGTATACGTAGAATATGTGTACTGTCAGTAAATAGGATGATGGTATGACTATACTGTCGCCTAAAACTTGTTGACAATATCTGCTAGAGTGGAATGTAGGTGTGCAATGCTATTTTAGCAAAAATCTTGAATACACTCAATGTAAAACGATTAGTAAAGTGCTATAGTATTAGTAGGGATTTTGTTTTATTTTCTTTTTTTTTAAATATAGTACAAGAATTATGATGTGATTTCCTTTTGGTACATTACCAATTTGGTAAAAAAATTTCTTTGATCAGATTTTCTACATTCTCGTCCCAATTACGACAAACAAAACTTTTAGTAAGTGTGCTCAAGACTTCTATATTATAACTGTTTCCTTCGTATTGGTACATGTCCAAATAACATAAAGCTTTTGGCTAACTTAAAATAAATAGGCCTTACCAATGTGGGCCTTATACTTTGCGATTTGAAATGCAACTCGCTTAAAATATTTAAGCATTTTGCTAATCCACTTTGAGGGCTACCGTTAATTTAGCACTGGTCTCTGAGTTAAAACAAGTTCTATTTTTGATATTATAAGACGCTTATTAAAAAAAAAAATTAATTTCGTTTTTAAAAATCACCACGATATCAACTCGGTTCCGAGCCCGTAGGTAAACTAAATTTCCCGTCAAGCTACTCTTCTTAACTAATCCTCACTACATACCTGAACATTCACGGAGCCACTTATCTAGGTACGTGTTGAACTTGTTCTGTTTCTAAGTCCTTATTTTGCCAGAATCTTAATCATGATCTTATAAATACTTCCCCGTTTGGGATGTCTCTACCATAAACTCGTAACATCTAAACTCCTTCATATTACGCATATTCTTATCATCAAGGAAGCCGACCGGAATTTCAATGGCTTTATCATTACAATACTTGTCATTTTATTTATTGATGAAGTTTCAAGTATAGATGTGTCAATTAGAAAATTCTTAACAGCGTTTGAAAGAGAATAAGTTTACACTTCTTCGAAGAAAAAGTGAATACCGTGTATGCTGATAAAGCATACTTATGCTTGGAAAGCCCATTAGGGAAACTGAAAAAAAACTGATAATTCAGTTCCATTTCATGAATTGATTTATTAAATTTATTAGGGGTCATACAAGGACGAATAATGCCTGGAAGTGAAAGTGTATAGAACATTCCAATAAGATGACAACTGAAGAGATGGCCAATAAGATCCATGATACTTTAACGTACGTAAAGTTACCATCGCAATCTCGCCTGATTTAACGTAGAACTAGCTCATAATTTGTCGTGAAAACTATAAATTTGTTGTGTACTTTTTTCTAAAGGTAACTGGATATGTTGCTAAGTTGACGTGAACTTATCGAATTGCAAAATATCATATCTTATAATTTTTCGTTAATTTGTTGTGGAAAACATAAGATTCCGAATCCTAATGAGTTGCGGTGCTAATTTGACTTCAACTTAGCACCACATCCAGATTCCTTTTGAAAAAAGGACACGACAAATTTATGTTTTCCACGACAAATTAACGACAAACGAGTTAAATCGGGCGAAGTTGCGGTGCCAACTTTACGTGATACTTTAGCTTTGGTTGTACGTTACCAGGACCAACTATCTACTGGTGAGGAATAATATGTGGTTATCTTGCAACCGCGCAAGTACTTACAAGCTGGCCCCGCACAACCCTATAAGTATCGGGCAAAATTTCATTCTGGTTCGAGAAATTTTTTTATTTGTTCAAAATAGGAAAAAAAATTTATTCAATTCTTTTGTTGTGTTTGGTTTCCTCCCGATAATTCTAAAAATTATTAAACAATTATGGTAAGCATCTTGGATGATCATATTTTTCGTATCATACATAAAAATGCAAACATGTGAAGGTTATCGGCCGCGTTTGCTCACAGTTGACCAAAAACGGAATAACGACACCATTTTAAAGCATTGTTAAGATATTGTTCATATTTATTCCAGAAATTATACAGCAGCGAAAATAGTCATGATCAACGTGCTCCGAAGAAGTCAAAACAGTTTTATCGGCTTGAAAGGTCTGGTCCATAATTACAAGGCAGTAGTATTATGATTATTTTTTGTAGATCAATTTAATGCTAAATTGGTGAAAAAACGACTCCACTTGATGAAGAAACAAATTCTCTTCCACCAGCTAAAAAGTCTACAGTTGTCATGGTCGCAACTATCGAATTGTTTTACAAACTGTTTTTCCCCCCATTCAAACTAAGTATTCCTCAGATTTTTCCTTTAAGACTTAATTTTTTTTTTCCATGTTGAATAAATAGCAGAGTGGAAAAAACTTTTCATCGAGGAGGTAATCACTGAAATAAATGCCTATTTGGTACAGGTAAAGAATTTGTACTATTCTAGAATGTCTAAAGATACTGGAAATTGTTGGTAAAGTGTATCTAAAGAAGACTGTGTCGAAAAATAATTTGAATATTTGGTAAAAACACAAAACATTCTTTAATTTCATCAAAGCCAAAGACTTATCATATTTCCTTCATTAATTAATTTAAAACCAAGAGAAAATGAATAAAACGATTGTGTTAAATCAACACAAAAAATATTTACTTGACTTTCCAAAGGTCAAACTGAAAACTTTCCAAGAAATTTTTTTTTATTTTTATTTTAAATTCAACTTGCTCCCACCCAAGGAGATTTAAAATGATTTTATAGCAGTAACAAAAAAAAAAAAATTCACAATAAAAGAAAATTGCAAAGATAATTTCGCGTGGTAACAAAGAAAGAAAACTCTCCGCCCAGGTTTGATTAAATTGTTTCACCATAACATTTTCCATATCATTAAAACCCACCCACACCGTGGATCGTGTAATATTTATTTAGAGCAACTGGAGAATTTCATGAGGGCTTTATCTAATGAAACCTGAAATGGGGGCTAATTAAGGTTTTATTGAGCTTTTCCATAGTACGACATAGTACGAGTATATCTAAGGACAAAGATATTTTTGGTTAATTCAATTTCCATACACAACTTTCGTGTAGAATGTCTTGGGTCGAATATGTATTGATTTTCAATTTTGAAAAACAAAAAACCTTTTTTGATAAAATTCAAGAAGGCCTTAACTTGTAAAACGAAGGAAAATCTTGTAGGTGTCATGAGCAGATATCGCTGATTATAATACAAATTCGGTTAGTAGGAGAAGAATATAGAGAAAAATATTTAAAAAAATAAAAAAAAAAGAACATTGTAAAAATGTTTAACAATGTCACCCAAAATATTTTGGCATTCATCGGTAAACAATAATGTGTGAAGAAGGTTGTTATTTTATAGCTCGTGCATATGTAATATAGTAGTGGACATTCTGAAAATAGAGATTGAATGGTGTAAAAAAGGATTACTCTTTATTATTTACGGTGTTATACTAAGTAATATAAGCAGTCCCCTTTGACTGCACGGTCCATCCTGATCGGTACACGATCTTAGAGGGCATGATCATAAATATTAGACCATAGCGTTGACCGAATTGACTAATTGTACAACAGCGTTGAATTATGCTGCTATTATGAGTGATTGGTGGACAAGACCATATATAACCAGTGGGGTGGGGGGTGTCTCTATTGCCCCCTCCCACTCCAAAATACCCTTAGTTTCCAAAAAAAAAACTAAAAGGATTATACAGGGTGTCTCAGAATGATCCGACTATTTCGAGAATGAACGAGACGCAAACGAAGTAGGGTGGAGGGAAGTGAAAGTGGCGTCGCTTACAATATCTGCCTTTACATTTTTAGTTGCCACCATGCCTTACACGGGAGAGCAACGATAGTGGAAACAAATAGGTGCGATTCATCATGGTCGTCCAAGAACAGCAAGAACATCGAGTTTGTGGTGTATTCTGTAAGTCGAGACCACCGTGTTAGCATTATGAAGCGAGAATCTCAATTGGGGCTATCTAAAGCGACGATTTACCACATGATGCAATGCGATTTGAAACTTAATCTCTAAAAAATCCAGATTGAACGGCTTTGAATGAAAATTAATATGTTTTAAGACTTAATTACATGAAGATAATGTTAGAGACGACATTCTACGATTTGGACAACATTTGCTTCAACGAAGGAGCTCATTTTCATTTGAATGGTTATGTGAATAATCAACATTTCCGATTTTGGGCAGAGAACAAGCCAACAACGTTACATCAACCCCCTTTGTATAAAGTTACAATTTAGACCGCAAACTGCATATTCAAAATCAATATGGTCTTCAAAAAACTAAGGTCAAATAATTCATCAAGATGATAAAGATTTTCTTCGTCCAAAACTTCAAGAATGTGAGCATTATAATCCCTTCGAATGGATGAAGTCACAGCGTAGATTTTTATCACCTTGATGGCAGCACTGAACGAGATGTTCTCCGAAAAAGGTGATTTCGAGGAAGTTACATTAAGTGGCCACCATAGAACGCTGATTTAACTCCACTTGATTTTTTCTTGGTTAAGAGTATCTACTATCTACGAGAATAATCCACAAAGTTTGGTATATTTAAAAACAAATATAGAAGAAAAGATAAGGCTGATTAATCATCAATTTCGTCGAAAAGTCTTCAACAATGTCCGCAAAATGGTTTAAGAGTGTCGCCAAAAAAACGGCCGTCATTTAACCAATGTAATATTCAAGAAGTAAAATTCCGTTCACTGCGTACATTTTAGAATCAAATAATAAACACTTAAAATAAATTCTCTTTTTATATAATCGTTTAAAATAGTTGGATCGTTCTGAGATACCCAGTAATAATTATATGAAGTTGCCATAATTACCCACGCAGCTTTTTCCCTATAATTTTTGTACATTTCGAAAGAATCGATTCAAATGTTTATCGTGTAAAAACTTTCCTGATAAAAATTTGCGTATGATGTGAGAAATATGTAAAAAGCATGGAAAAGTACTCAAACTGTTTCCCCTACAGGAAGAAGCAGAAGAAGTGCGGAATGACGTTTTTGAATTGTGTTTAGTTTTAGTACACAGTTTTAATGAAATTAAAAATTTGGCGCGAATCTGATTTAGAGTTAACTGGAGAGCCTCTAGAAACGCAATTGAACCAGGAAAACAATGCCGAGCATGATGAATTCGTTCCAAATTCTACAGCAATTGCCTAACGCAATTTAGACTATTTACAAAGTTGGCACCACCATGCGGCTATTCCAAATCCAAATTCATCCAATTTTTGAAAATTATGATTATGTACCAAAGCAAATAGGTTCCGTATAGCGACACCCCCCCCCCCCCCCCTCAAAATGACATGGAAAAAAACATTAGGGAACTAAACGGTTTTCCAATAAGAGGTTTTATTTTAATTAGCCCGCTATTTCGGTAGATGTCACTTTTGGAGCTGTCATTTTTTGACATTTGACAAGTAGAAACTACGCCATTAATAAAAATTTAACGATACACGATTCAACAACGCATTGCAATTATTAAAATTCACTATAAAAATGGTGAAAATGTGGCAGAGACGGTTCGTAAAACTCGAACATTTTTGGGTCGTCGTGAAGCACCTTGTCGGACCGCAATACACAAATTGGTAGAAAAATTCGAGCTGTTGGGACAAGTTAGTGATGTGAAGAATAAAACCCGTGCACATCGCTCAAGAACAGCCGAGAATATTGCTGCTGTAGCCGAAAGTGTTGAAGAAAACCCAGGTTTGTCCATTCCTCGTCGTTCTTTGGAATTAGGCATTCCACAAACGTCATTACACCGTATTTTGCATAAAGATTTGGATCTTAAGGCTTATAAAGTTCAGTTAACATAAGAACTCAAACCGGCCGATCATCAACAACGTCGAGTCTTTGCTGATTGGGTCCTTGAAATGCATGCAAATGATCCGGAATTCCATCGAAAACTCATCTTGAGTGATGAGGCCCATTTCCACCTCGATGGCTTCGTCAACAAGCAAAATTGTCGCATCTGGGGCTCGGAAAACCCAAGAGTTATTGTTGAAAAGCCTCTCTATCCTCAACGTGTGACTGTTTGGTGCGGTTAATGGTCCCGCGGGGTCATTGGACCTTACTTTTTCGAAAATGAGGCTGCTGCAACAGTTACGGCGAATGGATTGCGCTATCGACAGATGATTAATGATTTTTTATGGCCGGAATTGGATGGTATTGATCTGGACAACGTTTACTTTCAACAAGACGGCGCTACGTGCCATACAAGCAACGAAACCATTGATCTTTTACGGGAAAAGTTTCCGGACCGTGTTATCTCTCGAAGAGGTGATCACAATTGGCCACCGAGATCTTGTGACTTAACACCTTGCGACTTCTTCCTTTGGGGCCACGTGAAAGAGAAGGTCTACGCCAACAGCCCAGCGTCGATTCAAGACCTCAAAGATGGAATTCGTGAGGCTATCGAGGACATAGGGCAGCCACTTTGCGATTTGGTTATGAAAAATTTCATGAAAAGGATATGGTCCTGTAGGCGTGGTCGTGGTGGTCATTTGGCTGACGTTATTTTCCATTATTAACGGCATACCTTCCTCTTTATAATGAAATAAAGATCCGATCATATATCTCAAAAAATGGCATTTTTCTTTGAATATCAAAATAACACCTCTTATTGGAAAACCCTCTATGTGCGCTAATTATATTCCACATTGAAAAATTGTATGGTCGGAAATTTAATAGTTGTTTTAAATACACAAAGTTCGGGGTACAGGACGACGCCAATCTGCATCTCACCCTAATATGATCTCTGACAACAAAATTTGATTAACACAGGATTTATTTGTCAATTATGGGCTAATTCTTCACCAAATCTAAAAAATTTAATGGGTTTTTTAAAAAATCAAAATAGGGGGGGGAGGGTTCAGGATGAGGTCGTCTTCTACTTCGCCATAATGCAAATTCTGTCAAAATAGTTTTGATTCATTCAGGATTTATGTGCTAATTCTCTGCCTAATTGGAAAAGGTTATACTTGAAAAATTAATGGAATTTTTAAGCAATCAAAATGGGGATGTAGGACGACTTCGTCCGTCACGGTACCCCAGTAAAAATGCTACCAAAGAAATATTGATTCACTCAGGATTTATGTGTTAATTATGCACTAATTGTGCTCGAAAGTTTAATGGGGTTTTATCAATCAAAATGCGACGTCATCTTCTGGCCCTCTTTAGTAAAAATCCAGCCAAAGAAAATATTTGATTCACTCACGATTTATCTGCTAATTAATGTGCTAATTTCTTACATAGTATAAAAATTTTAAATTTAATGTTTTCCCTTTTTTAACGCAAGGGGGAAGGGGGTGCAGCACGACGTTGTCCTCCACGCTGCCCTAGTTAAAATATTATCAAAATAGTTTTGATTTTTATGAGTATTTATGTACAAATTATTTGCTTAATCTAGAAATCCTTGTGTTCGAAAATTTAATGATGTTTTTATCTTGACATTCAACGATATTTTTTCTGGAATCATGTTTTTGCAATGGTTAACCACGATATCGTACCCCTCTTGATTTCATAATTTTTCAATTAGGCAGAGATTTAATACATAATTAGCACATAAATCCTAAGTGAATCAAAACGATTTTGACAGAATTTTCACTATGTCGGGGTGGAGGTCGACGACATCCCGGACCCCGTATTTTGATAGTTTAAAAACCCCTTAGATTTTTTGTTCAAATTTTTTTTAGATTTGGCGATGAATTAGCACACAATTAGCACATAAATTCTGTGTGAATAAAAAAAACACATTATTGGCAGGGTTACTACTAAGGCGGGATGCAATTTGGTGTCGTCCTGTACCCCACATTTTGAATATTAAAAAAAAAAAATTATTAAATTTTCGAGGACAACATACAAGTAGCACACAATTGTACCATATTTTATTTTTAGAGAGGGGGGTTGTTAGATGGATCCAAGTAAACAGTTATACATTAAGTTTTCAAAACTTGTGTTTATTTTCATTTTCATCATATTTTTACAAAAGTGAAGAAATTTTTTTTTATGACACCTCATGCCAGAGGGGAAGCTGTGATGTATGAAAAATTCACGTAATTTTTTTGGACGAAAAGAAACAGAAAATGCTTGTAAGCTCGTGCAAATTCATTTTAAAACATGACGTGAAGAGTGTAATTTGAAAAATGAGTGCGCTGAGATTAACCTGCTTTAATTTGGTTTTTCAATTTTGTGACTCCCACCAAATCTGAGCCTTGGCCAATGTTAGTTAGATTAACTGAAATTTACATCTCACCAAAAAAGGTATTAAAAATGTCCCGATTTTAACTGCATATTTCCTTATTTTTTACACCCCACGATTAAAGATTAATAATTTAATTGAAAAGCCTACAAATTACAAACTTAGCAAAATCTAGTGACATGGTTACAAATTCCATATCTACATCATAGGGCCCGTAATAAGGAGCAAATTAAGTGTAAATTGAAAATAAAATATTAGAAACCTGCTGAGCAATTAAGGTGTTACTTTGCTACCTATTCCTCTTATTACTAGCCCCCCGCTCCTAACTAGTAGAAAACCAATTAGGAGTTTTTTTTGGAAGCCATACGCACAATACTTGCAATGTTATTACTAATCTCTCAAACGAAGAAAGATAGACACGCAATTTTTCGGTTTTTTCGTGATAATATTTGGCACAGTTTCTTCGCCTGAAGTTTGGTCCTGCACGAATAGAGCACTTTTATATATATAAAATAAAAACGTAATAAACAACAAAGGCTTTATTAATTAGTGAGCATAATATATATATACATAAACTCTTACCTAAACTTACCAATTAGCCTGCATACATTTTGCAAGTCTTATATCATGTATATCGTATATGTTTGTATGACAACATCATATTTCTGTGAAACATATTTTAATACAGGTAGATACTTGGGAAAACATGTCTGTTGTCATTTATCATCTAAAACCTGTCTGATGCTTAACGAATGTTGTCGTCCCTTGTTACATAACATTTATGTAAGTTGAGACGTTCATTATAGCGCATATATGTATCCTTTGGGGAAAATATGAACATATATGCGGAGACTTATAGGCTGGTAGGATTATATCACCGCCATAAAACCGCATATCAAAATCACCTGATATATTCAACGACATATCTTTATATATAAAAATATCTATAACGTGTTGGTAGAATAAAATTGTAAAACCAAGAAGAAAAGGATACCCCCACACACACACACACACACACATACACAGACTCCAAAGAAAATATCTCATAAATCGGGAGATTTTCCAAACTTAAGGGAAACATGGAAATAAGGATGAAAATATCACGCTAGGTAGATAGGTATATATTAGAGAATCCAAATAGTTTGCAGATAGTATCACATCAATCCTCTCCTCTTCGATAAGTTTCCGCCAGAGATATTGAATGTTTTCTATACATTCCCACTTCCTGATGTATTTTTTTTTTATAGTCAGTCATATATCCTCCCCCCCCCCACCCTCCGGCTTCCACCTACTCCTGTTATCCAGATGAAACCACTCCAGTCTATGATTGAGTATACTATGCCCACACATAGATAGATTATGTACAACCTCAGGTGGTTGGCAGGATCAGGAAACGTAATCGGAACGGATAGAAGTAAAAAAATCTCCCATCATTTCTAAAACGCTTTGCGCCCTAGTTATTCTTTAGGTATGTACTTCCTTGGAATCTTTATGACTGTTTTCTTAATAAGGACGTAACATGCATATACCCACACATATGTACATATGTACTTTATACCTGTAATAAAATTTTACAAATACACAGAGCCAATGAGTTTTGCCGGCTGGTAACTAAGTATTCTGTGAAAATTTAAAGCGAGTTACCTATGTAGTTCCTCATTGCATTTAGTTACTTTTATTTAGGTGCAAAAAAAAAGAAGAAGACATTTTTGGGCAACGTGTCCTTTATTTTCCAACTCTATAGTTTTCAGTTAAAGCAGATGGAAAAAAAACTATTAGGTATTTACCAAAATGTCGTTCAACCAGGGTTTCAATTTTTTATTACATTAACGATTTGAACTGTGTGAATGTGGAATAGTCTACTATCATAGACAAATTAATAACATACAAAGACTGGATACGTAGAACAAAAATATGCATCGCTTTTCTAGAATATAAAAATTAACGATGCCTCGACGATGCCTCGACTTGGCACTTGACGACGTGCACAAAGGGTAAGCCACCAATGCCTCGCTCCATACAAAATCACAGTTCCCTCGATCCGATGAAGAGAAGGCCACAAGTTTTTCTTAGAAATTTACTGGAAATTTCTTCCTGCCTCGACCTAATTTAGGGAAGGCCGCAATTTTTTCTTAGTAATTTACTGGAAATTTTTTCCTTAGAATTCATACGCACTTTTGGAGGGCGACAACAATTTTTATGAGCGTAGACGCTAGACAAGCAATAAGCAATTGTTTTTTTTTTTTTTAGAAATTTACACAAAGTGTTTCGGTAGAATTTTTATTCATTTTGGTGGCCGACTAGACTTATTTTCAGATACAGTATGTACATCGATTTTAGAATATATCGAATATAATCGAGCGAGGCACTGCTTTCGGCCTGGCCAATGCATAAAAATTCGAAGGAAGAAATTTCCAGCAAATTTCTAAGAAAAACTTGTGGCCTTCTCTTCATCGGATCGAGGGAACTGTGATTTTGTATGGAGCGAGGCATTAGTGACTTACCTTTTGTGCACGTCATCAAGTGCCAAGTCGAGGCATCGTGAGGCATCGTTAATTTTTATATTCTAGAAAAGCGTTGCATATTTTTGTTCTACGTGTCCAGTCTTTGTATGTTATTAATTTGTCTATGCTACTATCTTCTATCTTTCCTTCAGCTTACAATCTGTGAGGGTTTAAGAGCGACATATGTACATCAGCATCTCAGCCACTCTTCTCATGACTCCAATCCTTTCCTGCTGTGTTTTGCATAATGCGGTCAGCGTTGCCAACTGAGCCGAAAATCGGCTAATTTGGCCGATTTTCAACTTCATTAGCCGAAAAAATTTTAGCTTAGCCGACAGCCGATTTTTAGCCGATTTCGATATTTTTTTTAGCCGATTTTGCCGATTTTGGGATTAACGCAAACTTCACTTGCTTTGCTTTCGTCCACTCCACCACGTGACCGCCGCTGGCCCAATCAGAGCCAGCGGCTTATATTTTATTGGTTTAACCAATAAGAATGCTTCTTTCTTATAAGATTAAGAAAGAAAGAATGCTTTGCTTATTGGTTATTGCTTTGCTTATGCATGCGATTTGTGTTGCGCCATATTGTATATTGTATGATACCGAATCCAGATTTTGTTAATAAATACGCCTTAAAAGACATTTAAAGTGGCATAAAAACTAATTCAGTGTTTTAAGAGTACTAAAAAAGCAGTGTTAAATGGTAAATTGCCTACCGAAGTGTTGTAAAACGAGACGAAAAAAAGAACGCAAAGTGCTTTACTAATTATTGGAAGGAGATTTTATGACCGGCTTTTATACTTAAATTTAAATTTGGTCTATGACTTAAATCGAAATTTGAGGCAATTTAGTTTAACAGTCTTAAACGTAAACTTATTTATCAAACTTTGAATATGCACACAGACTCCATATTGTGTGAAAATTTCTTTAAAAAAATCTTATCATTTCTTTAAAAAAATCATCGATAAATGCATCGTTAACAAAAATGCACAAATACGAGATTCCGGAACGAGTGCTCTAACTGAATTTTGCAACGCTTACTACAATCAAGATGTACGAAGAGGAAAATATAGCAATTATGGATACCTATTTAATTGGATCGGAGAATGATTTAGAAGAAACACATTCGAATGGGATATCTAAGTGCAATTGGGGCTCTTCCAAAATTCATACTTAAATTAAAACTTAACGAAATCATTAATATTCTAATAAAGCACGCTCTCCTGCCTCATTGTGCCGTTCAAGCGTTAATTAGTGGTGATCAAACTGCTGCTAAAACGTAATAAAAATCCTATTACTTATATTTGGTCAGAAGCTAGACGTGATAGTATAAGAGCTTTAACAAATGTAGTCCAAGTCATTGGTTTTGATGTTAGTGATCCAGGTGAGATAGATAACAAAATTAATTAATATTCGACGGTAAATTTTTTCTTCTATATTCTTTGTAGAATCAATTTCCAACCCTCAGTACTTGATGAAAATTTCTGATTGCTATCTGAAGGCTTTAGGAAGAATATACACTTGATAATCGTGGCGATATCGGAGCATGGGTTAGAGAAGCAGCAATGTGTAGTATTATACACCATGTGTATTGTATTAAAGGAATCGAAAATCGTATTTTCCAGCATTATTTAATCTAAGGACAGTTTGTTACCTTATGCACTACTACAACCGGAATTCGTTCATCAGGTAATGGTTGGCTTGGCACAACAAGCACTCGAAACAATTGAGCGTACTCGAGGTTTAGCTGGAAAAATATTTTGTAATTTGGTTCATACAAAACCAAGAAAAACTTCTTAACATTTTACCGGAGGATAGTTCTTCTGTATTATGGTTATTTGCCGATCATACATTTCCACTGTTCTGTTCTTTACTTGAATTCCCAGAGTATTCAGAAAGAGTTCTGTTGGGATTGAGTGCTAGTATAGGGCAATTAACTGAATCCCTGGTAAGTTAACTTGTGAAATACACAACACAATTGATAATATAATTTCACTTTTCACATAGATAAAATACTCCTCATCGTGTTTATTTCAATTCTTAAGATCACATCCTAATGAGATTCCTCAAATATGTTCAGAAATTGTTTCAGTATTTCAACAAAATGTATCAAATGAGAGAGTCACATATCCAACGCTAAACTTTTTGGATATTATATTGAGCTCAGGTTAATATTATAGAAGATCTCACACAACTTAATTTACATTGTTCAAAATAAAATTCCTTTCCAGGAACGATAAATTCAGTTTTAATGGATGAAAATTCGACATTCGCTGACGAAATATTTCGTTTAGTTAACATACAAATATGGGACATAAAAAACTATACAAATTGGTCTCGAGTATAAATGTTTTCTGTCAACTAATACAGGTGCCACGATTGTGTTCGAAAATGTCTGTGTTTTTGGGTCTGACTCATGTTCATATAAGAAAAACGACTGCAACAAAATTATATGAAGCTTTAGCACTGCATGGAGACACCTGTGGAATATCAGAAGAAAATCTCGATGAAATTTTAACAATTCTATCTGAAATTGATTGGGATATGCCGTTAACAGAGGTTCGCTCTGTAAGAAATAAGCTCTGTGATTTAATGAGTATAAAAGCACCGTCCGGTTAGTGCCACCGTAACACCAGTGAAGTAGAAAGTTTGTTTGTAGTGTAAGGGTAGCACACTCGCATACATACATACAGACAGCCAACAGTACATTTTGTTCCATATATATTACATAAGAATTGAATTCTGATTTTTGATACTGCTTAATTTATTTCCTAACTCATAGCATTTATGTAAATTAAATAAAACACAATTTTGGATTAAAAATGGCTTTCTAGTTTTTACCAACTTTATTTATACGTTTCAACTACTTAACTAATAAACAGAAATGTGTATTATTTTAGCGGCAGAAGGTGACCACAACAAACTGGGCAGTAGGTGCACATTATCATCGGTAAAAAAATTATTTTGCTCGTGGCAGGGACATTAATGACAATGCATTTATTTTAATCACATTGCATTTATAGTACCTATTCAGTTTCATGATGAGTAATATTACCACTTTCTGCTAACTAACCGAAAACAGGAAGAATATGAAAATTGTTCGCATTCAGATGAACTCCGAGTTCTTTGGTGAGGACACGAGGAATATTTTCAATTAATCCATCTCCAGTAATAGTGCCATGGCTTTATACACTTCTTTTCCAGCAGAGGTTTTATCGCTTACGTAAATTTTTGTTGGCATCAGGAACTCTTCACCTAAGTTTAAAGTAGAAAAAAATATTTCAATAACAAAATTGTGTACTTTTCAGTAGAATCAATATCAAAGCAAATCAAATCCCTTGCATTTCTTCAGCAGTTAAATATTTCAATACGTATCCAAAGTTTTATCAGCAAATGGAGCTCTATCATTAAATTTAGCTCCAGTTCTATTGTCTCTATATTCTAAGATTGTGACAGTTCAAATATGACAAATGTCAAGCATTTTCAGTTGAGTTTTACCAACTTCTACAACTAGAAAATTGTAGAATAGCGCCCCTACATTTTCATAGAAGATTTAAATGAAGCGAACAGGCCAGCACAAATAGTGCTTCAATCCACAGAGCAAATAGTTCTCTCCAATGTATGGGAGTTCTAGAACAAGGTACACAAAAGAACACAGCTATGCTATTACATATCTAAACCAAATTTACAGACAGTTGACAGTTGACTTTGACTTTCTGTTTGTATTTGACATTTGCCGATTTTTAGCCGATTTTTAAAATCTGTTTGGCCGATTTTAGCCGATTTTCAAAATACAATTAGCCGATTTTAGAAAAATTAATTGGCAACACTGAATGCGGTATCCCCTGAGCTTGGTTTAATAACACAAAAAAAACAATCTATTTCCATTTTCAATTTCAATAATTTATTGAAAATTTAGACTTTTTACCCACTAAATCTAAGGCATCAAGATGAAATTATAAAGAGAAATCTTAGCTAGATAAAGTGGTGAATTGGTGTAATCATTTTATCATGCGTAAGATAAGGTCTTTTGAAAATATGCATTCCTACCAAATGTTCCAAAATTCACAAAACTTTGGCCCACACCAAAAAACGTGGATGGAGTGGAGCGGTTACGTTTTAATTTTTTTTTTTTTTGAATTCATATTTATCGATATTGATAATCTTTATTATGAAAAAAAAGGGTTTAAAAATGAGAATTTTTACTATTTTTCAGGATCTTGTCTCACGCGCTTTTCCATATTATATTTCCAGATACCCTAGAAAATATGTAAGTTGAAAATCATGCAGTTAATAGTGACCGTATCAAAATATCTATTGGCGCGGGTGGAATTTTAATGGTTGCTTAAACAGGGAATTTTCATAGCCTTAATTATCTATACATTTTGAAAAAGTGTACTGACATATAATAATAAGAGAAATGAGTGCTATAATGGGTCAAGTATTGTCTTACCGTACATTTTTTTTGGGTAGATTATATCCCATCTGTAAACAATAGTAGTTTAATGGTATTAAATGAGAAAAATCCCATCTCATATAACTCTTCATTCTATTCTTACGATACTGCTCTAAGCAGCTCGATCTTGTGTGTAAGTGTCGATGGATACGCCAGTCTTCATTCTGGCGACTTACAGAACGGGCGCAAGGTCGAGTTAGCTACTTAGTTAATACATCTAACAAAAAAAAAATTTTCGGCAAATGAAGGGTCCACAAAAGTTGTGGTAGGCATCGTCAATTTAGCATCAATACCTTTTTCCGCACAAAAGTAACAGTTTCCGAATCCAGCGGAGCATTATTCAACTCAAGTGACAATATTCAAATCAAGTGAAACATTTTAAAACTCAACTGGAACGAAATCCATATCATAAAGAACAGTTTTAAAATCAAAATTACATAATTTTTCATATCAAATTTCACAAAATTTATTTCAATTTTACTCGCATCTTGTCAATGAAAATTTTTATCTCCATTTGATGCTGGTCCAAATTTTAACAATATTGCAGAGAAATAATTTGATAAATTATTAGCTGTAATAGTTCGAGTAGCTTCTTCAATAGCATGGGTAAAGCTTAAGTCCACATAGCGAGAGGAGGGTCTCTTAATCTAACCCGTACTGAATTTTTCATTTTGGAACACATATTCTCAATAGTATTCAGCACAGGAGAATAAGGTAGAAAATATTTCAAAATGTGCGAAGCCTGTTCTACAGATTCTCTAACTTTACAAGTTTTGCGGATTTTGGCATTATCTTAGAAAAGCTAGCACCTTCAAATAATTCCCGTAAAAATAAATAAAATCGAACAGAATTCCACGTTTAATTTGGCTGCGTTCTTTTTTTAATTCAGAATGATTTTTTTTTCGATCCATAGCGTTTTTCTTTTCTCGGGCCAAATGACTTAGTTTCAATCTGTCATCGCATTTTTCGGGCTCCGAATGGTTCTGAATGCACCAGAGTTTTTTCCGAATTCGAACAGAACTATTTTCATTTGGATTCGTGAATATCTATGTTGTTTACTTTTATCAAATGGAAGAAATGATAAACACTTGAAATGGTTCTGTTTCGTTCGTTTACTATAAGCACAAAACTAAATTATGACATCGTTCTGTCGATCTATTATACGGAATCATTCAGAACGAGAAAAAGAACGCAGCAATTGTGACGTTTCTTCTTCTTACTATAGGTAAATCTACAATTGCATGTGCGTTCCTTATATGCAAGTTATATCCGAATTCGTCTATAAAAATTAAAGTCCAGAGCATGGTTTTTCTGAATTAGTTTATCCATTTCAAATCCCACCAACTTTAATGTAATTTTTGTTATTTTAAGGCCATTAAACATTGTCATGAAAGATACCCTAATAGAACTTTCACTCTATTTTCTCTGAATATCCTTTAATGTTATGCCTAACCACATCTCTACAAGAAGAAGAATTGATAAAAATTTTCATTCACAAGAAGTGAGTAAAATTGAAGAAAATTTTGTGAACTTTGATACGAAAAATTATGCACTTTTGATTTTAAAACTGTTCCTTTTGATATGGTTTTCGTTCAACTTGAATTTAAAAATGTCCACTTGATTTGAATATTATTGGAGTTGAGTTTAAAAATGTTCCTAGTGGATTTAAAATTGTTTCCGTTGATGTGAATATTGTTCCACTTGAGTTTAATAATGTTCTGCTTGATTCGAAAACTGTTATGTTTGAGTGGGAAAAGGTATACATTTATAGAAGAAAATCACTACATACACACAATTGGAAAAGCGTTAGAATGAAGTAGGTTAAGAATTTTAACATCAGATTAAAATTGTGATTTATTAACGTAAACATTACTGTTTCACTTGCTCCAAGGGCAAAAGAGTCAGACCAGAACTGCTTTATAAATCTACCCCTAAGAGATCCGCTTATAAAATTGAACTCGTGGAAATTCATTAATTAAACCCATTAAAGATTTGGATCTTTCTGAAAACCATCTAGAGTGATGGGAAGATTTCAAAGATAGTTTCAATATATTGGCAATGAGAGCTGATGAGGCAAAAGAAGCAAAAAAAAATTGTAACGAAGTTACAAATTTTCCTCAAATCAAATTATTTTAGTCCACCACTGGAACATTTTTAATTTACGTTCAGTAACCACGCCACTACTGGCTGCATGATCAGCACGCCACCACATTCTCTAGCCAACACAACTAAAGCTTTCCAAAAGAGCTTGAAAGCTTTTCTGGTATAAACAAGCTTGCGCTAGTGGAAGCATCAACATCAGCCACTCAGTCAACGAGAAGCTCTGGCCCCCGGCTATATAAAGCACGCCAGTCGACCACAGAATTCAGTCTAGTCAGCGAGCTCGACGAGTGAAGTGAGCAGACTAATTTTTCAAAGGTACTAGTGTTGTGCGAAATTCCCGCACTAGTGACAACCTAGCACACCGTGTGAATAATCCCCATGAATTTTTAAAATTTTCGTAATGAGGTCCGCGGGAACTATCCCATCTCATTATATATTTTTGGTACGCCGTGCGTATAATCCCCATACCATTCTTCCCCATCCGTCGTGTTAAGGTCAGCGTTAACCATCCCGCTTTAACATTTCCCTGGTACGCCGTATGAACCATCCACGTACCATTATTCCCCATCCATTGTGTTAAGGTTAGCGGGAACCATCCCGCCATAACTTTTCCCTGATACGCCGTGTGAACAATCCCCGTACCATTCTTCCCCATCCGTCGTGTTAAGGTTAGCGTGAATCATCGTGCCTTAACTTTTCCCTGGTACGCCGTGTGAACAATCCCCGTTCCATTCTTCTCCATCCGTCGTGTTAAGGTTAGTGTGAACCATCCCACCTTAACGTATCCCTGGTACGCCGTGTGAACAATCCCCGTACCATTCTTCCCCATACTTCGTGTTTAGGACAGCGCGCACCATCCCACCTTAACATCGTTTTGGTACGCCGTGTGATCTATCCCCGTACCAGTCGTCGGTATTCCAGGTTTGTTTTCATTAGTAATAGAGAACCACTGGTACGTCGTGCGTAAAATCCCCGTACCTCCCCTAAAAATTCAATAGTCTCACGTTGTGTGTAACCGGTCTCCCTCTAAGGTTGCAATGGTAAACCGTGCGAAGAATCCCCTTACCACTACCTAGTCTCTACACCTACTATATAATAACTGAGAAAGAGATTTAGGGTAATATAGTGACTCTCATAAGCGCTAGGCGTTTTAATATTAAGTCCAGAATTTTTTCCCGAGTGGTAAGCCGTGTGAACTTTCCCCTTACCACCATCTCGTCTCTATATACAGCATAAAACAGTGAGTAGATATAAATTAAACTAGCTTGTAAATGTTAGGCTATTTTGTTTGAATACAGACTTTTATGAATTTTATTGTAACTGAAGGAGTTTCATTTTAGAAACCCTGGCACGGCGAGCTATCCACAGCCATCCCACCGAACACCAGAATATACTAGTAAACGACTTACAATATTCTCTAGTACAATTAATTGCTCAATGCTCGGTGGAATATTACCAATAAAAGAAAATCTTCTTAAGTCACAAAAACAGTAGGGTCTAGATAAAATGTTTCCGAAAAAAGAAAGTAACTATAAAAAATATTACTAAAAATCTGCAAAACCGTGATAGAACTTTTCAGTGAGTAAAAGAATTTTCATAAGATTTGGGAAAAAATGGCAACCAGGAATTATTTGTAAAATACAATCTGAACGGCACTGAAATATTCTTTTGTTGCTAATGCTTTAATTAATCATCCTTAAGTAAGTTTTTATTTCATATTCTGTCCCAATTTTTTTCCATATCAATCGCCTAATTTTAAATCTCCCTAGTTTTTCAGACCGGTTCATTTTTTAGGTGGTTTATCTGATTTTTCGATCAGTCAAATACTTTTGCTTCGACGAACTATAAATTATTGAGATGGCTATAATTAGTATTCCTTCAATTTTTAGATGCAATAAATCTACAGAATTTTTTGTCCTACAAAAATTGTACTTGATTTTTACATTTATATAAATCCATAAATTGAGTAGGATGAAGTCAGATCGAAATATTTTTTTAAGGCTAGATATAGTAGGAGGAATGCAGTTGTTGCTGCTGTAATAATCAAAATGAATATAAGATAATTTTTCCGAAAATTGTGCAAAGAACCCAAGAGTGAAAAATATACTATGTAAACGGAGGGAAAGAAGTCCATGTAGTAAATAAATGACAAATGAAACTGAATTAATTAAAGACCTTAGCAGACAAATATTTATTAATCTTAAAAGATTTCCAAAAAATAATACACCAAGTATGAGAGTTTTGCTATAAAAATTCATAGCGAAGTAAGTCAAAAACTCAAACCTCTCTATGAAATGCTAGTCCCGCATAGGGCTAAATCTTGATAGGCATTCAAATAAATACGTAGTATTTCGCCTCACACTTAAGATTTATTTTAAGTCTATATATGGGGTCAGCTTGGCTGTTAGATTTGGCGTATACGGCAGGCAGGAACAATTAGGCGAGTTTTATTTCAAACAATTGTACTGAACGACGTAAGCTATTTGGATTGCGATAATTAGAAGTACAGTATTAGAGATAATTAAAGTAGAGTTGATTTGATATTTGTCTGCAAATGTTAAATAAATGAAGAGAGAAACTGTGAATATTATTTGAAATATTCTGTTTGAATAACGAACAAATAATAACATATTAATTTAGTTTAAAATGACTTTTGATTTGAAAAAGTCCTAAGTATTTCTGCACTTCTCAAAAGCCTTTGACAGTGTGAAAAATTGTAGCCTTCCCTAGGAACTTTCTGCCTTTCCGAATTTTAGTAGTTCATCTATTGCTATGGTAAGAAATTTCTTGTAAGATTTCCGCTAATAATAATTTATCTTCTGTACATTTACTTCCTGGGGTACCACAAGGTTCAATTCTGGGACTTTTGCTATTCAGTTTATTTATCTATGATATAAAGATCCATTTAGATACTGATCATGTACAAAGCTCTTTTAAGGCGGCCGAGCGTTATTCTTGAAAATTGCATTGATATTGTAATATGGAAAGAATTAACATCTGGGTTAAATGCAATCGATTTATACAAAATTTTGCAAAGTCTCGTTATAGTATTAAATTTTATAATAACGAGTTTATTGAAACCCCACCGGTGTGGTTTAAAAAACTGTTTCACTACCTGTTGTATATAAGTAAAGTTAAAATACGCGGTGTAAACGAACAAGAATTGCACGGAAAATATCTCCGTAAAAATTTCTAATATTGCAAACCTATCAGGCTATGTCAATTGGAGAGTAATCTATTTACTGTCCACAGCCGATGTGAGTCTAGAAAGAATTAAAATAGAAGTACGATCGAACAATGTGCATAGTTCCCCACAATATAAAAGTATCCAATAACTTTAGCACAAATTTTCGAGTTCGACAAGGATATGTACTTTGACCGTTATTATTCCTTACTACCATTAACAAGGACTTTGTGAATTTACTTGTGGCTCTGAATGATTTAAAGAATGCGCAAATGATAATTTCTTGCTTACCCACTGATACCAGAACGAATACCGATACCAGCTCGAATCAGTTTCTATACATATAGGAATCCACAAAATCCCATTAAGCAGGAAGACCGAAAAGCTCTTGAAAGAGAACGATTTTAACAACCACTGCGAGATCCTAAGCTGAGCTGAATGCTATTGCATAAAACCAGGTCTCATGGAAGGATATATTTTACCGCATTCGAGGAACAGATTTAAAGAAATTGATGATGATGTAGTAGAGCGATTCCAATTTCGGATAAAATTTTTACCTAAATCCATTTTGCATAGCATTAAAAACTGGCCAATTACAGAAATCCAGGCTTCAACTAGGAAAAATTCAATTTCCTTGCAAAGCTTCTCGTAAATTAAATTATCACCAGCGAAGTTCATGCTTTTATAAGTTTTCTTTTTTCAGTTGTATACCCTCATCGCAGTCATCCAAACTAACTTGACGATGTCATCCACCCTAGAATTTCATAAGGGATGCAATGTATATCTACATAAAAATATGAAAGCATTCAAGTTACCTGTCAATATAAATGCCGTGATATTTTCGCCCATAGTATGCAGTGCGAAATTCAGTACACAAACGGACGACACCGGGATGGATATGTCTATCAGAGATGGAAAAGTTTTCTCCATAGAGAAAGTTTTTTTTTCTAGTTTATCCAGAGCAGCCGGTGTCAGTATTTGCCGGCATCTCGGAAATAGTGAACAAGTGAAGGGCTCCAAGAAAAAAAGAGAGCATCACCCATGAATTTTATATTAAATAAACCTAACAACGGGCCAATGCCCATGTTTTATTTCCATGCAGATTTTCCTTTATGTTTTTCCAGGAGTTTTTCATTTCGCAATCTGCTGCTTGTCGTAGAATTAAAGCTTGCTATTGTGTCCCACATTTTGGTGTTATGTCATATATATATCAGTTGAATACTGAACACACATAGCCTCAAGTCGATTTCACTCTTCTGGTCCTCCTCGCTTTTACTTATTTTCAGTGATTGCCGTAGTTGCAGTTGAGGAGGATAGGGTTGTTTTTACAGAGCACATATACAAACACAGCTGTATATAAACGCAGATAGATCTCGCTATATGCATGACGAATCCTTGTCCTTTTAATGAACACACTAAGCCGACAGTGTGAGATCATGCTACCCCAAGCAGGAGTATTCACAAACTTTTGCACAAATATTCAAGAGTTCATAGTGGGAAGGTAGGTACTATTCCATCCCAAGGTGGGTTGCAAGATGGGTAGATAGAGTATATATATATATAGGTATATCTGTATGTAGCTAGTAGGATTTCATATCACTTTAAATCCTAGAAGTTGTGAACTTCTGTTCCAGCAGAAAGTTGGACATGTTTTTGCTTGCATTGTCATGATATCACTTACCTGTTTGTTTGTAAACAATGGTGGGCGGTGGTTTGAAGATGTACACTGAAGGCTCGTAATTCTTGTTGCAACCCTCTCCTATAGTGATTCAACATAGACACCATGCGGCTGCATTCCTCTCCATCACCTGTTCCCCGACGGCGATATTCTAGTTAGTTTGAAGGCACCATGCCTGCTAATATTGTACTCTAGGATGGACGATTGTTCTAGCATAAAAGTTAGAGTAGATGATAGATAATAATGCTCTATCCATTGTGTTGTCAAGAATGTAAACCAGCTCGCGGCTACAAGTGAATCATGACACCATCTAGCTATGTTATACTAAAAGAACGACAGAATATAGAAACAGCTCTATATCTACATATATAAGCTTGTCTTGTGGTGTGGTTGGCTAAAGCCAAGAAGATGAATCTGTCAAGAAAGCTTAAGTGAAAAATAAACAAAAGTGCATACAGAGGTCAACGTAAAGCATTCCTTGAAATCGTTGCATTTTGTGACTGCTTTTCAAGTTATTGGGTCGCTTTTATTTTTGAAATTTTCGCTCTCATTTTTTTGTGATATTCTTGATAGATTGAGTACGCTTTCTTGTAAAGGACGAAAAAACTTTACTGAAAACTTAAAGACGACAGTTTTGTTTTATTTTTTGAAGATTTCAATATAAATATTTTCTTTTGATGATTTCATGATTGAAATATAATTTTAATTTTGAATTTTCTCTTTTAAATGTAATTAAAATTATGGGGAAGTTTTTTATTGAATCTGATAAATTTCACGTCAACTCTTGAAAGTTCTTTGATTTCATTTCAAAATAACTTCCAAGTCATATTTATAACCAGAAACTTTCAAAATAACTTCTAAGTGATATTTATAACCAGAAAGTTTCCAAAATAACTTCTAAGTCAATTTTACAACCAAAACGTCTTTCAGATAACTATTTGAGCAAATTTAATTCGCAATGAAAGAAATAAAATTGACTTACAAACCTCAGTTACGGATTTCTAACTAGAACGCTGCGGCGATGTCTTTCTAACCTCACATTTAGAAAACTAATTAAACCGAGATCAAAAAGTTATATTTGTTTGGATTGACTTGATTCTAACTTGAAAAATATCCCGTGTTAGTTGGATTCATCAAAATATCTGTTAAAATATATGTTACTTATAGAAGTGAAACGCCATGTTAGGAACAGGAATAGCAAAATGTAGCGAAGCAAACATGGTTAATTCGCTAATAAGAAATGGAAACCATAAACAGAAAATGGTATTTGGGAAATTTGAACTATAACCTACTATATGAGCCAAACAAGACTACCATTTCTATTTCGATAGTAGTCGAATAATGTAATAAGCCGTTCTGTAAATTGCTCAATGCTTATGCTACTGAATTTTTCCAAAGCTTTTGATACTACTCATTTTAACCTATTACGTTATAAACTGAAAACGAAGCTCAGCTCAGCAGTAAAATTAATATGTTCTTATTTAAGTGAATTTTATCAGAAAGTAGTTACATCATCTTCAGAATCGAGTTACAAACTGATTTGCTCAGGTGTTCCGCAAGGCTCATTATTTGGTCCTCTTTTATTTATATTGTATATAGACGATCTACCACAATGTATACATAATACGAGTGTTCATATTTATGCAGGTGATGTCGAACTTTCCGCATCTACTTCCCTTAATGCCTAATTAGATGGTATCTCCAGAACGAAGGATGACCTGGCTAGGATTTTAAATTGAACGCACGAAACCAACCTCAGAATAAATACAGATAAATCCCACGCAATAATTTGTAATATCAAACAAGTCAATACGATCGATCTCATTCCTGTTTATCTTGGTGACGCTGTTATTCCTTATTCACAATCCATGAATAACTTGTTACTTATTACTTAGTAAAACTTTAAGTTGAGACCTGCATATAGGCAGCAAAGTCGTGGGATGATCGCATGGTACTTCCCGTCAGCTAAGTTAAATGTATCATACAATTCATGCTCGCAGTATGTTTTTACTATAAATCGATTTAGCCATATAATTGAATATTGCTATCGCATCTTGGTTTGTATATTGGATAATTATTTGAAATACAGACTGCCATTATGGTTTTCAAGATATGCAAGAAATCTGTCCCACATTATTTATGTGCGAAGTTACGTCAACTTCGATTAGCTCGTATCCTTCAACTAGTTATACCTCGGTGTAACTTAATTTAAAGCAGAAGATCCTTTTTCGTTTACTGTTTCAAATCTTTGTAAATTTTGAGCAGTTTGAAAAAGTATCGTTTAAGCATTTTTCAAGTCTCACTTGATTTTATTTGGTAGATGTTATTTTAGCACGATTCTTTTCTCTTTTTTTTTTCTTCATTTCTTGTAATTCTTATTCCTATTTCAAATTGTTTGTGTTTTTCTCTTTGTTTTTCTCTTTTTTTAAGTAACTTTTCTACTTGTTTGGACGAAAATTATTTCTATAGCACTACAGAAAATCTAGCAATCGAAATCGATATTATAGTTAAAGCTTTCAGTGCTGCTTTTAACTATAAAACTCGACTTTGTCTATGAAATAATAAATTACACTTGAACTTATTTATTTATAGGTCACTAAAATAACAGAAGCTCCAAGTAAGCGTAATATATACCAGGGTTTATATGTAAGTTTTTAGATTAAGCTATTTCTCAGAAGGTGTCGCTTTATTTTGTTCATTGAAGTTTTTATACAGTTTTGACAGTTGTGAAAATAATAACAGTTGTCTTCGTTTATTTTGCCACGCCTTCAAGAAACGTCATTTCATTTCATTACAAAATAGAGTTAGTACGCCAGCATTTTTGAGCTATGATTTTTTATGATTTTATTTTAACTCAACAACAGTATTCGCTAAATTAAACTTCAACTGGTTAGATACCGTCAATTTGACATAGCGAGTATTTTTAGACAATATTTCTTCGTAAATTGGCTTTGAACGTGACCAAATTAACGTCACGTCTTTGTTGTCCGTGAACTTTATTTATACATACTCGTATAAAATTTCGAACGGAGCGTACTTGAAGGCCTGAGTGATACTGATAGTGATGTAGATAGATGGTGCAGATCTCAATTTGTACACAAATTTTTACATACACGTTAACGCAAGCCAAAATTTGTTACTTAAGTAACATGAAGAGCAAAGGTCTTATTTTTCTTACAAGATCTGAATAAGTTGTTTTAATTAAAAGAATAATACGTAGAAAATAAATAAAAGAATGGTTTCTACATACATAAAATAGCATTTTCAAAAGAACGTCGAGTTAACGTCACCACACTAATACTTAAACTGAAACTCAGCTCACCAGTTGAATGTTAAAATGGTTATAATATAATGGTTATAATAATGCCACTACAGAATGGAGATTTCCCAGAAAACATCAAACCTTTATGGAATTTGATGTCTGAGAACAACTGATGTACATATCTACAGAAATATCGAATCATCATCATCAGCAATAGTAGTGTACGGTAGATATAACACACATTTTAATAAGGTCCATAAAAAGACACCAGATAAATTAGGGTTCGACATTAAAAAAAGGTGAAGAAAATTTGAATTTACTTCGATGAACCCGAAAACATTCACAATAATCACAGCATAATGAGTGAAAAAAAAGAAACATCTTTTGCAAAAGAGGGCGTTTCGTATTAGCAGAAACCGTATACTCATCAGTATGGCTTGGTTCCTGTCTGCCGTATAGGCCAATCACTCTATTCTGGAACTGCAGATTTGACAGAAAACTCGGTCAATTTTCATATTGACTGCATAAATTAGCTAAGAATTTGTTTCATAGCAAAACTCTCTATGAAATGCTAGTCCTGCATATGGCTAATCTGGAAGATCTTCATAAGATCTACACACCATTTATTTGTCGGATACTCTTGAAAAAAGCATAAATATTACCTATTGGGTGAATTCTTCTCTATCATGACAATGCACTACTATACACTGCATCAAGAACTATCGAGTACCTGACCGGAATGGAGTTGATTACTCATCCGTCCTACAGTTCGGACGTGCCAACTTGAGATTCTTTTCAAGTCATTTTCATAAAGGACAAAATGTATGGATTGACATCGCTTAGGTGTAAATAGAATTAATAAATTAAAATATATGAGAACAGCAACTATAGTGTATTACTGTATTTGGCTTGTTAAAATACTCGTTGTTACTTATAAAGTATAAAAAAAAACAATAATACTTGACAGTTAGGGTACAGGTAATCTTACCCGTAGTTAGCTATAAGGATGAGGTTTCTGGACCCGTTTAATAGGCTCAGGACATGACGCATTATGGGGAATTTGATCTCAATGTCAATCAAGGTAAGACTGCCCTGGTACCTTTTACCAGGAAAAGACTAAAAGACAGTAAGCCGAAAGTTTTCGGCTCAAACCTGGGTTTCAGTAACCAGGCGAGAAATATATAGGGTCACTGATGGGTTCTAATTAATACTAGAATCTGCACATAAACACGAGCAAACATTCTGGACCGGCTGCAGAGCTTTCTGTACGATATGTGGCCTAAGATCCAGGAATACGTATTGGATCTACACGACCGCCATAAGACCCATATTATCATATGGGGAGATTATACCATGGCATATGGCCAAGCTCAATGTGGCATAGTCCAAACTGAGTAGCGTTACGGTTGTTGTATGGAAACCTTACACTTCTACACCTAGAGGTGAATGGTGTGGCGTTAAGTGCTGCTAACAGGTTTCATGCGGTATATCTTCTCAGGAAGAGCCTTTACAAAGTGCGTATTACGATCGTAGAGGGTTTCGAGCCAATTTCTAAACGTGATATGACATCAGACCATATTCCATGCAAAGATCTCAATCATCCAATATACTATGAATATCTGGCAATAAAAACACTATTATATTGTCCTACAGTCAAGCAGCAATTACAGCTATTTTATCGGATGAGCCTGATTTCAATTACGGTAAACTGGAAAAATCAGTCGAACTTGGTCTACAAGACTCAGTTATAGCTCTGATCAGCGCAGAGCCGATGTGTGATTTGCGTCTTTGTGTAATAAAGAGGGCACAGCATGTACTGGAAGAGTATCGCGTTCGCGGGACAGAACCAAGTCGAAAATTTCATTACGATTTTGTGTATGCAAAAGGTAAGCGAGCTTCTCAGAATAGGGCAAGTAGGACATATCACTTGTATTAATTTCTTACTTGATCTGACTACCGGCCACTGAGAAAGCACCTTGTTACTATATTCCATCTCCAGGATTTGTCTACAAGATATTTACATAGACTACTTTACATGTCTTATCTGCCTAGTGATAGCTAAATGTAGAATGAGAACCTTTAATAAATCAAAGCTAGTTCCAAATGAGTTGATGAACAGAGCCATTGGCGGTCTATTAAAGCTATTCAAGCATGCATAATAGGTACTTTCAGTAGCCGCAATACATTACAACTTCCCAACTCCCACTTCAACTAAAATACAATACCAAAATCATAATCATATGAAAAATATTTCTACTCGAAATTGATGTTTTTGCTAATATCTAAAACTTTTTACCTGACAACGCCATATCACAGCACAACTCAGCACATTTTCAGCTACCAAGAAGTGTATCACCCAAAGTGTAAAAGGAAATTCATCATCAGTTAGTAGAAGTCATTCTTTCAATGACTACCATTGGTGACCCCCATTAGAGTGAAGGGTCTTAACATTAAAGAATATGTATACTTACAAATAATAAAAAGTATACAATTAAAGTCTGCATTAGTAAATTATTGAGCTAGTCCCGCCACAACTTGCAATTCCCACCCTCAATCTATGGACTCGTATCAATTAATTTTAGATTTTGTTCAAACCAATTTGGTGGATCGAATTCTTTGGATTTTAATTAATTTGCGTAATCAATTATAAATCAGTAGTGGACATATTATCCTTGAATCTTACGCCATGTGCTAGCTAGATGATGTAAACATACCAATGCACATACATATGTATATGTACACTGTTGAAAGCTCAATCTTTCATTTTATCACACAAAAGCGGAGAAAGCTTTGTTTGGGGTGTGATAAATTTTATGTTCGAAGTTGAGAATAGATATGCTTACGAGAAACGGTCATTAATCGTCTTAATTAAATTATGTCTCCGACTTGAACCATTTATGAGTGCTGTTTACATGAATCACAGTCCTCTGCATCAAATTTTCACTCCAATGAATTCCAATAATAATTTCGCTATGGAAATTAATCGGTTTTAAGGTTTGATTAGTCAGATTTGGCATTGTAAATGGTTAATGGTATTTCATTAATGATTATTTATCTGAATAATCTACGCTCACTTGATTAGGCTTTAAAGTAATTAATGAAAGAGCAAGTTGATAATTATGGTTATATTAAATTTGTTGTAAGTGTAATATTATCCTTAGGGTTCGAGTTAATTATACTTGTATACGTAGAAGTCTGTGGACATAGACGTACACACTAATGTCGCAGTAATTTATACTGTAGAATTCCGAATCACTCAGTTGATCTCCCCATATATATGTTAGCCTCACTGTATTATGAAGAAATCTGAAAGCTCCGAAATTATGTAATGGGACCGCACTTCAGACAAAGGTTCTCCATCGAAATATTGTCGAGACCACATTACCTACTGACTGGATTTACTCAAAGGGGAAATGCAGATATTCATACCAGACTGCACTCCCCCTACAAGGTTTACTCCCCAAAAACGATTAATAAATTCGAGAAGCAGTCGTTAAAAGTAACCGGATTAGACCTGAGATAGAACTGTTTCTCACACAAACAGTTCTATGTGGCCTGTTCCAGAAGGAGTTCCGGTAATAGCCTCACAGTAAAAAATTTGCACAAATTGTGGCCACAAAGCTTAGGTATTTTTCGATAAAATTAGGGAATATTCCCTAAAATGTAAGGAATATTCCCTAAAATGTATTATTGCTGTCCGATAGAGTACAAGATCTTGTGACATTGCTTCAAATTAACACTACCGGATTGTTCAAGAGTAAATTATGGGTAAGCTATGTTAAACTGTTAAGACCAGCCACGGTGATAAGTCACAGTTATTTATGGACAGCCTAATCCAAGCGGTTGTCCCGAATTACATGCAGTAAACTAGTCAACTTCACTTGATAGCAGACCTCTAAAATTCCAAGTACAAGTACCAGCACAATACCAGTACCTGCACTTGAAATATTTTAAGTACAAGTCCCGGTACTGGTACTTAAAAAAATTTCAAGTACAAGTCCCGGTACTGGTACTTTAAAATTTTTCAGGTACAAGTCCAGGTACTGGTACTGATACTAGTACTTAAGTACCAATGTATTTAAGTACTTTACAGGTCTGCTTGATAGTATACTTTGTCAGGAAGGTTACCCCAGGTTTAACCATTCCAGACTGGTTGTAAAATAATCCATCCGATCTCAGATCACACACAGCCGCCAAGCATTTCAGGTTCTCAGGCCTGTAATTCCTGTGTGAAACAGTTTTACCATCTTCCCATAAAAGCACGCTGCAAACAAATATAACATATCAGCTACCATTCCAAGAATTTTCATTGGAGCAGCAGAACACTCGCAGCCTCCACGTCGTCATAGGGACTGACAAGGCTTTAGGCCAGAACAGCTACTCTACAAGTAACTACAGCCCAGAAGCTATGGCTTCCGGCGATTTCATCGTATACTCTACTTCCTACCCAGGCCTAGTAATTAGGACAGTTTGCCACAGTTAACACCCAAAGAATTAATAAAATTATTCCTTGATTAAAAAGTTTACTTGAAGATTTCACGTCGATATTTTTGGTTTGCGATAAATGGGCTAACTACATATTTGGTACCGGGGAGACGAATTCTACAGACAGCACCAGTGTTACTGCTGCTTTCGTTACGGGTGTCAAGTCGACATACGGCCGATTTGATTTGGAGAAGCAAATCATATAGGCAGCACTAGCACAGCACCTCTACGGTTTTCACTACGGTGGCCAAGTCGACATAAAGTCCCAGCAATTCTTAATGCAATACCACCCATTCAGGTTGTCATAGGGACAGCCTGGACTAAAGAAGTGTAGCTATCCTCCGGATCGGCGTCACTGCAACTCTTCTTTGTAAACGTCAAGTCGCCATTAAGACAACTCGATATTTTTAAACAAAAGCTATTTCTGGTTGCATATAGCGCGAGTGGTTAACGACCGGTAGCCAGGTCAAGCCACTGCTGCCGCAACTTCCTGTTTCAAACAACACTCAAACAAGCTGCAACCACGAATCCAAGGTGTTGCAATTTTCTGTTTTAAGCAAATACTCAAGACAGCCTCCGCAACCTCCTGTTTCAAGCAGTTTCACAGAGTATTTGTTTACCAAAGATGTCACAACAATTGTGGACGTATGTCCTCAACAAGACTTAGCCTTTACGTCAAACACATAAGGCACTATAAAGGCATAAACACAACTGCGACGAATAGAACGACGGACGGGCACTACAGATTCCTATGTAATACAGGCTCTTTCAAACGTTCCTAGAGAAAATTTTACCTATGACTGCAATAGTCGTCGGAAATCTGCCGTTCTAATCATCGTAACTGTCTTTGAGTCATCAATGGGGAAACGATTTTCACTTATTTTTGAGTCTGACAAATTTTGTAGTTAATCATGTGCAACTAATCACAAAAAAAGATTGTATACCGACAATGATAGCAGACAGGCTAATATTTTGACTTATTACTAAACCGTAGATGGAGAAAAGCGGGGAGTTTGTAAGAACTATTCTCAGTACGATCTCTCTTTGAGAATTCGCTCTTTCCTCTTGGTTAAAGAAGGATGGATGTAGTGATTCTGTATGGTAAGTAATTCAATCTATCGAAATAAAGTCCGACAGTTACCTAGTTGTACTGATCTAACACAAAGAACTATGCAATATCCTATTCAATCTGCTATGGATTATATCGTCCCTAGACTAGCTTTGAGAAAAGATTCTCTAGTAGCATTCCAAGTAGAGAGAAATGGGATGGTAATCGCGTGGTAAAAAATTCATATATGTGTCTTCACAGATAGTTCGAAAATGGATGTGGGAGTAGGAGTCGGGGTGTGCTCAGAATTCCTAGTAATCCAGGAATCGTACCGCCTTCCGGACTACTGTAGTGTATTCCGGATGGAGGTTCTGGCTATTAGCAAACTAGAAAGGCTGTTGGCAACAAGATATATTGTACCCAGTGATCGAGATATCAGGATTTGTTATGAAAGCCAAGCTGCAATTAAAGCTCTGATATAGAACACCATTAGACTGCTCCATGTACAACGGTGTCGCTATGAGCTCGGGAAATTAGATGTAAAGCGCAAGGTTATTCTCTGATCGGTGCCTGATCACAGTGATATATCTGGAAACGAAGCAGCTGATGCTCTGGCTAGAAAGCGCTGTGACTACTTGCTTAGCGGGGGGCCTAGAATCAGTGAAGAGTATTCTAAACGTACAGGGTCTCAAGCTGGAAAATCGCAGATGAGGAGGATTGGTCACATGTGCGATTTCAAGACAGCTACGGGGCACTGCCTCTTTGATAAATGCGCAGAGCGAATGCGACCTCCATACTATGACTTTTCAAAAAGCTGTATGCATGTGGAAAAGGTTGAAAGCGTTCAGCATACAAAGAGTTGGGGGACCTGGTAAGGTTCATTAGGGTCTCAATAAGGTGATATCACAATGGACAACAAATGGCTTAAGTAAGGCTTAAAGCAGGGGCTCGCACGATGGCGACCACTGTAACCTAACCTAACCTAACCTAACCTAACCTAACCTAACCTAACCTAACCTAACCTAACCTAACCTAACCTAGGTTACTTTAGATAATATGCAGTGCTTCACAGTGGACATTGACTCCGCGATGTGCAAGGTGCGATATGCTAGGGAATGTTTGGTTATGTGCTGTACTATGTGCGGTGCTACGTGCGCTACGCCATTGTAGCCATTCACTTGGAATTACAGCAACAATATATATGAGTTTATTTGCAGCATTTGGCAAGTATTCCATTTCAAAAATAAAACAAAGCATCCCCATTCATTCTACCCCACCTCTATATTGCTAAAATATTTATTGGTTCATGGATTGATGCTATTCATAAAAGAACATTTACAAAAACTTTTCATACTGAAATACTGAAACCATATGTGAACAAAATAAATCTCTGTAAAAAAAAGCCTTTGAAAATCCTCAGTTTTCCATTTTCCACACACATTTACGGTGCTATAAATTAAGATTGACTTCTTGGCTTACACTATCGAATGACCAATTATGAAGTAAAGTAAAAGTCTTGTAAGGAAAAGAGTTGGCTCTTTCCCATGAGTGTTGCTTTTTGTTAACTACAAAAAAAAAAAAAACACACACAATCAAAAAACATAATATCGCCGGGAGAGTTGTTTTACTGTGTTTGTGTTTACTGAATACTTCAGATTTACACTTGGATGCATTCCAACTTTGACCAAATCAACTGAACCCAAATGGGTGTTCATACATGAACCACATACGGAAACACATACATCCATCCATACATACAATGTATAAAAAGCAATAAATTATTGAATCAGAATTGAGTTTCAAAGCATTCGCTGAACACAGGAATTGAAGCATACAATTTCGAGTTATATAAGTCACCTTTTGGCTTTAATTATTAATAACTGGTCTGGTCTGGTCTAGTTTGGTTTAGCTTTAAATATAATAGAAATCAGGTTATACTCATAAATTGGATTATTTTTCAATGTTCTGATATTTAACCCCCCTTTGATTGTGTATAAAATTCTTCGATTATGATTGACGTGGTACATATGTCCCACAAAAACCTTACGACTTCTAGCGTAACATAACGCAAGAGCAATTATTTAGCAACAGGCGGTTAGGAACAGTAAAAAGGCAAACGTTTAGAGGAACTTCAATTTACAAGAGCTTCACGAGTTTTTTTGGTGTATTAGTAACAGCTGGTGTACGTCAATGCAGCACTGATCATATCACAGAACTTTGCAAAATGGAATCACACCCGCTGTGCCGTACAACAATGACTTACAATCGATTTAAGCTTACAACGAGTTTTTTTTTCATTTCGATAACGGAAGCACCAGATTCAAAAGGTTGACAAATGACGACAAGGCAGCTCCAATATCAGAGTTATGTTGACTGCTCACCTAAATTCGCATTACGTACCTTTGGACAGACGGACTGTCGTACTTCATAGGTATTTGCCTGACGAGCGAGGACGCACAAAATTAACATCTTATCCTGCCAAATCAGGCATCAAGATTTGGTGGCTGTATGATGGATGCAAGAAATTCCTATCCTATCCTATGTGGTCAAACTTACATCGACAAAAAATAACAGGATGTAAAATTAACCAAGGCGACCATTTTGTCAATAATTTAAGCCATAAATAATATAAAAACAACGGTAGAAGTATCGCTATGGTAACTTTTTTACGATATTGCTAACTCGAATTTTGATATCATGGAATCTCTCCTAAGTGTGCACATTGAAGAAAAATACATAAACCATATATATCCTTACAAATGTTGGCCAAAAAATCATGGGAAGCACTATCGTCTCTCTTTAGATTTAGTGAGGACAAAGCCACTTTTTACTCATACGTTTCAAAAAAAAAAAAAATGGAAAAATAATACTTTTAACAACAATCAAACTACAGAGACGAAGTAAGGGGTAAAAAAAAACTGAAATTATACTTTATTACAACAGTATTGAAGGCAATGTTAACACATGCATAAAATGGTCACATATTATTCTACAAAATGGAGCACAAAACGATGGCCATTAGCTATGATTTATAATATGACGGATATAGACAGCCTTGCAACCTACATAATTTATTCGGAAAATCCAAGTGACTGTAAGGGGTACGTATAGTCACCGTATCTTCCCGAGGGTTCTGGAGAAAATGTTGGCAATGCCATCCATTGGCGAACAAACACAAAATTATCGCATTTTCCATCTTCGCGACTAATGCGGCCCACACTCGATACAACTGTCGATCCAACGGCTGTTGTACAACCGTTGGACAAACAGTTGTATGGTAATCCACAGACGACACAACTGTTGGACCGATTTCCTTCATCGAAAATATAACAGCGGTTTGCCTGCATGCACATCCAACAATCCAATCGAGCTTCCTATTAGCCTGCACACCATACAACGATTGTACGCTGAATATTGGTACAAGAGTTGGACCGACAGTTCAATCATGTGTGGGCAACGAGGCTCTAAATATATTCACGGTCACAACAAAGACTACATACACTTAGTCAATTCTTACATGAAGCATTCTTTTAGCCCCTCTCATCGCCGCTCGCCATAGGTGGAAGTCAGACCCAAGGAACATTTTTACAGGTACTTAGTTGCACGAACTAGATTTTCATTTTATAAGGGTTGTATAACAGCTATACGAACACTAAAATGTTTTATAGAGGTACCGCTTTTTCCTACTGAGTTCCGGTGCTAATTTTTTTTATAAGGTAGCACTGAGAACTCTTTCCGAACCTCTTATAAAACAGTTTTGCTCCGGAAACAAATTTATTCGCACTTTATGCGCACATGCATCAAGTCAACACGAACGAAGTCGACGAGGCTTCTGGTAGCTCGCGCTGCCATCTTGCCAGGAGCGAACCGTATGTCACCGAGAGAAGTATGGCTGCTTGAAATTATAATTTTCGCCTAGACAAAATCTAAGTTCCGCTGTTTTATTGCTATTTCCACATATTCAAACGTTAGGTAATGTAGTTTATGATTTCGGTGTTTTTTTTTCGCCCAGCATTGTGTTTATTTGATTAATGACGTTTTTTGTAAATTCTTGTCATAGGTGTAATAAGGCCCACTGGAGTAGACCGTGGGCCTTATTGCACTACCTAACCTAAATTCTCAATGAAACTAATGTTCCTATATGGTATTATGATTGTGACATCATTTTTGTTCCAAAGAAGAAGATTGTTTAGATTTACCCTGTTGTACGTTAAGAAATTTATAACCAAAGCTTTTGGGGCCTTATTATCACCCCCGGGGGGTGGGGGTGGGGTGGGGAGTAAAAAGCCCAATTTTATATTTATTCGAAATTATTAAAAATAACCGGATTTTGCTGATTTTCTTATAAAGTTTAAAGGGAATCCTTCCTCTGATTAAGATTTTGAAAAAATTAATTTTTACTTTGGGCCTTATTATACTGTGATAGTTTAATAAGGCCCTTGGAAAAGGTTTTATAAAAATGAATTATTTTTTCACATACTCACTTCTGTTATAGTTTTTCAAATTTTTTTAGTTATGGAAATAAATAAACTTCACGGAAACTTGTTTTTCCAGTTCTATATCACCAAATAATTGATTTATTTCATTTTCAAATTAGATGGGCCTTATTTGCTGCAGGTATCTTAATTCGAAACAAATCTTTTGAAGGCCTTTTAAAACAATTTAGCTTCCGGAGCAATTTAGTTGTCGAAGAGCTTTGTAAGGATATTAAAAAGTTAAATTAAAACACTTATAAAACCGTTTTGGTTGCGACTTGAATTGAGTAAGGGATTTCCCTTTTATTAAACTCGAAAACTGTATTTTAGCTTTTATGGAAACTTCATAAAAAATGGAAGCTATTTTCATTGGTATTACATACTTTAATAAGAATTATATTCTCCAATAATACCAATCTACCTATGTAAAACTAAGTATTATATAGAATGTACTTTGATATTTCCTATCCTGAAGATTTCACACGAAACTAAAGTGTTTTATAACAACTGTAAAGTGAGGTGAAAGCATGTGGCCAATTTATTATAAAAAAAAAATTGAATATATTGCAGCGAACAATATTTTAACATTTAACTTTTTCGTTTATTGACACGCAAATCTTTTTTTGCGAATAAAACAAACAAATTTGATAATTTTTCTCTTAATTTTTAATATTTTTAAAAGACTTTGAACTTAACATTAAAAATATATTTAATAATAAATATTTATTAAAATTCATTTATTTTTAGAATTTAGTAGACGCATTGTATTTTTTCGAGCGAGCCAGAAGTATAAATTTTACAATAAAATTAAGGTTCCATAAAATTTTATTCCAATATTAATCGAAAATTAATGTTTAAGCCTAACGCAAACATTATTGCAAACAAAATTATGTTGGATGACAAAGTCTGATTTCAAAAATTATTTTTCCTGCTCACACATTTCTGAAGTAAATTTATAATACATTTTTCATAAAAAAAGATTAAGGCAACAATAGAGCCATATCACACAAATACATATATAAGTTTTTACAACTATACTATAAAATATCTCCGCAACCAAGTTGTAGATATAAGTGGTTTTATAAGGGTTTCAAACACTTTCTCGCAGACTGCTAAAATTTTTTATTATTGCTTTATAAATTAGCGTCCTCAACTCTTATAAAGAGCCCCGCCGAATTAGCTCTTATATGGGTTTTTTTAAAGCTCGCACAACATTTTTAACAACAATTTTGAATTGTTCATTGGGGAAGCATGCATACCCTGCAATATAATTGATTGTTTGTCTAGGCGAAACCTATAGAGACATGGATCCAAATAAAGGCAGAAGCTATCGTAGAAGTTCTCTTCAAAAATTACCACAAGAAATAGAAATAGAACTAAAAGATCAGGCTTTCCATCACTCTAAATTGATCCAAAAAAAACCAATCAATGTTAATTTTCAATAATTTTCACTCTTTAAATTTATGTTAACAACTGAAATTGTTTTTTCTTCTATTTTTATTTTTTGTTCTGGGATAAAAACGTAATTAATTTTTATATTTTTAAAAACTAAAATTTCTTCGAAATCATTGCTGGACTGTTGTTCAAGTAATCCAAATGTTTTGGAAATCCAGTTTGGAACCAGAAATCAATTATTTGAATTACGGACACATCACTGTCCATGTCGAATCTTATCCTAAAAATTAGATATGTAAATCGAATGTAAAATATAAAACTGTGGAAACACTCATGATAGGGTAGATAAAGAAATAAAAGAAAAAGTAAATGGAAATAAATTAGTATCAACCTACGTGAAAGAAACAGAATTCCTAAAATTGGAATATTCTGAAGACAAAGAATAACATAAAGCCGCAACTACTGAGATATATTGGAGTGAACTAAAATATGTTTGACAGAAATGTCTGGTGCACCGTACAGAGAATTCAAGGTATTCTCATTACGAACCACGTTCCCCCATTAGTGACGAAATATTGTGAAAATGTATAGGAAAGTGCGGTACAAATAACACAATACTCTCTGCCGCCTTTCTGTCTTTCCTATAGAAATGTATATACATTACTCACGAAATTACGTCACAACACATGTGTCAAAATTTAATGAGAATACCTTGTATTCTCTGTACCTTGAGTCTGATGGAGAGTAGCCGTATTTCGGCCATATATGCTTCAAGTGATAAAAGGAGATAGACACAACTAGTTGATAATCAAAAATAATTATATATATAGCCAGCCAATAACATACAATTACAAAACATCAACAATATATACCTTACTGAAAACAAAATCAGACGAAAAAGATTTTAATTATAAAATAATTAAAATGATTTCTACTTATCTAAACCCTAGGAGGCTGTGAACAAAACTAGGCACACTGACATACAGTACATCGATAAGGCACAGGTTTTTAAGTGGAGATAACAACAACAACAACCAAATTTTATCCACATTCCACATAAATAAATGGAGACCGGAGCCCCAATTCAATTAGATGTAATTGATCTACCAGCAACAGGATAATTAATTTAAATCAATTTTAATTGTGGTCGGGTCACTCCATATCAAATAGGCAACATGTGTGACATGACTATCACCAATTTTGTTGAAATTTTACATACATGGAAGGATTTGTGAAATCAAAAACAAGAATTAAAAATTTTTATATCCATTGCGTATTTTGTGAGTTATAGTATTTTCACAATTTCGAAATAATGCTGTCCTTCGTTTATTTAAAAATTCATATAAATTTTTCTATTCATGTAAGGAGAGTGAAAGAGAGGATTTCAGTATATCTAAGAAAAATCGCATTTTAAAAATATATCCCAAAAAGGACAGCAATAATAAGAATTGTATACTTTATCCTTGAATATCCTGGAAGATGTATTTTTGATTTTATTTTTTCCTTATATTGTTCACTAAAACGTACCAAGATTTTAACTTGGGATCTCAAAGGGATCAAGGAGTAAAAAGTGAAAAAAGTGTCATTAAAAGCATGAATTCGCTCATAATAATCTCTTAATTTCTTCAAAGTTGATTTCATGAAAGTTAGTAAGCAATTATCTATGCAAGTGGTGTGGGCTGATTAAACAGGATTCTAGATTCTAAAGAAATTTATAAATTTCCAGAAATTTTCTGACTCATGATAATAATCACGACTTTTATAGTCAAATTTATGAAGAATATGAAACTTGCGAGATTCACAAAATCACTTTGTATCGAATGAAACGCTTTTAGATCTGCACAATTTTACAAAACATTTCTCTAAGGATATGTTGAACGAATTGAACCTATTTACCGATCAGAAGGCAGTTTTCAAATCACTCAATTAGTGGATTTGTTATTTGGAGGAAAAACTATTTGATACAAAAATGCTTTAGCAGTGAAAATTATGTACGGAAAAAGCTTGCAGAAAGTAAAAAGATCACTTAATCTTGCTCATAAATTAAAAACTAAATATAATTAAACGACAGAGATTTAATGACCTTACATTTCAATAAGAAAAAAGAAAACAAAAAATATCCGAACCGGCCTAATAGAAGTATTGATAATGATTTCATTGATGCAGAAGAACAAATTCACTGTAAAGATGAGTTAAGATGAGTGATGCCCGACAAAAAGGATTTAGTATGTATTTTGGTTGATATTATCTTGTTAAAAAAAAAAAAACTCATATTTCTAATTCCTAAATTGAAGGTAAATAGGACCACATTCAAAAGCGTTTAATTTTGAGAAATTTACAAGAAAATTATCTTGATTTTAAAGAAAAATATACGAAATTAAAAAGATATTTTCAAAATTTCTTTCGCTTCGTCCAAAATATTGTATGTTAGAATGTCAAATTTATCATAAGTGGCTGCAGGATAAAATATTTAACAATTAATGAGGACTTTCAAACACTGGACATTTCTTTTAGAAGACTTTTTAAAAAAGCGGAATTCAAAGCATTAAATGTCGAAAATAGAAAAAAAAAATTAGAATCTGCAGACATATTTCTCGATAACTTTATCGAACGCCCATCATCCTTACTTGAACACAAATTTATTACCGGTCAAATAAATATATATCTTTAAGATATAAAATAAAGTACAATGAGGAAACACCTTATACATATAAGATCTAATGGGGATATCACGAAAAAAAGGACGTGCCTTGAATTCTACCTTCACTATGATGCGGAAAAGCAATTAACCAAAGAACATCTAACAGAAAGAATACGCATCTCGTATATTGAAAATTTGTACATGGCGGGTCGTTCCATTACGACCCACTCTCACAAATTGTATGAAAACTTTCTGCTTGTTAACGATCTGACACTTACCAGTGGTGATATTATGACCCGCTTTCACAAATTTTACGAAAACTCTGCTTTGAATAACGGCCCGCCACCAGTAGCACTGGTGAGTAGTCATCGTCAAAGCACCAGCACAGCACCAGATCCAGAGGCCAGAGCCTACACTCCGCATCATACCTATGCATTGCATTGCGTGTTCTCTTTGCTTCCTTTACCACTTCTCTAAGAAACCGGTTTCATCAAGAATACCTTATTTGGTTGCATTGCAGCATAACAGAGGGGAATAGTAAGATGAGCGGATGAGTTAGGAATTGGTGGGCGACAAGCAGTCTAGTCACAATCACTGTCAATTGCATTCCTTCCTGTGCTTGGGCTAAACATTTTCATGAATGTAGGTAGCCAAAATATGCTGCGCAAAAGCTCTTATGAAAAATTTTCGAGTACCTAAATTAATAGAAAAACCGGCTCGCCTCTTCAGCATAGTGAAACATAAAACTTTGCATGGCTGCTGGTTTCACGTGTGTATAGCTCTGGGAGGGTGGGGGGGGGGGGGGGAGTACAGAGAGAACAGAGCAATATCCTCTCAGTTTAAAATCGTTTCTTCTTCCCGACCGCATCGCCAAATAACCATAAAACTTGTGCATTTTAAGAGGCCAGATGAAGCTTCTTGTTAAGTCCTATGTTCTTTGGTTCAACTAAAATGTGACCAAATGCATGATGTTGGCTAGCATGAGAATGATGAGTTTATTTCAAATATAGGTTCAATTCGTCCAACACATCCTTAGAAAAATGCTTTTGGAAAATTGTGGAGATCGAAAATCTTTTCATCCGATACGATCTCAAAGTGATTTTGTGAATCTCGCAAGTTTCATATTCTTCATAAATTTGACTATAAAAGTCATCATCATTATAATGAGTCAGCAAATTTCTAGAAATTTATAAATTTCTATAGAATCTAAAATCCTGTTTGATCAACTCGCACCACTTCATTAATTTTTCACTCCTTGAGCCCGTTGAGATCCTAAGTTAAAATCTTGGACCTTTTAGTGAATAATATAAGGTAAAAAATAAAAAAAATTAATAAAATCAAAAACACGTCTTCCAAGATATTCAAGGATAAAGTATACAATTCTAATTATTGTTATCCTTTTTCGCATATATATATAATCATACAATTATTTTCGGCGATTTTAATATGCCAAGCGTTAGCTGGGAGTCTTCTTCCGACATTGATGAACTGCTGCCCTATATTTCAGCTGCACCTCAGAATGTTTTATCCTTCCTTAACACAGTCTCCGCTACTGGTTTGGAGCAATGCAGCGATGTTTCTAACAGCTCTGGGAAATTTCTCAACCTGGTTTTCTCGTCTGACTCGAGTTTCTATGTGCTTCGACTATATTAATGTTGATTCATCTAATTTAAGTAGTTATTTTTGTAATTTCAAAAAAGCTGATTTTTCACAGCTTGACGACTGGCTCCAACATTGTAACTGGACGAATGTTCTTAACGAGAGGAACATTGACGGAGCTGTTGATGCTTTTTATAACACTCTCTATATTTGTTTTGTTCAATGTGTACCGATTTGTGCATCTAAAAATTATCACGCAACTCAGCCTTGGCTCAACAGCTCCTTACGGCACTTAAAAAATAAAGCATGGAGGAGATTTTGTGCTTCAAGAAATGTTACAGATTACTCCACTTACTGCAGTGTCTGGAATCAGTTCACTTCGCAGCTTCATATTTCGTATAATGACTATAATGCTAGTATGAAACTAACGCTTCGTAATTGTCCTAAAAAGTTTTGGAAATTTATCAATTCTGAAAGTAGCGACTCATATATAGTACCGCCTTTTATGATTCCAACTGTGATATTACTAATACTGACTCCTCTCATTTGACAAGGCCTCCGCCAACTTCCCTTGAAGCTAAGGATCTTGTATTTGACGAAGTAACTATTACATATCATATTTTTAATTTGCCTGATAGTTTTACAATTGGTCCTGATGGAATTCCCACTTTCTTTCTCAAGAAATGCGGCTCGTTCTTGTCCCATGTCCTATGTTATGTATTTAATTTGTCCTTATCCTCTGGGTCCTTCCCAAAGTCATGGAAGTACTCTGTGATTATTCCTCTACATAAGAAGGGAAGTAAATCGAATGTTTAAAATTATAGGCCCATTGGCAACTTGTGCTGTATTGCTAAAATTTTTGAAGCCTTGGTCAGCGACGTACCCCACATTCACTGTAAATCATTCTTGGGATTTTTCCAGAATGGTTTCTTAAAGGGTAAATCAACCACGACTAATCTGTTAGAGTTTGCTCACCACTGTATATCAGCGATTTCGTGTTGTTAGTTCTAATGATGACTGTGCTCTTTTAAACATTGACTTAGCCACTTTTCATAAGTGGTGTTAAAATTATTGTCTTCCTCTAAACGTAAAGTCACTACCTTCGCTCGCAATAGGTCCCCTACTTACTTCAATTATGTCGTAAAAGGGGGTTCATTATCTAGGCTTGACAAAACCAAAGCTCTCTCTAGGTGTGATTCTCAATTCTCGACTTTCTTTTGAGGATCATATCGATTACATAATCAGTAGTACCAATTGGGATTTGTTAAGAGATGGTCTAAGGAATTTGACGACTCTTACTTTACCAAACTTCTTTACTGCACCTTTGTCAGGACAATACTAGAATATGCCTGCCGTATCTGGTCCCCTTACTAGCAAGTGCAGATTATTTGCCTTGAAGCTGTTCAACGCAGATTCATCCGATTCGAACTCCGTGGCCCTCCTTGGAGTAATCCTCTAATTTTGCCTGCCTATATAAATCGTTTAAACTTGTTATTCTTGCAAACGCTGGAAACTAGACGTAATATCACTGGAATTGTCTTTATTTGTGATATTTTGAAGGGAACAATGAATTTCTCCACTTCTGTAAAGCTCAATTGGTATATCAAATCCGACCCGATTGCTCAAAAGCCACAATTTTCTCCACCTTTCTTACCATCGAACCACCTTAGTGCGAACGAACCCTTAACTGCCATGTCCCGCCTGAAAAATCAGCTCAAATTGGATATTAGTTAAGTTTTTCTGCTTCCTTGTTTTGCTTTCTTCTTTTGTTTTTATTGTTTTGCATTTCGTTTTTTTTCTTTTTTTTTCTTTGTATGGAATAATTTCTTTTGTAATAACTATTGTAGTAATCAACTAGATGAGTTTTGAATAAATAAAGATAAAAATGCAATTTTTCTTAGATAGCTTGAAATTCAAACATTCAAATGACCCATATTTCATAGTTCTAGCATGAATAGCAAAATATGTATGAATTTTTAAAGAAGACCAGGACAGCACTTTGTCGAAATTTTGAAAATGCTATTACTCACAAGATACGCAATCGATAGGAAAATTTGTAATTCTTGCTTTGATTTCACAAATCCTTCATGTATGTAAAATTTCAACAAAATTGCTGAGGGTCATGTCACACATGTTGCCTATTTGATATGGAATGACCCAGTCATAACATACAAAAAAGCAAAAATTCAAGAACGGCAACACAAATCTTAACCATACTTTATTGTTGCTACGCACAGCTGTTAAGGCCAACCGTAGTATTGTTGCTATGTGCAATTTCGTTGGGAATCGACTTGGCTAATATTATTAAAATTAAAATTATTAAAAAACAAATTAATAGTAGCGTTCGACTGAGATAAAAACATAGTTATTCTGGGTATCGGCTAGTATAAATGTTACTAACTAAAACTTTCCTTTGGGTCTCAACTGAAGTCAAATAGTGATTAGTTTTAATTAAATTCGAAATTTCTTGATAATTATATTTAGTCATAAGTTTGAAAGAGTGTAATCAAGTGACATGGACTTAATAAGCAACTAAATTTTAGCCATAACCGGCATTTTGTTTTACGGTGACACATTACCTTTTTTTAGCGTTCTCTACACGTCCAATTACTTTCAATTATTTAAAATAATTAAATGTTATCGTTAACAACTTCTGGACTATTTTGGGAATTACTTTCAAAATTATGCCAAAGAAACAGGGAAAAAGCTAACGATAAAATTTGCTGCCCATTACAACAAATATTTTCATTCGCTGGTGTAGTAAAGATGCCATGAAATACGGCATTGCGATACATTCAAAAAATAAATCTTAATGGAAAGGAATTGGCGACGGAATCAAAATAAAAATGAAATGGAAAATTGAAATAATGACGGTAAGAAAACTAATTAATAAGTAAAAACAATTTGAATAGAACGACGCCTAATGCAATTATTAACCTTTATCGCGTTGGCAAATATCTCATTATTGCACTAAAATATTGCAAGTAATTGAAGATAGTTGGAAAAAGTAATCGCGAGGTATTTAAGGATAATTTCAAATTATTTGACATTATTTTGTGATGGTAATTAACAAAATAGACCTGAATTAGGTAATGATTGCTTTTAATTACTTTTATACAGTAATTATATTAAAAATTTAACTATTGATAATCATAATTATAATTAAATACTTCAAATTCCTATAAAATTGTTATCAAAGTAGCAATTAATTATCACCATTGAAGTTAATCCATATTTTCAACAAGAATATTATTTATCCTAAACTAAAATGCCAAATGAGATGCTTTTAAAATGAACAATGGATTCTTTTCTAAAGTCGCGGATATAAGCATCCAACAAATACGATTAAATATAATTTCAATTTCTTCTTTCATTGAATACAACAAATAGATACAAGTTACGTAACAAGTCTACTTCTTTGATCTTAAAAAATATTTTGTAAAGAAATCAATTCAAATTGCCAAGCAGATTTCATATTAGAACCCAAATATACTCAAAAGGTATGTATGTATGCATGTACAATGTACATACTTCAATGGAACTGCTTCTACTGAAGTTGCATTTTCATAAGCTTCTTTCAATCCTTTAATTGGAAAAACGAGTAACAGAACACAATAGACATCCTGCTAGATAAGCTTTTGTCGCACACAGAAGGATTTAGCTCAGAAAAAAGTTGTGATAAAATAATAAATAGAGAAAGATATAAAGTGAGAAAGAATAAATTCATGGAAAAATATCTTAAAGGAAAATTGAAAAATAATTTTGAATACAATACAATCGTGCTTACAAAATGATATCAAATATTTCTAAATAAATTTGTTATTATTAGGAATGGAAATATATTGTATGCAACTAAAAAGGACAGGTATAAAAATTTAATTTTTTTAATAATACAAAACGAGAGAACAACCCTATTGCATTCGTGGAAATCAACGTAGAATTGTAAGGGAAAAATATCAAAGGTTCAATACAAAGCTCAAAGTCCATACAAGTTTAATTGAATTCAATATGAGAGGAAATATCATTTTTCGTAGTCTGGGGACTAGGAGCTGGGATTGTCTCAATAGAGTGGAGATATTTGAAATTTATAACTATCGTCAATTTGCAGCTTGAACAATCATTTCAAATATGGTTTTCTTGAAAAGCTACAATATTAAATAACTAAGGAAATGCAAACATGGGGCATGAAACTGAAAATGGTGCACTGAATGTACACCGTGATTATAAGACCCATGCTCACGTATGATTCTTATATGTTATGGCCGAAAACATAAATCGGGACTATGAACGGATAGCTGTCGGGCCTACAAAGGCTACCTACCTACGTAGAGCCATATCGGACATTTCTCAATTCGCTCTTAAAATTTTCACCGAGGGTGGGTTTGATTATTAGCTTAACAGTTTCAATTCTGTCTTCCAGCAGGTTAAGATTAGCCACTGCAATGACAGCGAAAATATACTCAATTTTCGGTGAATATCCACCTAAAAACCAAAAACCCGGCCACTTTTGCGCTAAGTGAAACCAAGGTCGTTTTTTATGCTAATATTAGTCAGTAACATGTCCCCGGTTACAGCTAAGTGCCTACTTCTTTCTCAATATAGGGGGATCGAAATAATAACTATACACGAAATAATTTGCCATTTACCATCCTTAAAGATATTCCTTCCGCCAATCGAGAGTTTAAACTCTCTAGCTGATACTTTCAATGTCCACAACATTCCGTGGCTCACAATTCTTCTACCAGAAGTCCTTTGTGAACGATTCATTGAACTATTCTGTGAATATTTTAATTTACAACAACTAGGCAATATACCAACGCGAGTACCTGATACAGCTGGAAATAAAGCTAATTTATGAGATATGTTTTTATGATCTCACCCCTACAAATATACCATTTCAGTTGGTTCTCCCTTGGTAATTCAGAGCACTGTCAGAGCTCAATTTACCACCACTAACCTGTGCCACCATACCTCTCCAGCTACTCTGGCACTATAAAAATAATGATTGAGAAAATCTCAATCCACAGGGAGATTGATTGTTTTGTTTAGGGAGATGTAAATGAATGCATGAATGAATGCACCCAGCTATTAGAGCTGAAGAGTCTGTTATCCGCGCTTGGCATTCATGCCGAGAGCTGAGACAAGTATATGTAGAATAGACTACACGGAACACCTGCTAGTCTACTATTCACAGAGAAAAATTTATTTTTGACAAAGAGTATTAAACAGAGAATTTTGGCAAGCCGTTAAGGTAGCAAGGTCTCTCGTCAAAACCATAGAGAACAGCACAACTTTGTCGATACCTTTACTACTTAACATGGTGAATTCATTGAATTTCGACTCCCTGGATGAAGCTAATATTTTGGATGCTAAGTTTACTTCTAATTTTTGCCTTCCCCACAATTCACAGACACCTGTTTTGCATATCCCGTGTGGATGGAAGAGCCAATACGACATATGTGATCAAGGCATGTAAGGGGAGCAAGATCTCCAAAGCCGCAGGTCCTGATGGCTTCTCGCCCCATCATAACTAAAAGCAATGGCACATAATTAGCTAAACCCCTGCGCAAACTATTCTTTTCAACGTTCAAGCTATTTCCAAAAAAGGAATGGGATACGACCCTCCAATTATCAACATATTGCAATCCCCCAGATTCTTTCCAAGGTTTTTGAATCTATCATTAACTCCAAATTATTGAAGTATCTAGAAACCAATCAATTCATCAACGATCGCCAATATGGCTTCTAGACTGATCGCTCATCTGGGGATTTACTGAGTTTTCTTACGGAACGTTGAAACCGTAGTCTACACAATTTTGGTGAGTCCAAAATCGTTATCCTGGATATTTCAAAGGATTTTGATAGAGTCTGGCATCCTGGCTTTTAGTCAAACTTAAAGCAATTGGTCTCTTGCCTCTTCTTCTGTTATGGATTGAAAGTTTTTTATGTGGTCGCCTAACGCGGCTTGTATTAGATGTCGTTACATCTGAACCTCGCCCTATAAATGACGGTGTACCACAGGGATCTTTGATCTCTCCACCTATCTTTCTAATTTTCATGATCTGCTTTCGTTCACTTTCAATGCCAGCTTTGCCGATGACAGTACCTTTGATTTAGCTGACTCCGTTGACCGTCTTGGAGAATCCAGAGGGAATACCGCATATGTGCATGATTATATCATCGAATAACGATTTTGACGATATCCTCGTTCGGGGTAAAGCAAATCGCGTCAGATTCAATGTATCTAAGACCAAAAACTGACACATCTCTTTACAACAAGATCAACATTTGACCACTTCAACTCACTTGACCGCACTAATCGTTCTTAGCATTAATATTTCTAGAAAGTTGAGCTGGATAGATCATATCTTCTCTGTTCCCAAAGATGCATTAGAATGTCTTGGATTTCTGATCAGGTGTTGATAATGATTCCTAGATTCATCAATGTCACCAATACTTAATGAATTTGATTTGAAAACTGGATAAGGAAGTATTCAACCTTCTGTGTCACGCAAGCAATAAAAAAAGAAGAATTATAATGAAGAGTTAACATTTTTGCAGGCTTAGTAGAGTATACTTATGATTATTGAGAACCGTCCGCATACTAATCAAACTTGACTATACAGGATTCTTTTAAAGGTAGTGAGGGAGCAGATATAAGAAAAGCATTCTACAGGGGAGCAATCTAAATAAAGAATGAGACAGGAAAAGCAGAGTGTGTGAAACGGAGGATTTATATTTTCTTATGCTATTGACCAGTTAAAAAATGCATAAAGTCGACAATGATTATAGTAAATTAAATAAAAATATAAGTAATCGACGTGGAAGAAAAGATTCCAAGGTTATGCCCAAGAAGTAGTGCTCTGTTTGTAGAGATGTGGTCAAATATTCGTAGAACATAAATTAATCTGATGCATGTAGACCATATAAAGTTTTGTTACACAACCGAAATCTAGTTTCAAAAAGATTATATTGCCGTAAGTAAATATTGGTATAATTAGACTCTGAACTAGTTTAAAACCAGAGATGGGTGTTTTTGCATTACCACTAAAATGGCAGCAACACTAAATTTTAATGATAGGTAAAATATAGGTTGCACTATCACTAAATGATTAGTGGTAGTGCAAATTTTTTATCACTATCACTAATCGAATAGTGGTAATGCCTAGTCTATTGCATTATCACTAAACGATTAGTGGTAGCGCAGAGTATATTGCATTATCACTAAACGATTAGTGGTAGTGCAAATACTTTTCACTATCAATGAGTGATAATGAATTCGTGCATTGGTAGTGCAAACATCTTTCACTAGCACTGAACTAGCAACTAGCGAACATACAGAATAAAAAACCTTCCGTTCAGTTTTCTGTTTTGCGGAGATGGAGATGATTCATTAACAATTAACACTAATGTTGATCGAACGAGCTACGCGTAGTGCTGCATATGCGTACCATTAAATTGTCGTTCAGTGCTAGTGAAAGATGTTTGCACTACCAATGCACGAATTCATTATCACTCATTGATAGTGAAAAGTATTTGCACTACCACTAATCGTTTAGTGATAATGCAATTTACTCTGCACTATCACTAATCGTTTAGTGATAATGCAATAGACTCTGCACTACCACTAATCGTTTAGTGATAATACAATAGAATATGCATTACCAATATTCGTTTGGTGATAGTGATAAAAAATTTGCACTACCACTAACCATTTAGTGATAGTGCAACCTGGCTTTTAACTATCGCAGAGGCCTCTAGTGCTAATGAAATAATTAATGCACTGGAAATTTAATGCACTACGCCTATCTCTGTTTAAAACATATTGATGTCGGTAGGATTAGCGCAGGCAGCCGTAGAAGCCGTCGAAGACCACCATATATTTCCCCCAACGGTCTCTCCGAAAATGTAATCACAGCAATTCATTCGTCTGTAAATTCTTGATCCTAAACACTTGATTTCATCTATTTAGGGTAATCCAATCCCATTCAGGATAATCGGACGATTGAGCAGAAGCTCATTTTTTGAAGATCAGTCTGAAAATCTGCCTAAATCAGGATTGAGTCTTTCGGTATAATCCTCTTATAGAGAGATGGGACGTCCAATATATATTTGAGCATCGTCTGCACAGATATGAACTCTTGTATCTTCAATAACATTCACAGGATCATCAATGAATAACGTAAATAAAAAAATCTCCCAGGATTGATCCCTTAGGGATGATGAGATTTGTATAAAAACTAATCCTGCCGCCTTTACCTATTGAGCGCGGCTACACAAAGAACAATTGCGTTAATATAATAGCAATATCTGAGAACATGAATACTGTGACTAACTTGTGCAAAAGTTTCTCATGATTATCGCTATCAAATTCCTGAAAGAAATCAAATGAACTAAGGATAATCATTAATGGCGACTCTGATACGTGTTGTGAATTTTAATAGTGCAGTAATAAGTTTATATCTTGTCATATAATTCACTATCTGCCAGTACATTATTTTCTCCAGCGCCTTCGAGAGATCTAAATATTTTAAAATATTTCAGAATCATTACAGGAATCCTAACCGGACACTGTAAACTTAACACTTACATGCATCGGATAGATATCTCACCCACTGAAGTGTGTAGGCTGTTTTTCGAAGAGCATGAAACATCCGAGCCCATCCTGTGTGAATGTGAAGCCATTGCACAATGTAGATTCCAGGCTTTTAGCTCATACTTTTTAAAGCCTGCCGACTTGGAAGAAATCCCGTACAAAAAAATTATTGGAAAAATGGGTTTGTTGGAGGAACTGTAATGCAAGCGGTGCACAATAAGCCAATGATGGCTGCAATGCAAATTCCACTCGCCTCCCTAAAAATCTAAATCAAAATCTATATTCATCAATAGTGGGTGAACCGAAATTGCAAGTCACAAAATTTAAATTTATTTCATCATTACAGTCACCGTGACTTTTGTGTTCCGAAGTTCGTTAAACTCCAATCACTCTTAAATGACACCATACAGATCCTTTTATGGTATACCGTCATATTTAATTTCGATCGAAAGTAGATCTTCTTACACCTTCATATTTCACTAGTTACCAAATTACATAGATATGATAATATTTCTAGATTTTATAAGTTCCAAATCACTTCCATTTACTATACACATTATTTCGTATTGAAATTAATTAATGTATAAATTCGTAATGTGAACCATTGACTATCGGTCACAATTATATGAAACCTGCTTTTTATTTCAATGTAACTGAATATTATCAAAATTCACTATTTCCTATATTATATATTACTAAATAAACAAGACCATATTACATTACTTAAATAGATTAGTAATCCGATACCAATTATAAACATTCTACACATCAATGCATACACTACACACACACACATCCATAGAATATGTCTAATTGGATTCCAATGTCAAGAAGTATTTTAATTAAATTAATTCCGAGATACAAATGGCAGAAAAACAAACATTTATTTCTTAATGAAATATTCAATTAATCACAAATTACAAACAAAACTAATAACAAAATGAAATTTCGTTATTTATGGCAATATGCCAAAAAGAGAAATGCACCAACCTTACAATACCAAAAGAAGATTCTCTTACTTATGGAATAGATTTATATTTGGAATTTGTATATTTTACATAGGCACACAGAAAATAGTTCACGAGGAAAATTCCACTTTCACAAAACCAACAAATTAGATTTATCTCTAAGGATATTTGTATATATGTACATAGTACAAGTGATCTTTTACTTTACTCTGGCATCTCTACTGATATACATATATATATATATATATTTTTTTTTTTCATCATTTAAGCTGTCCCAAATATTTGTTCGCATAGCCATCCCATGTAGAAAAATTTATTAAAAAAAAATAAAGAAACTTTCACACAACACTTGCCAACGAAAGAAGATTTTTAATTTTTTTCTTTACTATTTATCACACTATTTATCACTCCTTCACATTTCTATGTTTAAGATTAAAAGATTAAGTAAGTGGTTTTCCTATTGAAGGACTCTAAATAGCTAGATATAAATTCTATACATATAATACAAGGAATATACCATATATGTATATATTATCCCCTTTACAAAATTTCAGATACAATCAACATTATAAAATCCTGTGTGGATTTGAAGAGAGTTTTTTCTTATAAAATATGTATAAATGGATACTGAAGGCAATCATGTAATATATCCTGGCTCGATAGGCATTTATTATTAAAGAAGGACCAACAACCTACCTACCTACCCATATCTATATTATATTCTGTATACACATATTTTGGTAACGTGAAGATAAAATTTCTTAAATATAATATTGAAATATAGAAACTTACTTATAAATGGCATTATATATATCCAATAAATATCCGTCTTCATGATGTATTCCAATTTGTATATTTAACAATTAATTTTTTAAGTTGTACATGCAGTCATACATATATAGTAAAAAAAAAACACCTGTTCATTGAGCACTCAATGTAGTAGTCGAAATATTAAATTTGAAAATTTTGCATAGATTTAAATAAAACAATAGAGCTTTCATCTATATACATGATTTTTTAAAGCATGTACTCATTTAGATACATACACTATAAACTATGTATTATAATGGCAGGGCAGATAGATAAATTGCATTGATGTTGTTATTATCAAAAAACATCACAAAAAACTAAACAACATACACTTTTCTATTAAATACAAACATTGGCACTATATAATAATATTAGCATGTATATTGTTTCACTTTTATACAGTCAAGTAACAAAAAACCAACTCTTCCAACACGATAATACAAACAAGCACATAATTTTCAATGTGGCACTAAATTTTATGATAACTGAGTTAGAAAAAACAAAAGATAAGATTAATTTAAAAACAGGATAGAAAAATATGAAAATTGTGTAAAAATTCACTGTAACACATCCACAGAATAAAAAAAAAAACACAAGAATTTATTCTCTTTTTTTCATTATTTCTTATAAAATATTTTATCTTAACACCATAAAAACACTTAACACTTAGAGGCTAAGCAGGCTAGCAGGGAAATCTATCTTTTATGAACCGGAAACCAAACAAGAGAGAAGGAAAAATCGCGGAAAGTTTTATTCGGAAGCAATACGTTTTCCCGTATTTAGTCGTTATCACACACTAGGGGATGTTACGTAGCCAGTTTCTCTGTTCACCACTTTCATTATAATATTTTATATATGTATAACAAACAAACAAAAAAATACTTGAAAAACAACCGATGCACAAGGATCCAGCACAGGAGGATTGCAGGATAGAGTACATAAATAATACTCGTATATATAAATATATATATATAGGTAGTATATGCGGAAGGATAAAAGGATAAACGCGCGTAACTCTCTCGTAACTCTAATGATTTGAGCACAATGCAAGCAAGAATGATTTGTGAGGCTTCTCAACTAAGAGTAATTTTTGCTTTCTATCTGGGAAAACTTTTTAATAAAAAAAAAATATATAGTATATATTCGAAAAAAATAAACAAAATCAAAAATCAAGATAACACAACAACGACAACAACAACAATTGTTAAAATTCTTCGGCACATCCTTATTGCTATCTTAAATAATGCAATTCCATTTTCAGTTTCGTTTCGTATATGTAATTAACACAAAAATCTCGTGTGATTCTTCTTCTACTATATATCGAAGCCAACCAGTTTTCAACCAGCAATTGAGGTATCTTGAGGAAAATGTGGGCTCAAAGAGCTTTAAGCGCTTGGAATTGATATGACAAGTACGCATACAGTGTTGGAAAATTTATTTGCGCGGGGGTTAAATTTCATCTTATACAATAGCCAAAGCCAATCCACACCGATAGAATGTCATGCTAATGTATATGTATGTATAAATATGTATGTATGGAAATATAGTATAAGACTATATAAGTACTTTCGATGACCAATGTATTTGTGGGCATGCGTAAAACAATTATTTTAATACCTATGTTGAATATGGAAGGGGGTGGGGTTGGGTTGTGGAAGAACCAAATTGTAGCTTTTTTCGTAACAACTTTTATTTAGGATATAAAGCTTCTATGGATGATGGTAGAAAGAAAGAGATTGAAAGGGAGAGAAAAGTGTTTTTTTTTTTTAATAATTTCTATGAACCAAATAGAACGTGCTTTTATAAGCTTTTTATATATACATATAGTACAAGTACAACAAACAACAAAAATGTGTAATTTTAAAAATAATAAGGACGAAAGGATTATAAGAATAAGAGACATTAATAACCATCATAAATATCGGTAACGACAACAGATGAAAGTTATCGGAACCATGCTTCTTATACTACTATAAATACATGGAGTTTGGAAGTTTTAATAATGGGAATGCAAAACTATATCCATACATGCATACATACATATACACATACATGCATTTATATTTCTATTTCTATCGTAGAAGTAACTTCAAATATGATAATGCGCTAGTTGTTGGCTTGGCTGCACATCTTCATACATATTTATATACACATTTTATTAGAATCACACTATCAAGAAAAATATAGAAATATACAGCTACGAAGGAGTTGGAGTTTTAATTTATTTTGAATATATATATGTGTGCGTGTGTGTGTGTGTGTGTGTGTGTGTTATTTTGTAAATCTTTTTAATTGAAATTAATCCAATTCCATCCTTTGTTGTTGTTGAAACTTTCGCAAAAGCAAATATACACTGCGGTTTTTACAATTCCAATATTTCGTATATTTTTGCTCTCATATTTCTCTATATAACAAATAAAGATGTGTGGCTTGGCAACAAGGGTTTTTTTTTCATGTAAAATTTATTTCCTGACAGTAGGATATAGCTAGGTGGTATTTTCCTCTATACTTACATATATTTTGTATAGTATATATACATGTATGTAGGTGTATACCGTATAAAGTAATTGAACGTATCTTAGGTCAGAAAAGCCGACATTAAATTGGGTTATATTACATATACATACATATATATATAGAGGTTAAATTTGTAGGTTAGGTCACGATTGAATTTGAATATATTGCTTGACTTTCTAGTATAACCCGCCAAATAGAACAACAATGGATGCTGACAACAGTTTTTGTGATCGAATTCGAATCGGGTCAATATAAAACCATTTGAATAACAAAATAGGATGAAATGATAATACTCTAAGTACGTACAATGTAGGTAAAGGTATATGTATGTACAGACAATAATATTGTAGTGGGAGGGTGACAATAATTTTTTTTTTTTTTGTTTTAAATTTAGTGACAATTTACATTTTAAGGAATGATTTTAATTGGAACAGATTTTTTCTTATTCTACTGTATGTAGACATAAGTACACAATATATATTGAAGCCCTTCTTTAATCATTGACATTTTGTTTTAAGTTAAATGTCACGCGTAGGATGAACGTTGGCATTAAGACGAAATCCATAGAGGAGATTAGATACTAATTTTAATTAAATATCAAGATTTAATATAATTGCTACCTTTGAAGTATCTATTTAAAGAACAGTAATACGATGATTAGCTAGAAAGTATTTCGATTTGAGTATTTCTTGTAAGGTATCACTTTAAGAAATATTATTAACTGATTATTTGAGTTTTCATGTTTTGTTAGCTTTAACAGATATAGAAAAAAACTCGGTTAAGAGAGATTAAGAGAGAGTCGGGCTCACGAAATCGAGGTTCCATATCAAAACTTTATCAGCGAATTCGACCGATTTGCGACAAGTGTGTGCCGGGTTGAACATTTCCGAACTCTTTGTAAACCTAGCAAAATTAATTTAAAAATTCGTATATAGTAATACTTTGCTGACCACAGGAAGACTTCTTTGTAAGTTTGTAAAAATAATGAAAAACAAAAATAAAAATAGTGTTAAGAGGTCAACTTCCAATAAGAAAAGTCAAGACTTAAAAAAAAAAGGATAATAAAAGGAGAATTTGTAACCAAAGATAAAATATATTCTTACATGAAGCTGAATGGAGATATGTGTATGCAATTAACATGCCTATAAAAATTAATTTCAGAGACCCATTCCTGTTCTAACTGATCCGTGTATCTCGGGTTGTAGAACATTAGCGGTGGTCTGCAAGGTTCAGCTTGAAGATTGATCCCAGCCACTATACACAGCTTACACGAAACCCGGATTTCAACCACCCTGCGGTATGAGTCCTTAATATCGAAGATAATTTAAGCACCATTCGCCATTAGTACCGGACGAATCAATTATGTAGATGGTCATTGCGACAGCTTGACCACTAAGCAACCCGAAGACCGAATTTCAATTGTCGTCAGACATCCAGATTTACTGACATGGTTTATAGCTTATGTTCCACCGTTATTGCCGTAGAATAAACTTATTAGGCTGGTGGTTGTCATTGGGATGACCTGTCTCCAAAAATCCTTCTGGACACTTCACGCCAGAGCACATCAATATATTCATTATATTTTTCAGATTGCCGTAAGTGTTTGACAGTGCTGCACCATCTAAGGTGACTACATCCTGGCGTTTCAGAGGAAGGGGGTAGCAGAAAACATCATTAGCTGAGGTAGCTTGTTGACTGTTTCTCAATGGAATAGCAAACCGGCCAAGATACGCAGGTATACGATAACCTACACAATTTTTAGCATCCGGTAAAACCTCAGCATATCAAGAATTCACTGGTCTACAGGTATATGTCAAGAATACGTTGGGATAACAGATATATGACATAGCATTTGCTGAATATTTAAATCCATTTAAAATTTGCCTATGATATCTGAATAAAATTCAAACAGACCCACGAAAGAGTAATTTTATAAGAGTTGTTTTATAAGTTAACACAAAAAAACCTTTTTGTTTTCCAGCAACTATGAGACTGACGAAAAAAGCTACAGTTTTCCTGTTATCTATAACTCAACCTACTAACCCTGAAAATATCAAAATCTTAGCTTTAGTAACCTAGAAGAATAGGGGGAACGATATTGTATTTTTTTCGCACATTTTGAGTTTCTTCTTTATAGCTGATTTACGAAAATTTTTGACAAATTTTAGTTTAGAATCCTTTAAAGTAGCACTTTCAAATGATACTCCACAAGAAACGAAGAAATAATAATTTTGTTTTGAGGGATCCAAAGTCCAACCTGCCCTTATTAAAAATAAAAAAAATGAAGAATGTTTCATTGTCGAAATGTGTACGCGTTATGAAGATCTAACATTCTGAAAACTTCATATTCCTACGTTATGTCGTTTTTGAGAAAAACAGCTGGAGAAATAGACAAAATGACGCATGAACAATCTTACAAGAGTTCCGTTTTTTTTGTTTTTTTTTGTTCGGAACTCCAAAAATGGTTGCCTTTATTTTTATCTACACAGTAAAAATAAATAATTTCGTCAAAAAATTAAATTTTGAGGCATGATTTCCTATATGATTTGACTCGGTACAGATTAAATTGAAACAGAAATTGTATTAACTAACTTAAAATTTAACATTACAAGAAAACCCATGTCACTCAGGTACGTGGTGACGGTTAGCAGAGCAGTTTCACAACAATGATTCGAACGGAAACCAGACTACCACTGAAAAAGCATATTTCCGGCATTTTTAGATTTAATTGAACCTTTTCAATAAAGAATTAAACAAAATCCACAAACAATTAAACCAAAGATTTTTTTATTTGTTTTTTTTTTAATTTTTGGTTAGTGAAGTGGTTCGCCACGTGATGCAGAGCTAATCATCATATCCATCAATGCTAATTTCTATAACCAAAGTAAAGCTGTGCTCAACAGAGAATTCTCCTCGTAGCTTCTTAAATTTTTGAAAATGTTTAATCTATAGGATTGATCTTGAGCATAGTTGTGAATATGGTGGAAGAAATTGAAGTCGTAGGTTATTACCGGTGGCAATAACTTCTCGAACAACATTTGTCTTGTGTATCGCGGCATTATCCACAATTAACCTTGAATCTTCTGTATGCAAAATTTTACCTATAAGTTCTCTAACAAATGAACAAAACAAAAAAAAAGATCATTGGATTTATTATTCTTCAGTATTGTTTGTGGATTTTGTTTAATTCTGTATGGAGAAGGTTTAATTCTTTGTGGGAAAAGTTTAATTCTTGTGGAAAAAGTTTAATTCTTTCTGGAAAAGGTTTAATTAAATCTGAAAATACCATATATATCAGCACAGCAAAGTTTTAAAGATTTTTTAAAAAGTTTTTTAATGCATATCGTAATAAGTGTTTTTTTTGTATTATCATACAAATTTGTATTCTGAGGAGAATGAATTCGAAAAAGTAAATTTTTTCCTTTTCTTTCCTATTATAATTTCAACAATATTCACATTTTTTTATTTTTCAAATTTTAAGAACTTTTAATTATGAAAATTTCTTTAAGAAAATATGAAATTTTCAAAATTTGTTTAATTTTTTCATTCTAAGAAATCAATTTAGAAAACTTTACGTTGAAAGACTTTTCTAAGGAGTAACTTTCATCTATTAAAACTTTTTAAACAAAATTTCAATTATTTTCAGGATGGGAGCTACCGGGTGTTGGAATTTCCAAATTAGGAATAAATTAAATTCATTATTCTATGTCCAATAATTCTTATAATAGAAAGAGCATATTTTCCATACTTAATGACATAATACATTCCAGGAATTTAATTTTTTGAAAATATCCAAAAAAATAGAGAATTTTTGAAAAAAAAGATATCTGCCTACTGTTAAGAAATGGCGCAATTTGAGGAAAAGTGTTAACCTTTATTTTTAAAAATGTCTAGGAAGTTTTACACATATTTAAAATTTCAGGGAAAAAACATTTGTAGAAACGTCATAAGTCTCAAGTATACATGTGGTAAATCACATCACATTTTTCCTCTGCCCCTTAACTTTTCCAACCCCTAATACATTTGAAACTTTTAATGTAATGTATATAATACATAATATACATATCAATAAAGAAAATTTATTACTTTGTTTAACCTCTAGATCTATGAACAATAGCTCATAGGTCCCAGCCAGACGCCCTAACAAAATTCAGAATTGTCCCCCAAACCTCCCTGCCTGCCTCATGCAGTTCCTACAGAAGGTGTGAGTCAAGGAATCTGTAGCGCTTACCGGAGAGTACCGGACAGTGACATAAGCAGTCAGTCACCATTTCGGGTCTTCTCCGCATCCTAAAAATATAGGATCATGAACAAGTCTCATCTTGTGCAGGTGACCCCTGAGAAAAGAGTGCCCAGTGAGAATTGACACCAATATTCTCAGAGTTGACTTTCTCAGTCCCAATATCTTTTTCGTCAGATTTTGGGTTAGGTTTAGCCCATAGTTCCTTTGTAGTTCTACCCGTGGGATCATCCAGCCAGAGGCGACTGTGTTGGCAATCAGCCCAGGTCGAAATTTTAGATACAAGAATGTTGATATCGCTGTGACCTGGCACCCACACAACAAGTACCCTGTTATACAGCGAAAGGGAATTTAGTGGTTTTACACTCCAATACTAACTTGGAGGTTACATAAGGTTTTGACAAAGCCTTTACAGCTGCTTGGCTGTCCAAGCAGATGGCAATCTCCTTGTTCGCCGTATCCGCGTTAAGGAGATACCTTCCCGCTTCAAGAATAGTTTTGACTTCAGCCTGGAAAACCGTAACATGGTTTTCAAGGTGTAGGGCGATTTCCATCAAAGGCACCTCACAGAAAATACCTGCTCCGGTATTTTCTTCAGTTTTGGAGTCGTTTATGTAAACAATAGGGTGTGTTAATGGTTGAAGCACGGAGTGCGACGCCCAATCTTCCGTAGATTGAATTAATGATTTAAATTCGCTTTTCAGTATAGTCTCTAGAGAAGGTCGCTGTCCCTGATAATGTCAGGAGCGATTGATTGCACGATTTCAAAGATGGATTCATATAGAACTCTTGCTCCAGGGTGAATCCGAGTTGACTTGAGAGCGCTGCTTACGCTAAAGGAAACTTAGTTATGAACTTATTGCAGTAAAGGTAGTTTCAAAAAAACTAAATTCTTATATTTTTTATAAATTTTTAATATCGTGGCAATGATTTCAAGAAAAACACGGCCGATTTCGAAGAAATTCGACTAAGCAGTGCTCCACACTTCATTTTAGTGATAATAACGGAGTAATATTTTCCGACTACAGTGATAAGACTGTGATTTTTACTACGAATTTCTCCATATAGTGACTGACATGAAAATTGATAGATATGGCAACAATAAATTGGCATATCTAGATTTCTCCTATCACCCTGTGGTTCTGGAATGATGAAATTGGAACAGTTACATTTAATTTGACAGATTATTGGCCATATTAGAGATTGCACTGAATGCGACCGATAAATACATTTTTAAAGCTATATAATAAAATAAATAATAAAATGCCTTTTAGAGTTACCGCTAGAGAGGAATTAATGTGTAGTGTCAAGAGTTTGATGCATATTTCGATTGGCCTCTGTATTGGCAAAAGCTAATCAGACTTTTCGATAGAAAGTATCTAGTTAAATGACGAAAAAGGTTTTTTTTATATCTTTTACCTCATTTTTTTTAATCTAAATAATAAAGTAACAATAAGCTTTTCACACGCCAATCTGTTACCATTCAACTTAAATGACATAATCTACAGCAGTATTTTTTTTTTCACTTTATGGTTTCATAACTATAGTTAAAGGCACTCCTTATTGGCATACAAATATTTACAGACACCATATAGTTCTCTATTTGAACATGACCTGCACGTCGTTATGATGTTCTTAATACAACTTTAGAGATTGCCAGTTTAGAGTGCCGACGATGAATGCGAGAACATCCTAGTCACTAAAAAAAAAACGTGATGATCACTAATAAATATCACCATGAAGAATAGATTTTTATTTTTTTTTGCCTTTAGTACTGATTTTTAAAAGGAACAAGCAAGTGTTTATCTCATCAGTATTATTCACTTTATAGAGATTTAATCTTATGAGTGAATAAAACGATCACGAAACTTGCATTGAGCTTTAGAAACAAAACTAATTTTTCACAAATCTAAATTTTAAATGCTCGTTGGGTATATTCAAATATTCCCCCGAACATTCTGCAAATAAACTAGAAGACATCCTATGTATGCTTGCAGCAAGAATTGAATATTACTGAATGCGTTTACAGTGGCTAAGTACAACCATAGAAATTCCTATGGGAGGTGCACATGATCTACTACCAGAGACATCAGAACCGCGGACATTCATCTGTCCCAGGGTTGTCGTAAGTTGTTAATTGGGACCGGACGAGATTTCCCACGGACACTTTACATATCCTAACAAGATTTCTACGGTCACACATTTCTTCTGTGTGGAATGTAGTTCCTCTATGTTAGCCCGGTTGCAAATAACCCAGGATATTCGCAAAACCGATTACCCAAACAATGCGAGATATTCCTGTATGTAACTACCAACACCAGCATTTAAATTTATCTATTATGTCTATCAACCCATAATAACATTACTTCAAATGCTCAATGTGTAGCTCGTAAATCAATTTTTATTTTAACTAGCAGATGTTGATGTATCTATTGTAACAGAAACTTTTCAGAAACCTATAAACAATTTTTTTATTACCCAGATTCTACGAGGCATAGAGCCAATCGGAACGACAGTAGATAACTAGCTAGCTATCCTAGATAAAAAAAATCCCTAGCGCATTATCATAAACTTCGCTCCTTAAACCCCAAGAACTTTCAAACAATTTCAGTTAAGCTGAAAATTAATGAGCTACAAACAATATCATTAATGGGAGCATACTTTCCTGGCGGCAGCTACATATAATAAAAATTCCCGGTATAAATTTATTCACGATTTGAACCTGAATTCATTCAGGGGGATTTTAATATCGGCGGAGAGTTTACTAGAAGACATATCTTTTGGAATTGCTTCCGAAATGACTCTTGGGGAAAATACTCTTCGGAAAATTAACCTCGAGTAATTTTAATATTTTTAACATATATACTATCATAGATGGCACAAGAACTAGATGTCGCATGCAGTACCAAAAAAAAGTATACAAATTTTATATGGCTGGATGGTCCATTCCGGAATGGACCACAACATTTGGAATTATGTATACGTTGAGTGATTCATATTTTTTCGTATCTGAAAAGCTAAGGAATTCGATCAAATATATACAAAATTGCTATTATAAAACATTTACTTTCGGCACGCTCTAAAACATATTATGGTCCATTCCAGAACGCACTACCCATTACACAATCTGTATACTCTGCTCTAGTATGCTGTTCGACATCTAAAGGGTTCTCCAATAAGAGGTGTTATTTTAATTAGCCCGCTATTTCGGTAGATGTCACTTTTGGAGCTGTCATTTTTTGACATTTGACAAGTAGAAACTACGACATTAATAAAAATGGAACGATACACGATTCAACAACGCATTGAAATTATTAAAATTCACTATAAAAATGGTGAAAATGTGGCAGAGACGGTTCGGAAAACTCGAACATTTTTGGGTCGTCGTGAAGCACCTTGTCGGACCGCAATACAAAAATTCGAGCTGTCGGGACAAATTAGTGATGTGAAGAATAAAACCCGTGCACGTCGCTCAAGAACAGCCGAGAATATTGCTGCTGTAGCCGAAAGTGTTGAAGAAAACCCAGGTTTGTCCATTCCTCGTCGTTCTTTGGAATTAGGCATTCCACAAACGTCATTACACCGTATTTCGCATAAATATTTGGGTCTTAAGGCTTATAAAGTTCAGTTAACACAAGAACTCAAGCCGGCCGATCATCAACAACGTCGAGTCTTTGCTGATTGGGTCCTTGAAATGCATGAAAATGATCCGGAATTCCATCGAAAACTCATCTTGAGTGATGAGGCCCATTTCCACCTCGATGGCTTCGTTAGCAAGCAAAATTGTCGCATCTGGGGCTCGGAAAACCTAAGAGTTATTGTTGAAAAGCCTCTCTATCCTCAACGTGTGACTATTTGGTGCGGTTTATGGTCCCGCGGGGTCATTGGACCTTACTTTTTCGAAAATGAGGCTGGAGCAACAGTTATGGTGAATGGATTGCGCTATCGACAGATGATTAATAATTTTTTATGGCCGGAATTGGATGGTATTGATCTGGGAAACATTTACTTTCAACAAGACGGCGCTACGTGCCATACAAGCAACGAAACCATTGATCTTTTACGGGAAAAGTTTCCGGACTGTGTTATCTCTCGAAGAGGTGATCACAATTGGCCACCGAGTTCTTGTGACTTAACACCTTGCGACTTCTTCCTTTGGGGCCACATGAAAGAGAAGGTCTACGCCAACAGCCCAGCGTCGATTCAAGACCTCAAAGATGGAATTCGTGAGGCTATCGAGGACATAGGGCAGCCACTTTGCGATTTGGTTATGGAAAATTTCATGAAAAGGATATGGTCCTGTAGGCGTGGTCGTGGTGGTCATTTGGCTGATGTTATTTTTTTATTATTAACGGCATACCTTCCTCTTTATAATGAAATAAAGATCCGATCATTTATCTCAAAAAATGGCATTTTTCTTTGAATATCAAAATAACACCTCTTATTGCAAAACCCTTTAGTTCTTGTGCCATCTATGGTACTACCCAACCACTTTAGAGGCAATTCTTCAACATTTATATATCAATGCTTGCTAAGCAAATACTAACTACTGGCAACACATTTCACAACATGTAATCTTGAATACCTATTGTGTTCCATATCTAGTTAGTCAATCGCAGTTATGAGATTCCCAAAGCTCTAGTTTCCCTTCCGCATACATATTTATCTCCGTAGGGGATAATATTTTAAATTTCATACATTTTACCTTTGCAAATTGTCATAGCAAGCCAAAAAAAAAAAAAAAAAAACCATATTCTCTCTACCAACATTTTACAGGTGAAAAAAGGAGATGTTTGTACATAACTCAAGTACATATATATTTGCCAGTATGTGCACGTAACTATCCCATCGGAGCTTCGTTTCCTGTCCATTTCGGGCACATTAAATTAAACTTTTGTGCGGTTAATGGACCATAACGCCATCCTTTCAATACTAAACTTGTATAGGAAAGTAATAAAATAAGCTATTTCCTAGACACATTCAAATGTAGACAGATGTGAACTAATGCTGCAATCGAACTTGGACAATTCTGATTTAATCGGGTTTAGAAGAGAAAATCAATTTCAATAGTGGATGGAATAAACAATATTATTGCATCTGATGTAGTGATTTACAAAATAATGTCGTTACTTGTGTACATGTTTGCATTGTCACCAATATACCAGTATCATTCCGGAATTATAGTGGGTATATGAATTAATTTTTAATTTCTAATGATTGGAATAATGAAACAACTAAAATTTAAATTTTGTAATTAAGAATCAAGAAAGTGCATATATGTTCGCATCTGTAACATTTCAGGCATGTCATTTACAGTTGAAACATATATTTTTTTTTTCTTTTTAGTATGGATTCAGTTCATGATTGTAAGCCGTATACGGATGTTATAGACAAACGAAGGAAGACTGAATTGAAATTGAAAAAAATTATTAACGAAAGAGTAAAGCTGGTCAAATATTGAACTAGAATTTTCACAAAAATCATCATCCAAAAGAGGATTTGTTGCTGAAATATCAAAATAAATTTTCAAAATATTTTTCTTAGAACTCTTCCTAGATGAATCCATCAATAAAATTTGAATTAAAACTAATTTATTTAAGAATACGAATATGAAGATTTAATTACCGCCCTATTTCTACTTCTAATGCCTTAGCTTTGATCCTTAAAAGAGTTATTTACAATAATCTAATACTACAATTAAAACCCTACCTCAGCACTAAAAAACATGGCTTCCTCCCAGTCCAATCTATGATATCTAATTTTTCGATATACACTGACTCTATTGCTCTAGCTCTTGACGAAGGTAAACAGTTAGATGTTTTTTATGCAGATATATCTAAACGCCTTCACAGATCAACGCGAACCCGCGGGAGCGAATTTTGGCGGCACTCAGCACGAGTTAGAAATTATGAACCAATCACAACCAGAAAAGTGAGAACGAATATGGAACTACGCGAGTGACAAGAAAACGATGCATGCTGCGAATCGAAAATGAAACGCTGTAATCCCGCATTCGCTACCTAGAAATAACGAGTCAATGCGAGTGGTTCCATATTCCACTATAGTTTCGAGCCCTGCAAAAATTACGCTACCTTTCCCGCTCTCTTGGTTTCGCATTGGTCCGTGAAGACCTTTCGAAATTTGAAAGAATAAATCAGAAAATTGATGTAATAAGAATTATCGTCATCTAATTGTTGTATTTAATGAATTTTCATCCAACCATTCGCAAACCTGGGTATACCCCAGGGCTCAATTCTAGGCCCACTTCTCTTCTAATTATATTTTAATGATCTCCCTAATGAATTATGCTCTGCATCCTTAATCTATGCCGATGACAGCAAAATTTATCGAGTTATGAATGATCCATCCGATTGCAAATACTTACAAAATGACATTCAGAAACTGCTCTCTTGGTGTAATAAAAATATACTATCATTAAATGTAGACAAATGCAAATGTAGTTCGTTCTCAAGAAAACAAAACACATTATAAGGAAATTATAAGTTGGACACTGTCCCCATCATTCGCGTTTCAAAAATCAATGATTTGGGAGTACAATTTAACAATTTAATGATGACAAGCTTCTATTTGACTCGCATATTAAGAGGATTCAGTACCAAGATTTGCAAGTTTCATACATTTTTCAATGTGATTATGTGCAAAAAAGAAAATTAGGAGACAATTCCCGTTAAAAATTTTCAATTAATTTGAACTGCAAATATCCATTTTTCTCCTTAAATTGTCACATGTTTTTGTTTCTGTCTTTTATGCTAGATGTCTCTAATGTGGTCTGTGGTCTAGGTCTAGGCTAACTTTATAAGAATTTTCTCATTATCAGGACACAAACCTACGTATAGTAAATTTTATTGCCTACAGGCTCGCTGGTATCTAAATTAAAACTTTTACTCTGTACTGACTCATGTTAAGCATATTACTAATAAAGCTTTTTCTTAACGTGCACTAGGCCCTTTAAACAGCTCTATTCGCACAAAACTATGTATAGTACACTAGTTAGATCCATACTAGAAAATGCTTCTCCTAACTGGAATCCTTTGTATACGATATACAGAAATAAAATCGAGAGTATTCAACGTAAGTTTGCAGCTTCATATGTAGATTTTGATGACAGATTAGAATTACGTCGTTCCTATGTTGACAAATTGTTTTTATTTAATTATTTAGCACGGTTCTATTGAGTTAATTGAAAATCAACTTTCCTAAGTCGCCTCACCCGCCAGCCGATTGCATTTCACACAGATACTCCTCACACAAACTTACGATTCAAATCCTCTTTAGATGGGATTCAAAAGGTCTGCAATGTGGATAATGATTTCAATATTTTCAGTGACAGCTTTGTGATTTTGAAACCCATCCTTTTTTGCCGAAATAAATATCTTTTTATTTTCCATTTTAAATTGATCTGTTTCATCTTTACACTTTGTTTCCTTTCTTCCCTTTCACCTTTTGGAGATATGTATATTCTAATCAATATGTTTTCATGCTCTTTTTCATTTTATACTTTTTAAATAATTTTTATTATCTTTATTTTTTATCTTACTTTTTACGCTCCTTATAGGCCTTCTTTGTATCATATAGCCTTATTTTGCTTGCATTTATATTATGCTTTTTCTTTGAAATTTTTTGTTTTTTATATCTTATATGTTAGTTTGAGCTACTTATGTATATATTTTTTGTAGTGCTTCTTCGTCTTCTTCTTCTTCTTGGTCTTCTTTTTAATTCAAGTTTGAATTAGCATAACGGTAAGTAAATTGATTTATCTGTTTACTACCGCATTAACTTTTTATGTAAAGTAATAAATAAATACAAATATGAATGATGTCATTGGCTTTTTTCTTCAATCTATGTGGGGGAGAGAAATTAGCAGGGGTGTCTTTGGGCCTTTGCCATGATCTAGGGCAATTTTAACTTAATACTGTTACATTAGTTGAGCTCGATTATATTTTATACTAAAATTCAAAATATACTCGATTACCTGCCGGTCTTAGAATTAATAGGCACCACCAAATAGATACTGAATAAAACCCTATTTTAGTACTGTGCTTTTCATTTTACTAAAACAAAAAGTAAGTAGGTACTAGATTTTATTACAATTGCGGGGGAGGCGATTTCCATTAAAGGAAGTTTGGTATTAATAAATGAGTTAAGGTTCCAATCAATCACAGAAACCTTTTTTTTTTAGATCACGCATTAAACACCTATCGTATATTTGTAATAGATTGAAAAAAATACATACAAAATTCGTTAAATATGGTTATTTTCTTCAATTATCCTTTATTGAACATATTTGGCGGTAAATAAAAGTAGCCAACTTACGTGGCGTTTCGCGCGAATTTTGTAAAATTCTTGTGCGCATTTTTTTTTCTTTACCACTGAAACTTCATACTTCCCATCGAACCTAGTAGAATTGGTACCCAATACCCAATAGTGCCAGAACTTGCATCGGACACAACAACTTTGATATAACTACAACGTTTATTTTACTCTATCCCCGTATCTTGACAGCTGTATTTTTTCCTCGGTATTGCACTATGTATAGAGTAGACCGGAGTTAGTTGACTAGAAGTGTGTGTAGACTCATTACGATTAACTAAGCAAACATTGACAACGAAGCTGTATGAATTTTACTGGGTTTTCAATTGAGATAACCATTAGCAATTATGGTCGAAGTTAACGCAAGTCGTTCGCGGAATTATAGAAAAAAAATTAAAAGCACATGAGTAAAAATGTTGTTTGATGTTTTAATTGTCTTATAGCTTACACGCACATGATGTTGGGTTGTCTAGTTGTTTTAATTGAAAGTGTATTCATTGAGTAATGGTGTTCCTGACATGATTTCTCTGTCATTAGAACAAATTTTTGGCGTGAGTATTTCAAAAACACCCAGCCGACTCATGAGTCAACTAGCTCCATGTGCCAATTTTATTTTGCTAATCTCTTAAGTTAGGGATGACTACTAATACTTTTCATACATTCAGAAGGATGAGGACACATAAACGGAAAGATCGAATACCTCTAAAGATGTGATGGAAACTGCCTGCCAGGGGGTTATTTATGACGAAGTTTAAAGTGCGGAACACCGCTGAAGAGCTCCGTGGCTGGAGCGAAACGTTCACAAAGGCCCATAGTTGCCTCCACAGCTCCCCAAACAACCTATCCCCAGAATCCCTAATTACTAATAAACTCGAACATATTATGCTCTACTTTTATACATTGCAGTTACCGGGAAGTAATGTCCAATGAAACTACACTTTTATAAAACCCACCCTTTCAATATACAAGCAAACGAAAGTTTTCAGAACTTATTAGGACTCTTCAGCTACAATTCAGACAACCCTTAATATATTTAATAATTCTAAGTTCTTGGAGATCCATACATATCACCCATATCATTAAAACTTTCTCACTCATCAATTTAACCTCAAATGGGCTAATTAACCCAATTTAATTTCTTATGTACAAATGGGTTTGGTTCAGTCGTAGCCCCATCTCGCCTTAAATCTCGACCATAACGCTGTTATGGATAATCATGCACCATATAGACCGCTATTACATAGTATGTGTTCTACATATCTGTCTCATTACCAGATATTGTTAATTTTAAAAAGGTGTACTTTCTTAATTTCGTGATAAATGATTATTTTTTTCAAAACTTTGTTTTTTTCATGGGGAACTTTTTTTTTTAAATGGCAGATAATATTCGAAAACATTATAGTGAATAAAATAAAGGAACTATTAAGAAACTCATTGAAGTAATCAAAACGAAAACGTATTTATTATGCCTAAAAACATTTATATAAAATTAATTGCAACAATTTTTCGACTAGGAATTTTGCTATGAAATAAATTCATAGCGAATTTGGTCAATATGAAAATTTACCGAGTTTGCTGCAAAATCCGCAGCTCAAGAATTGAGTGGAAAAAATCTCTTTACAAACGAAAAAATCGTTGAAAGAAATTTCTTTTACAAAATAGGGCGTTTCGTATCAGCAGAACCTTATACTCATCAGTGCGGCTTGGTTCCTGCTTGGCGTATACTCCAAAGTGAACCGGCTAGCTGACCTCATAGATACATTTAAAATTAATTTAAATGTAAATTATATTTGAGGCGAAATACTAAGTATTTACGGGACTAGCCGTACTGATGAGTATATGGTCCCTGCTGATACGAAACGCTCTCTTTTGCAAAAGAAATTCGTTTTTTTTCGACTGTAACTAAGCTCTTTTTGGTCTTGTTTTATTCATATTACTATTGGGTTTCATTTATAATAACTTGCTTTCAAAAAAGCTTATAGATCGATATAATTTCAAACATTGTTTTCCCTTCGAAAAATTATGACGGTCAGAAATTGCTTAAAATAGCCACATAAACAAATTGCTCTATACCCACATAAAATATTCTTAATTTGTTGCTTTTCAGATAAATCCAACAGTATTAGTCTATCTCAAGTATTCCCTGAGGTATAAGAAAAGATGTCTTACAACGTACTTCCCTATACTTGAGCGAAATTATTTCAAAATTCCATGTTTTTTTATAATGTTCGGAGAACCAAGCACTTAAGCGAGAAAATCGAGTTAAACATATTTCACACTTTTAAGATTTTCATTTAAAACTGTTAAAAGCATATTTCGCACAATTGAAGGCACTCTTTTGGACAATGAAGTTAATGCTATGCTACCAGCCGCTGCCTAGATGTGGGAAATATATTTCATTCTAGTTCTGATATAGAGCTTGTAGCGCTCACTTGAATGGGCTTCACTATTTCTTACATAATTTCAGAAATCCAAGACATCTCGATGCTCCTTTGGGAACGTAGAATATAGAATCCAAAAATCATTAGTGTCGGTGTATCAGAAATTAATGAACTATCAAAAGAAACGGGAGTGGTTAAGTGATGATTCTATTTTAAAGAGACAAAACAGCTTTGGCCTTAAAAGCATTGAATTCGAGAAGATTTGCTTTGCCCTATGCGAGAATTTAAAGAGGAAGAGTATTATTCAATGATCTAATCAGGCAATCTCATTTGATACATATGGCATTCAATCTGTAGTACTGTCTTCAACAAAACTCTGGATGGAATTGAAAGTAAGGGAAAGCAGATCATTAATAAGAAGCGTAGATATAATAGATCCCTGAGGCACCCCGGCACATCTAACGTGGGGCTCAATTGTACCGCCATCTAATACAACCCGTATTGGGCGACCCGATAAATAATGTTCAATCCATAATTGAATAGAAAGGAAGAGACCAAGGGCTTTATGTTTAGCTAAAGGGGCGGGATGCCGGATTCTATCAGCGAACATTGAAATATTGTGAAGATCACGATCCAAGATACTATAAGAAATGTTAGTATTTCTCCAAATAGGCTTCCACTCCAGAAGCTCTATTGGTGATCGTCGCCGAGTTCATTATTTTCTAGATACTTCATTACTTTGGAGTTAATTATAGATTCAAAGCAAGCTTTCAAAAGAATTAAAGTGATTGCAATTGGTCGATAATTTTGGGAACAGACTGAATGTTGAAAAGATTCCTGTCGAAAAAGATAAGTGAAATAGTTTGCGCAGAGGTCTAGTTACGGATGAGGCATAGCTTTTAATGAACAGGGACAAGAAGATCTGCAGCTTTGGAGACGTTGATCCCCATAAGGGCCTTGATCATATATCTCGTACTGATGTGTGTTGGCTCTTGTATACATCCACATGGGAAATCAAAAACATGTTTCTGTGAAATGGGTGGAAGATGAGAATTTGAAGCGAATCTGGAAGTCAAAATTTTAGCTTTATCCAAGGAGTTAACAACAACTTCAACATTGTTGAGTAATTGAGATATAGACAAACTGACGAAGTTGTTCCCGATAGTTTTGATGGGAACCTAGAAACCTTTCCAATTTGATACCTTTGCGACTAAACATAATTCTATCAAACAGAAATTTTGCTCCTTGGATAAAGGACTTGTAGGTATTGTGTACATTCCAGTAAATTTTTTTAGAGACCTAATGTGCAGTTATCGACTTATTATACAATACGGAAAATTTTTGTAAAATGATTTTTTACGGTAAACGGCAAAAATAATTGAGTGATCATCGGGTCCGAAATATTAGTTGAGTGTAAGTTTAAGTCAGAAAATGAATGTCGCAAATTTAAAATGAGCAATTCAGTAGTAGTTCAAAATTGAGCATCTATTCGGTAGAACTCAAGTCTAATGGATTTTTAGTTCGATTACAAGATTTCAGACAACTAATGAACTTGCTGGGGAAGGCTCATTTTAGTGCATCTGCTTTAATGACTCTAAATCAGTTATGAAAGAAATGAATTTCTCTCTGCAAATCAATTAGTAGGGTTGATAACAATAGAAAACATGTTATCAATGAGAAAAATGAATAGAGGGGTAGAAAGTATAGAGCCTTGAGGTATGCCATCATTTGATAGTCTAGAAATTAAATTCATCGTGGTTCTGAACTACAAAAAAATAGCATAGCAATCAAAAAGTCTGATAAGATATAGGACTAGAGAAAATAGTGAAAAAATAATATGCTCTTATAATTTTATTACTACATGTCGGATAACAATTTCAATTATGATTTTCCTTTAGATGAATTCCACTTCAAATTTAGTTAGCTAATATATTAGTTCACTGCTCCTTTTATTTACTAAGCCACCAACGATGTATATCTCATTCTGATAAATTTATTTGCATTCCCTCGAAATGAGAACGAGAGAATTATGCTGACTAATTAATATTTCATGAGGGTACAGCAGGATAAATTTAATCAGTGATTTTATGGAGTCATTTGATACAAAACAAACACATGCATGCGTAACATGTCCAATGTACATATATACATATAGGTATACATATACATACACTTCAGATAGAAGAACTTCTCCTAACTACAACTCCTCCCTATACTACAAATCATGGAATTGGTTTCATAAATTTGGAATTTTTGATTTTCTAAAATATTACGGTAAATATAATATATACTTTGCTTAGATTGGAATTTCTCCAAATTCTCCTTATATCCTCCCAAAAACATTCAATTCCAAAGTTATAGGAGCTGTGGAAATTTCCAAATGGAAACAAAAAACTCCAATAAATCGCTAAAAGGGACATTTACCAAACTCAGGTACAGCATGGTCCCCGGGATTATAAGTTTTCATTGTTAGCCGGATGCTGTAAAAGCTTCTCTTGAATTCCAGTATGGGAACTAATGAAAGTAATTTATAAAGCTCTTGATACATTTTAACAATTATCGGTTTGTAACGCATGCTTCAAAGATGAATATAGGCGGCTATGGATAAGTATTCGTGGACCACACAAATACTAAGATGAATTTCTTTCTGTCCTCAATGGATAGCGAGTACAATGGCTTCATGCGAATGCAGGTCGAGGTCGTTCATTCGCATTTCACCCACAAAAAAGCTCTTTTACGATAAGAAGAGCTTACACCGTAGGTATAGCTGCTACCCATACTCTGCTAAAATTCCTATGGAGAATATAGTAGATAGTTCCATTGAAAAGGATTCTAGAAAAATCTAGCAATCAAAAATTACTTCGTAACTATTTCCACTAAAGTGGATGATTTTACTGTCGACTCTTTGTAGATCATTGATATGCATATGACGAAGGTTTAATGGTATGAAAAATAAATTTAATAATTTCGATTGTTTGCGGCGCAATGGTTACCTTCTGAAATATGAGAGATAGGATTTTATTGAATTATATTGTGACAAGAAATTGTAAAATTTTTAATGTATTTTAATAGTAAAAGTGAAATTTTCGAGTATTGAAAATAAATTGGCGCACTTAAAAAGGTTACAAATGAAAATTAAGATTATTAAGGAAGGACACAAGCTCTAAAATTTTTCCACCTCAGAAATCGAATCAGGAAAGATCCGCTGAACATTGTCAAAACAGATTGGATTTGCTAAAGGCAAAGTAGATGAAAAATATTCTCATACTCAAGTTGACATCTAGCCCCGATCAAAGGTATCTTATGTTTTTCCTTGCCTACTCGTTGAATAAAAGGACTAGCATACCCGGGTGCAATAACGTATAGCTTATGCTTGACTTCTTAACAAGCAAACCGGCAGAGCACCTAAACTAATCTTGGTATATATATATATGTGTAGAATACACTAAGTATTGCGCCCAATAATAACTAGTAAATCTGGATGAAGGATCAAATTAAAATTGGTAACTTCTTTCAGAACATTTAAAAAGATATTGAGAGCACTAGTAACGGGAGAGAGGAACTATCTATCCAATACGGGGTGTTTTCTCCATGGTGGTCAATAGAGCAGGAGATGGTAGCACTCATCTAACCAAACAAAAATTTTATGATAGCAATTGGGGAGAGGGGGGAGGCTCATATAAACATATCCGAGTTACAGGGTGAATAAGAGAAAAACTCCCTGTATCTTAAAAACTACAAGATACTCAAAGCTGGAACAGAGTTTTAAGTACAACAAGAAAAAAATACGGCCAAATTTATCTTCAATATTGGAACTTGACGGGAGTCGCGAATTGCATTGGTACCTACAGTACAGACTATCCGGAGATGCTAGAATCAGCTAATCCAGGGGTACTCAACTTACTCCCTATCACCCATTAGCGAGCGATTGAAACTTTCATGGTTAGGTTTTGTTCGATGCTAAAGCTACTTTCCGTTTTCATCGCGCATCTAAGACCCACTCGACAGAGCAGCTTGTACTGCACTTAATTTAGCTTATCAGCATTCATATATATAATTTGTCCCAAATAGTAGGTACTGCCGAGTTTTTAATAAATCATAAAATCACATTTTTGGCATCTGAATCCTCGAAACTAAAATCAGTCTAGTAAATGATCTACCTATAGTTTCAATATAAAAAGCAATCATTAGGCTTCATCATTAGTTTGAAATTTGACGATGTGTGCCGTGCACTTTTGAACAAGTGGTTGGAAAATAATGAAAAATCATTTCTCCAGATTGCAAAAGAAGTTAAACCGTTAACGCGTTGGACAGTTACCAGAACAATTCAGATTCAGATTCAGATTTATTAAAGGCTTAACGTACAATAAGATTACGCATCTTTTTAGTACAAAGAACGTTGGACTTACGAAAAACTTAAACTAAATACTTTAAATAAGATGTAAAATGCATATGTGAAATATAAAATCAGACATAAATTAAAAAAATAAAAATTTATATAATACACAAAAAGATATAATATTAACAAACAACAAACTAAAATTACAGAAACTATATACTCGATCATTTCCAGGACCACCCCCTTCAGAACGGAAACATTTCAAAGTGGTAGCAGTGTAACTCTGTGCCATCAACCTCCAGAACCTATCAGTCGAGCCCACAGGCTGAGCATTAATTGGTAAATTATTTCAGGCCCGAATAGCTCGAACAAAGCAATAGTCCTCCATTATGGAATGTTGAAACCTAGTTATCAATAAATTGAAATGTCTGCCAGAGTTTGGAAATTCAAGTTGGTTAAAAAGGTACCGAGGCTTTTTGGAATGAGTGTATAATTTTGTGAAGGGATGCAAGAAGCCTACGCCTTAAATATTCCATCAAGGGACACCCAAGCAGATGGCTACTATGTGGTGAAACATGATCAAATCTTCTTAGGCCAAACACAAAGTAAGTAAGTAAGTAAGCATTTATTTTCAAAAAAAGTACAACAAGACAGAAGCCTTTTCATTAGTACTACTAAAGTTCACAAAATCAAAAATAACTAGAGCAATGCAGGTAACTATCGAATATTAAACAAATATGAGTAGTGAATGATAATAAAGAAAAATTATAAAGAGAAAATAGAAAACAACAAGAAAAAAAAGGAAACAAATAATAAAATTATAAATACTAAAATTCATGATACTATTTCTGTAATTATAAGATAGAAATGAGAAAATATAGCATAAAGAGAGAAAAAAAAGTATGAAAACAAAGATAAAACTCAAGAAATATGATAATAAAGATAACTACATAAGCAACTTGAGCAGTAAGAAGGAGAAAAAAGAAGAAAGAGAAAAGAGAATTCAAATGCATGTGCAGTCAACTGAAAATAATTAAATTGTATATCATTATCCTAATGATGTGTGCTGCCAGAGTAACTGTTTAAAGGAGGCGGCCGAGCTCGTGCGCTGAATCGAAACTGGAAGAGTATTCCAAATGCGAATAGCTTGAACAAAGTAAGAAGCATTCAAGACAGAATAATTAAAGCGAGGCAGTAGCAAATCACAACGTCTGTCACTACGCAAGAAATTTAAAAATTCATACAGATATGTCGGTTTACGTGTGCTCAGTATGTTAAATAGAAAGAGTGATGCCTTCTGCTGCAAATGTAATTCCAAAGAGCAATTCAAGATTCTGTGACGAAAAGGAGAAATGTGATCGGATCTACGAAGCCTGAACGCGAACCTAATAGAATCATTGTAGGCTACTTAAAGCTTACGCTTACAACTTGAGTCGAGTCTAGGGTATATGCTAGACCCATGTGTTAGATTCGGCAATATCAGTGTCCTGACCAACCTTATGCGCAAGTCGGTGGAGAGCAGGTTAGCATATAACCAAAGTCGGCGAAGCGCCCCATAGATCTTCCCTAGTATTATTTTAATATGGTGACAGCAACTCATATGAGAGTTTAATATAATACCAAGGCTTCGAACTTTCTGCACATATGGTATAGTAGAGCGATTGAACTCTATCGGGGGAAAATAGTTAAGATCATAATTTCCTTTGCAAACTGCTAGCGCTTGAGATTTTTTGGGGTTGAGTATCAGCCTATTATTGATTGACCATTTTAAAATATTATGAAGATCTTCATTAATTCGGCTGACACAGTCCTCTAAAAGACCAATTGTACGATCTATATCTGAACATCATCAGCGTACAAGTGAACCGAGCTATTTTTGATAACAGCTGGCAAATAATTAATAAAAAGACTAAAGAGCAGGGGTCCTAATATTGATCCTTGTGGTACACGGACAGTCAAAGGGAGCTTAGCGGAGATAACTTCGTTTACCTTAACACGCTGCGAGCGATTCTCCAAAAAACTACTAATTAACTTGAGCGCAGGCAAACCAAATCCAAACCAAATCCAAACCTCGTACACTCATTGAATGCAACAGTTAATTTCATTGAGTATACACAAGTGCGGGAATATTAGGCCGCTAGCTGTAAGGTAGGGTCGAGGCAGGGACTTAACTAGCATTGAACGAATGCTAAAAAGTAAGATTGCAGAACACAACCACAAACGTCGAAGGCAACCACAAACTTTTCCCAATATATGGCTAATCTGATCACAAGATTTCATCAGGGAGTTGAAAAAACCCCTAGATTTCGCACACAATCAGTAAATTCTAATACTTGATTATCTAGAAATATAGGCAGTAAATCAGAAACTTCAATGGGTCGTTAATAAAATGGAATGCATTGGCATTTTTGGGGGTTCAGTTGTAAATCATCATTAGTTCCCCAACTCGAGACATTCGTCAAGTCAGAATTTAAACGTTCGATGCAATCCTCCATTAGACCAACGAGACCGACCAATATATAACTGCACATCATCAGCATGTATGTGAATTTTACAATCATCAATAACCTCATCAAGATCATTAATATACATGCTGAAAAGCAAAGGACCCAAAATAGATCCTTGAGGCACACCACGAGTAAGCGGCAAGGAATCAGAAAAACTATTCCCTATTCTTACACGCTGAAACCTGCCAGATAGAAAACTGCTGATAAGGGAAACTACAGTTGAATGCAATTGAAAGTTAGTGGACAACTTAGATAATAATTTAGAGTAGCCTACCGAATCGAACGCTTTAGAAAAATCAAGTAGAACTAGGACACATAATTCATCCTTATCTAACGAGCTGCGTATATCGGTTGTAACTCTTAATAGAGCCGTTTCGCAACTATGCGATTTGCGGAAACCAGATTGGCATGACTTTAGCATATTATTGGTCTCAAAATATTGAACGATTTGCCAGGTCAATAGCTTTTCCATCACTTTGGCTAGAAAACATAACAGGCTGATTGACCAGAAGTCCCCAGAATCTTTAGCTTTATTGGTTTTAGCCACCACGGTGCACTGGTACCATCGTTTCGATTTTCCAACTAGAGGGGAACTGCGAACAATTGCAGGAAAACTAAAATGTGGTAGGCCGAACAGGACAACAGATAAAACTGTGGAGAAAAAGGTGCTTAAGATCATTGAAAAGAACAAGTCGGTGTCTGTGCGGGATGTAGCAAAAGAATATTAATATATCGAAATCTAGTGTGGACAGAATTAAGAAAAGATATAAAACCAGATAACACAGAACATTTTCTAACCATATTCTCTATATGCTCCACAGAATATGAGAACATGTTCTCTGGATACACAAATTTAAGGATGGACAAAATTTTAAAAAACATCGATGTAGTAATCAAATGATACATAGAAAGATAAACCTCGATATTGTTAAAACATCGAACAAAAAACATCAATGTTTATGGAACGAATTGCGAAAATCCTTCTCAAATAAATTTATTTGGAAATAAAAACTTTTTAATTAATCCGACAAAGCAAAGTTCAGTTTAAATAATGTTACAACTGCTGGAAATAAAACTCCAAATTAATTTATGATTTTCTTATAGTAATACTACATAATTTTAGAGGAAAAGAAAGCAAACAAAATCAACGTAGATCTAGAGAAAAATACCTCAGTATCCCAAGACTGTTCATAAATAAAAGTTTGGACAACTTCTTTCCCTTTAAGTGATTTTTCTGCTAATAAAGTATTTGGCCCGTCTTTGAAAAGAGTCTTTCTAACGTAATGGAGGTTGCTACGATGGATGGACAAATATTTTGGTGCTATTTTAGACAAATTGGGATAGGATTCCTTCATATTTTGCCACAACACTATAAGATTATCTGTATAAATAAAACGTATTGAGGCTGTGCAGCGGACATTCGTTCGTTTCGCTCTGCGTGGACTTCATTGGCATAACCCTATTATCTTACCTCCATATGTTGATAGGCTTAAACTCTTTCCATTGGATTCTCTCGAAAATAGGCGAAAAGCTTCCAGAGTTGTTTTTGCGTTTCAGTGTATACAGGGAGCGATAAATTCTCCTGAGCTCTTAAATACTTTCAATATATCTATTCCTGCGCGCTTCTTGAGGAACCACGACTTCCTCGTCGTTCCTCATCATAGTACGAACTATGGTTTTCACGAGCCGATTTCATCAATGTCTCGTCTCTTTAACAACCAGTTTGATTGCATTGACTTTCATCTTTCAAAAAGTGTTTTAAGAGATCAGCTTAGTTAAGGTTACTTTTTATTTTATTAATATTGTTTGTACACTGTTGGTCAATATCATTGTTTACATATGTATAATAATTTTTAATTTAGTTTTTTTTAAATTTTTCTTTTGTAAACTTAGTAATCAGATTTTTGATGAAGTTCTAAATAATAAATTAATAAATTAAATTAAATTAAAAAATGTTTTTTAGCAATTCGGTTATGATCACGACACAGATCGAATTGTTTATTGTCTATAAAATAAAATAATGAAAAATGATTGTAATAGAAGCTACAAGGAAAGGTATTTCCCGCAAGACTACACGACTACTCGTTGACAGGGGGAATAGATGCATACTTTAAAAATAAAATAAAATTCTAAATACATGTTTTCATTAGGAAAAAAATTATCTTTTCCAATAACATTTTATGTAAAACTGAAAGAGAGAAATAATCATTTTACATTCCTTTTCGAAGTATTTCGCATAATTAATCACATCATAAATGCTTAGAGCCATTTAGGCTATATCTTAATGCATTAAAAATTATTCAATGAAATCAATTAGAATTCTTTTTATGAAAAAAATTTTTGCAAGAGCAATTTCGTTAAAACTGAAAATACTAGTGGGAAAATTATTGTCCATTTCATTCTTACTTATAAAGTTGAAGTAACATGTGTCGGCATTCGGTTTTGTTTACCACAATACTCAACGTATGCTTTGATGTTTCACGTGTAACGCATATGAAAATCAGGATAGTGATTCTAATCGTTTGTCGTAGCTTAAGCGTATATTTTTGTCACATATATTGACATTTCACCACGAATTTTTCGTACTTTTATATTTGTCATATTCATTTTGATTTATCATTTTCATCAACAACAAAATAAACTAAAAATAAACGTCGGAATATATGCCGAAAAGTACGACAAATAAGTCAAATGCTTCCAAGGTTTTGACAAAAATTGTAAACTATAGTAAATTGATATTCTACACCAACTTACAATACATGCACTACAACTACTTAAATTCTAAAATTATTTTTGAACTTGTAATGTGAAGTGTCACTTTCAGTTCATTCTACGTAATGTCAGGTTTGCTGAGCTGAATAATAACGCAAAACAACCAATGGAAAAGATCATTTCATTTTGCTGTATATTCTGACATTAGTACGACAAAAGATCAGAATCAACCCCCAGGCTTGCATACGTTGTGTTACTGTGATTCCACAATTTCTTAACTCTCGAGCTAATCTTTCACTGTATTAAGCTGTCAGTTCAAAAACTTAAATGTCATACAATTTATCTGTACTGTTCGTTAGTAGGACGTACACGCAAATTTGATTAAGTGACTGAAATAAATGCACTGGTAAATTTGGATCAAGATCAGTGGTCTATTTCTTAACAACGAATCAACACTATTCACTTTATTTTAACTTTCAAGTAAATACTACACTTATTTTTTAAGACTGCCCACTAATTATATTAATATCGGATTACATATCAAGTTTTCCGGTCAACGATTCAAACGTTTAGGGAAACACACTTACAGGATTGTTTATAATAAATATATAAATAGATATTCAATATAGGGTTAATATAGAGCAAAGTTAAAATAACTTAACTTCAAAACACTGGCACACTTACTTAGCTTAAATAACTTGAGCAATCGTATTAAGACAGGATTATATAAACTGTTGGGTCAGAGATCAAACACACACTAGAAAACACACTTATTGACACCGATTTATGATGTATGATTTTTAGAAACAGATATTTTTGAGACAAAACTCAATAAATAAGTTTAGGTCAGAGATTTTTGTACACTAATTGGCAACAAGTTGTAATATAAGATCGTCACAAATGTAATATAAATATATATGTAAAAAATAGATATGCACACGAAATGTATAATATATATATATGTCAAAATATAGTCAGATAGATATATGAATAATATTATAATGTTACAAGTGGCTGGTACTCACCGATCTCAAACTTGGCACTTGAGGAATTGGCTGTAAGCTAATGTTAAGCCCTTTGTTCTTGGTTAGAACAATTCTTTATTTCCGTCGAGACCAGACATAAAGTGTTAATGTTAGTAATATTACCTCAGTCGAGACCCGAGATAATGTTCATTAAGTCAGTCGAGACCCGGCTTAAAGAGTTATCTTAACTTCAGTCGAGACCCGAAGTAAGATTCTTTATTTCCGTCGAGACCAGAAATAAAGTGTTTGTTAGTAAATTATTATCTCAGTCGAGACCCGAGATAATGTTCATTAAGTCAGTCGAGACCCGACTTAAAGAGTTATCTTAACTTCAGTCGAGACCCGAAGTAAGATTCTTTATTTCCGTCGAGACCAGAAATAAAGTGTTTGTTAGTAAATTATTATCTCAGTCGAGACCCGAGATAATGTTCATTAAGTCAGTCGAGACCCGACTTAAAGAGTTATCTTAACTTCAGTCGAGACCCGAAGTAAGATTCTTTATTTCCGTCGAGACCAGAAATAAAGTGGTTATTAGTAAAATATTATCTCAGTCGAGACCCGAGATAATGTTCATTAAGTCAGTCGAGACCCGACTTAAAGAGTTATCTTAACTTCAGTCGAGACCCGAAGTGAGATTCTTTACTTCCGTCGAGACCAGAAATAAAATGTTTGTTAGTAAATTATTATCTCAGTCGAGACCCGAGATAATGTTCATTAAGTCAGTCGAGACCCGGTTTAAAGAGTTATCTTAAGTTCAGTCGAGACCCGAAATAAGATAATTTAATTTCCGTCGAGACCAGAAATTAATGATTATTAGTAATTAATATACCAGTCGATACCCGGTATAAATGTTAGTCCCTAACAAGCCAACTTACCCCAAGCGATGCCAAGTGCAAAAAGAAGGTCGAGATCAGTCAGCTTGTCGTTTATATAGCCCTTGCTTGCACACGACACCACTGATAGAGTAGCAGCGGCGCATGATTACAAGAATTGGCAGTGCAGCTGTGATCTTACGGTACTGGGGATAAAATTTGCCTAGCAACGAACAAAAATGCATAGCAACAAGAAATTTAGAGCATCACATGCTGCTGTGTTAAATTAAATTATATTTGCAAAAAATGTTTGTTCTATCACGTAGAGAAGAAATTCCCGTTGGATATTAATTGTAATGATGATAATGATAGAGTTACAAATTGATCGGCTTGATCTGATTATATTTGTGCGATGCATTGTATGCTACCTGACAACACATGATTTTGTTAGATGTTTTACCTATTTTTAGGAAAATTGTAATTAGATTGAATTCATTTGATTTTCAAAATTCAATTTCAGCATGGTATTGTTGTAATATGTTCCCATTTCAGGAATTGTTTTTTAATACGCATTTAAACGTATGATCATGATTTTTATTTAATCTGCTCAATAAGGCTATACTTTTATATTGCATTTGTGCAATATTTTATATAGATGATAAATACCTGGATTTGTATGGTTGTGTATCTGTGTTCTGATTGAGTGATTAAATTAGATTTAATTTTATATAAAAATTTATGCTTTGTTTTCAGGAATTTTTTCTTTTCAGAAGGTATCTGTTAAGAAAAATATATTCGAAGCGATTTGGTTCGAACATTATCGATGTATCAAATATAAAATATCGGTTTTGGCGATGTTTCTAAAGACGAAAATCAATGTCAAGACATCGGATATTTTTTAAGAAACAGCGATATTATCTATGTATCGCTAGATCGTGTGCATCTCTATATCAAGATACATATTCTTCCCATATGCTTTTTATAAGACTCATGTCCGCCCTGCCGAGTGATATTCGACGTCGGTCAAAAATCATCGTGTGATAATCAGACCATGTTCAGAACGTATTTGAGAGGATATAAAATTTATATAGATGAGCATCCACAGATATATATTCAAAATGTATTAAAAACGATATTAAATAGGTATGAGCGAACCATATATTCCGATCCTTCTCAAGGGGATAGAAAATTGAAAAAGGCATGAAATAGTTATACTTAATGATTTAAATAAAATAAAAATTTATTCAATAAATGAAAAGTACACTGCAAAAAATAATGTACGGCTCCCAATATTCAGTGCAAGGAATTTCTGTAAAATAAGTCTAGTGTTCCCTTAAAAATTAGCAATATAATTTTCGGCTACCTAAAGTTAATCAAATAGTACATAGAAAAACATATTCTGGATAAATTTATTTTCAAATGGTATATAGGACCCTTTATAAAAGGAATTTTTAGATGAAAAGTACGTTGTTGTTTTTTCCTAAGCTGTGTTATTTTCCATATATTTTATTTCATTTTATTTTTTTTAATTAATATGTTTGTCAAATAATATGAGATGATATTTAAAAGAAAAAGTTAATTAATTACAAAGACTTACTTTATATGTGAAAATAGGCGGATAATTGACACGGTTAGTACCCCAAAACGATCAAATAAATGGATTCGGTTAAATACCTGAAAACAACTAGGGGGACCCGGCTAAGTGAATAAAAAGAGTAAAATTTTTAAATATGTAGTTATCCGGGGTTTACTGTATAACTGTTTTGTATCTATTTCTTAAAAATCAGAAAGCAAACATCTCCACTATGATTTAATAGGGCACTTTTAAAGTTAAAAGAAAAAAATTCAAAGAACAAGGCTTAAAATTGCTTAATGCAAACAATACTTCAAAAAGTGCAACTACATAATTTTGAAAATGTAAAGCAGGAATATGAATTTTTACATAAATAAAAAAAATATATATATTTGATCTATTGAAAGAAACATTAAAACTAACTTCTTCCGTGTTTCCTACTCAAATGGATCTTCCTAATGTGATATGAAACAATCACCAAGAAATTTACGATTTATTTGCTCACGACTTCGAATCAATTTATAATGCGAATCCCTCACTTTTGCTCCACTCTTCTTTTGATACATTTAATGATACTACTTTGATCTTGATTCTATGCGTCGGGTTCTTAATGTAATATAAAATTCGCTCAGCTCTTTAAATAACAATGTTTTTAAATTATGGTAACAGTTCCTAGCACTTTACTTAAAAACTGCAATGCTTTACTTGCATCTACTTTAACAATAATTGTCAATATATCATTTAGATTAGGAATTTTTTCTAGATCAATGGAAAATGTTTTTTATTAGTCATATACCAGGGTAGAAGTAGTTTCAAGCGGAGGTCCAGAGGTAGAGCACACACAGGGTACCCGAATCAACCTCATGAATGTTATGCGGTTTTGTGTAGCTTTCGAATTATGATAGTTTTCGTGATTTTTCACTAACTTCTAATTCGAAAACATTTTTGGTCATAGTGACTTGAATAATTAATATAAATTGGTATTTTTTTCTTCAATTTAGCTGAATGTTAGGCCCATTCAATGCAAAAAGATTTGATTCCGTATCACATACCATTGGCGCCAGAAGAAATTTTAAGTTCAGAATAATAAAATGTACCAAAACAAAAGTTTTGAGGACGATTTATAAAAAAAGTCACATAACTTTTTTCACCCAAACTTATTTTAAAAACTTCCTCATTTTATTGGCTATTTACCGTGTAAATTATATTGAGATATCTCTATGGTATTATACTTAAAATTTGGTTCAAAACGTCCTAAATCTTCAATCTATTCGAACTGGAGAACTATATTTTTTGCACTTTTAATCGTTTCTAGTTCGCTAGGATTATGTCCGATCGGAAAACGGATTTCACAGTTCACTTCACATCATTACCAGCTACAATTCGTAGAAGATGTTTTTTCTCTCGATACTTTTAGGGTTAGGAGTAGGAACCTCCGGGGGTGGCAGTGGTTCCAATATGGCATGATGCATTCTCAAATGAAAGGTCTCACAGTACTATCGGGTGGTGTACTCTTTATCTAATTCAGGAAACTTTCTCGGGAAGCAGAAACCCCATTTTCATTCACTTGGGTCAAATACACCCCAGTTACCACCCTAAAAGTATTCAGAGAAAAAAATCTCTTCTATGAATTATAGCTGATAATTAGCTTGTAACGTCGATTGTTGGTGTGCGGGTAGTCAGGAGATTGTCCAGTGGCGTTTTCCGACGTTGCTAGCTTCAGAGCGCTGTTCTAGCTCTGCGATTCGGGCGGTCTACGTAATACACCCTGCTTAATCTACACTCACTCACTCACTTATAATACCATATAACTACGCGGTGTAGGTGCGGGCGGGGTGGGAGCGTGCGCTCACTATTGTTTAGACCAACACGATTAACGTGCGCTTGTCGTCAGGCGTAGCCAACACGGGGGATACGGGACGGAGTGTTCGCTCACTATTCTTCTGACCAACACGATGACGTGTGCTTGTCGTCAGAATAGCCAACACGGTACGCGGACGGAATATATATTCGTGCGCTCGCTACTATTTTGATCAACACGATTAATGTGCGCTTATCGGCAGAGTAGCCTACGCGGGGGTACGGGTCGGTATGCGTGCGCTTACTAATTCTCAGGCCAGCACGATTAACGTGCGCTTGCCGTTGAACTAGTCAACACAACTTGCGGATAGGACTTGGACGGGAGATGTGTCTAGTCGAGCTACTGGGAGGCAACTGACTAATCTTTCGGTGCCGACTGACTTTTATAGCCAGTGTTCTGATATTCCACTGGTGGGGGTCAACTCTTCTCACTGTGGAGTTGTCTTCTCGCTGTCGGATATTTCACTGATCGGTGACTGTGCTTTTCGACTTGTGTCTGCTCCGATGCTCGGTGATCGACTGAGTGATATTATTACTGGCTACCGGCTATTTATAGGCAGACTGACTGATGGCGTCGCACAGTGGGACGAAACCCCGAAAAAGCGGCCAAAAATCAAAAACGCTTGGCGGATATGGCATATGAAAACTTGAAATAATTAACGTGAGCTATAATGAATAAAGCACCATAAAACTCATTGAATAAACCAATTTTTTTCTAAAATACATTAAAATTTAAACAAATCATGAATAACATTTCTCATAAACAATGTGAATCTAAAATAACTGTACTACTTTGTTATGGACACCCTATATACTCTAAGACAGCCATCGGTATTAGTTCTACCCGGGTACCTGCTCAAGGTATGTTATAACAGCCAAAACTACACTTTTGCGCAGGATCCCGCAGGTACTCCTCGGCATTTTCAATTGTTAATAGACTCACCTAAAGCCTTTCACCTAGAAGTTTGGACAATAGTGAACAATTTCATACTTTTTGTCTATTTGAAAGTAGAAGTCTCTAAAATCATATCGTTTTCGCGATGGTACCGAACATGGCCGTATTTCAAGCAGATAAACATGACTTTTCAATTTAACTAATATAGAAATATTTTCTACATACCTCCAGGAATAGAATCCATTTTGAAGAATTGAAATCGGTCAATTCACTATCCAGATACGGAATTTCAAAGATTGCTGTCTTTGCTTCGTATACTCGCTCGACGTGTGCACTCTGAACGAAGGCTGACTTTGAACTAACGTATTGAGCTAGGTATAGAAGGGACGGCTTTACCCTTCGAGGTTTGAATGCACCAATCATTTCTCTACCCAACCCACTGGTCAAAATACCCCGAATCGAATTTTCATCTTTCCGATTTTTGGCCACTTTTTCGGGGTTTCCGGGGTTTCGTCCCACTGTGCGTCGGGTGTAGAATGTTCCCTTCCACTATCACGCTACCAGCACGGGACACTACTGAGTTGCTGATCAGTAGTGTGCTCTTCTCTCGGTAGCTGGCTTACTTTGTTGCAGCTGCTAGACACTCGTTTTCGCTGATGTCTAGCTGAAATGCATGTAACTTCGTTACAAGCTGAGAAGGATTTCGGCATTCAGTTAAAAACTATAGAAGAATTGACAAACTTCAACATATTCCCAAGTATTTTGAAAGCATTGTAACGTATAGGATGTATTTTCACACATAAAAGAACTGATCAAGTATAGCACGGTTTTGTGAAGGATAAGTCTTCAATAACGAATTTGGTGTATATTTAAAATGTTTGTATTAATGAAGTAAATTTAAAAAATGTTGTCTTATCTACAAACGGTGTTATTTGGTATCAATATTACTTGCAAATTATTTCTATCATATATTTTCAATGTTTCAATACTGAAAATGTTTAGAGTGACAATTTTGATATCATTTTAATGCTTACGCACAAACTCAAATCGAAACTGATAATTTAGTTGGCCCAAAACAATTCCGATCACAATGTTGATTTTATCTATGTTTATAAACAACAAGAAAAGAAGTCACGCACCACTAATGGATTAAATAATGATTATAATCAAAAGCTTTTATTTAATTATCATTATCATCAATATTACAAATTACATTAGTTAACTCTCCGCGTAACTATTGTTCTTAGGTGTATGATATCCTTCAAATAGTTACAGATAGCTTTCATCATAAGTATAATGTCGCGACATATAATAAACATATTTCTGGAGATTCTTCTCACATTTTGCTTAATTTATTTGAAATTCTTTGGTCTAGTAACATTTAGCATTGATCGAAAACGACTAAAAATAATACCAAGTAAATTTCTTAACGCATACAGTATTACAGTGAAAATATTAATTATCCTACTAGTTCCGTTAGCATTTCACAATTCATCATATGAAATTTATGTTGTCCAGAAGAATAATCTTTTTCGTAATGTTTACTATTGGAACACTGTATTCAAGATTTTCGCAACATTTGCAACATTCTTTATTCAATGGAAGGAGAAAAATGATTTAATCGATATTAACCAAGAGATGATGAAATTGTGTGTAATTTTTTCAAAATGTTCGCATAGCTCTAATTATCAAAAGAAGAAAGTTTTGATTTTAATGGCATTAAAATTGGTCGTTATTATTATTCTTGCAATTAATACCATATCAGTTCCCGGTGTACTCAATCCAAATGCTAATTTTATGTTTTGGGTTAGTTGGGTATATCAAATGAGCATAACAACTCTCCTCTATGTTGCTGTCCTTCATTTCTACATAATAATTTTGTTTGCTTCGACGTTTTTCGATTCGCTTAATTGGGAACTTATAAAAATTTTGAAACAAATTGAAAAAACTTTGATTGATAAAAAACGACATAGAGCTATGCTGGATCAGTACATATTAAGTGATCGCATAGATGATGTAAGTGAACTTTATAGTAAAGTTTTTACTGTGGTAATTCGAATAAGTGAAAAGTTAAAATTTCAAAATTTAACCGTAATCCTTACGACCTATTTGAATGGTATATCGCTATTATTTTATTTGTATATAATCAACAAAAGTAATGATAATGATATAAAAATGTACATTTATTTGAGTTTGATAATCGCGGCTGCCTACCTAGATATGTATGTAGTGATTTACGTTAGTAACTTGATGATGGAGAATTCGCGGAAACCTCGAAAAACACTTGAACAATTTCTCCTCGATGGAAAAAAAATTGATAAAAGGCTTGAGCGAAGAGTATGTGATTTTTTATTTTTTTTTTTTAATATTATGCATTTCTCTAATTATGACGAGAGTTATTATATACGTATTTTTGTTTTTTCTTATTTCAGATGAATATCTTCAATTCTCAAGTATTTTCAAAAGATCTGCATCTCAATATTTGTGGAATGTTTTCACTCAATCATGAATTAATACTTTCAACATTTGCCTCAAGTGTAACAAGTGTGATTTTGTTAATTCAATTTGACAAAGCTAAAAATTAGAAATGTTGGAACAAGCCACTGGAAGAGTATTATTTATAAATATGTTTGTAAATTAATAGTTATAATTTAAATGAAAAATTTTATTCCTAAAATATAAGAGCTGTGCAATTTTTGGTGAATAGATTTTTTGTGGGTTTGTTTTATCTTTAAATTGTGTCCACTTCAATTTGAAATGATGAATTTAAATTAAGACAGGAATTTAGTGTTTTAGTCCGTTGCGTATTCCGTGTCAAAAGGATCAATAGCCACTCTCCGCTTTGGTTTTCCAATGAAATTAAATTGCTAATTATCAAACAAGACCACTAGTACCGTGAATATAGTAGACGATTAAGGACTGACCATGCTAGCGCTAACTTTTCTGCTGTTCATAATCTTGTTGCCACTGCGGCTCGTAATTCCAAGAGGCGATATTATCTTAACCATAAGTTACTATATAAAACTCTTTGGATGAACTTAAAGGAGGCAAGCGTCTGCAATAAAAACAAATCTAATTGTGATTATAGTCGAGAAGCTCTAAACACGTTCTTTGAAAATCCCCTAAATAATTCATATCAGATTACCCATAGCTACAACAATCTCGAATATAACCCACCAATTCGTGATAACTTGGACGAGACGTTTAGTTTTCGGGAAGTAACTCTCTATGAAGCTTGGTCTGTAATTTCCGGAGCTGTTGGTGCTGGTAATATCTTCTTTTCTTCTTTTATCAAACTACTACTTCCATATATCAGTCAGTATTTAATACTCCACTTTCCATCGAGCTTGGAAAACAGCAACAATACTTCCTATCCACAAAAAATGTATCACTCAAAGATATTTTCCATTTCGGCCAATCAACAAACTCCGCATTCTGTCTAAAGCTTTAGAAAAAAATATGCATACTCAAATAATAAATTTTATCAGTGCGCATAAGCTGATATTCAAGTAGCAATCAGGCTTCCGACCTTTCACAGCTGTGCCTAAAAGTGACTACGGATATAATAATTGCTATAGACAATAACGAACTGTGCATATTGACGTTATTGGACTTTTCCAAGGCTTTCGATAATGTAAATTATGACAAGCTTCTCAATAATTTAATCACTGTTTCGCACTCTCGAACTGTTCCACTAGACTATTGAGATCATTTCTTTACGATCGACTACAACAGGTGTAAAATAGTAATCAGCTATCCAGCCTTTGACCAGTCAATAGTAGAGTTCCTCAGGGATCCATATTGGGTCCTCTGCTCTATATTGTACTATATATTGATGATCTCTATTACGTCGTTATGGATGCTAATATTTATTTATATGCGGATGATGTTCTCAGTCGGCCTTACCAAGAGGATTTCATTGAACGTATCAATCTGGACATTGCCAGATTATCCCTGTGATTATTGCGTAACGGTCTTGCCCTCTATCCGACTAAATCGCACTGTATAGCCTTCTATAATACTGATCCTGTGTCTTTGAACTTATCGCCAGGGAGACTTAACGGCGCTATATTATCGTACCTGAATAACGTCAAAAGTCTGGGAATCTCAATACATTCTCGCATGAAGTGCTGTTGTCATATTTCCGACTGTTTGAAGAAAATTTATTCGGGCCTTCGTAGACTATGGTTGTCGACGTCTGTTCTACTTTCTGACACTCGCGGTTAAAACTTGTAAAAAGCTGGATAGTATATTCTCTAGCAGGCTGTATATAGCTTTCAATGACTGCGGACGTTTCATCTATAGTCTACATCAATTTGATCACGTTTCATCTCTTAGGCACTCTATTCTTCAACAATCACTGAACTGATATCTTAAAGGAGGGCACTTATTTTTCTTTTTAAACTTCTGCAGTCACATACACGTTCTAACCTATTCGATTTCTTGCAATTGTTGCAATCTCAACGGTATCGTATGATACTGATCCCTCTGTTCTCGCGTGATGTTTTTCAGAGCTTTTTCTTCTTTCAGATCCTCCACTTATAGAACACCTCACCGGTCACTGCTCAACTTGCTACCTCCGTGGGTGCTTTTAAGAGAATTATCAACACTAACTTGTAGAATAGCGCTTCTCATCAATTGCACAAAGTACATAGTTACTAATCTTGAATTTGATTATTTTTATTTATTTTATATTTAATTTTTTAATTTTATTTATCTAAGGTGTCTAATGCTAGTAATTTTTCCTTTTTTTTCCTCTTATACTCGCTTTATTAACGTAGTTTAACTCTTTATCTTAAAATCTCTCTGTTGAATCTAAATTGACTAATACTTATTTTTAATATTGTATCTTTCTTATATGTTATTATTTTTTTAATTGCCAATTTAATACGCCATCATTTTATTATTCTACCAGAAGATCATTGATCTTTTGTACATATATCCAGAAATAAAGGTACTATATTATATTGTATTCCCCTCAACGTGGGTGGAAGATGATTTCACAGCCTCGGACAAGGAACTGGTACTATCTTATATCATACAACTCTAGTTAAAATAGAAATGTTCGGTTACAGCAAGAGAAATGAAAACATTCAAACAACAAAACTATGCACTGATATGGTCAAATCTTCAAAGTTTGGGTGAGTTGAGCTATTGTTGCTGATCATCAAGGCGAAATAGAGCATCAATAGTTTTATAGCCATGCTGTGGGCAGCAAACATCAAAATTTAAAATATTCCAAACTGAGTAGCAAGCATCTTTGCAGCAAGAATAACTCCACTCAAAAATTACAAGTACTTTGCAGTTGCGTTATATTGACTTGGTACGGAATCGGTGGATAGTAATGAAATTGTACTATCAACCAACAAAGATACATACTAAGTGGGCGCTAGGTATAATAAAGTACACTAGCCCTGAGCTAGCCCATCGTTTGAATAATCCGGCGTTGCCAAAATTTAAAGTTGTAACTCAATAAAGTTCAACTTGTCACCAAAGCAATTGGGGGAGATATGGATTGTATCACGATAGCAAAAAGTCTCCTTAAGTGACTACACGCAGGATACAAATTCCTGGAAATTAACGATCGGAGACTTTTAATGTGCAAACATTGTAATTTTTTAGTTTTTTATTTAGACCAACCCCAATGCAGCTGAGGCCCCCGGTGAGTTTCAACCAATCAAACTGTTAAAATTTCTTTCCAAGGCCCTGGAACAATTGACGGTGCAAAAAGTATTTGGTTTCTTGGAAAAACTTAACTTATTAAGTCCTTTACAGTCCGGTTTACCTGAACTTGTAGTTGTGAGACAGCCCTTCTGAATGTCATGAGTGACATTCGCAGGTTATTCGGTAAGGACCATCTGTATGTTCTGGCCTTATTTAATTTCTTGAATGTATTCGGTATGGTCACTCATTCCAATCTGCTCGATAAGTTTAGACTTTAGACTTCCAAATTCATCCTTCTGCTGTGTCTTTAATCGGTCGCTTTCCCTCCAATAGACTGCTGCAACTAAAGTGAAGAATTATATTTCCGGTGCTTTGCCTCTAAATTGCGGGATCCCTCAAGGCTCTATTCTTGGCCCTCTGACCTTTCTAATAATGTTGAAGACTGCAGAATTCACTTATATGTCAATGAAGCGCAGGTGTATCTAAGTCGATCAATATGACTGCCTGACGATTGTATTGATAGGCTGAATTCGGACTTGCGCAATATTGCACTCTGCGTTGATAAGAATTTTTTCTTTTTTAATGGGGAAAAATCGCAGTGCAACTGAGGTGTCAAATCTTTCACCTGTATTTAAAATAACACAATGCTGCCATTTTCAAATCTTGTGAAAGCACTGTGTTATTTTCCTGAATTCAAGAATGCAATGCTATAATCATGTTAACTAATATGGCGAAGAGGATTTATGATGGGTCGGATGTAATTTTCTGCGTTCCTTTTCTCGTTCAGAATGCAGTTTTTCAATCCATGTCGTTCTTTTTCTCGGGCCGAACGATTTAGTTTTAATCTGTCATCGCTTTTTTCGGACTCCGAATCATTCTGAATGCACCTGAGTTTTTCCCGGACACCAGTAGAACGATTTTAATTTGTATTCGTGAATCTGTTGTTTACAATTTGGACGAATTGGTTTTAGTTGAGTTTAAGTGGCCTTTGTTGGAAAATAGCTTTATTTTTCAAAAACAGCAATTTTTATGAATTTATACTTTTATCAAATGGAAGAAATGTCCAACACTTGAAATGGTTCTGACTCGTTCCTTTTCTATGAGCACAGAATTAAATTATGACATCGTTCTAGTTCTTATATGTTTATATATATATGCATTTTTTTCCTTTCAATTGTAATCTTAAGTTTTAAGCAGTATGTGCTTATTTTACTTGATTGTTGACTGGTATGAATATATTATTATTTACTTTTATAGATATATTCTCTTTGCCGCCTTTTTTCTTACTAAAAAACAGATTTTGTATTATTGTAGTACTTAACCCTAAATAAATTATTCTTTTTCTTATTCAGTTCAAGACAAGTCTTTTAACATTTTCGTAGAATATAATCCAAAAGTAAAGAAAGAAGAGAACAGAAAAAAAGAGTAAGAACAATAAGGATGTGCAAGATATATGGTAAGCAGTAGATCAGTACTACACAATGATGTACTCAAATATTACGAAAAGATGCGAAATTGATCAACGCCATATTTGAAACCGAAAATTTCAATCTTCGCTCAAATTCACACAAAGTTACGGAAATCTACAGACACTCGTATACTTTAAATTTTTTATGTGTAACAATTTCATTCTATTTTTTATAATAAATGATTTCTTTTTAACATGTTTTACCTAGAAGGATTTATGCACTCGTCAGTCTATGTTAATTTACAATTAATAAAGATCACTTCAACAAAAATATGTCACTACACAGTGGATCATCACATGTGGACACATTTGGCATTTCAGCGACAATGCAAGTTGTCTTCAAGTTGATTTATGCATGGAGGAGGAATACAAATATGATTTAAGGCCTTACAAAATAGAAAGAGCTGATCCCTATAAAATTCGTGTACATGAGCGTAGTTTTTCTTAGAGATTTTTGAAGTAGTACAAAATATTCGAAACAAAAGAAAAAGTTACAATTGATCTAAATCCAATAATGTTACATCCTAGATTAACATAAAAGTTAAATAAAGTGAAAACCCAACATTCTGTATGGCAGCACCAAGAAAGGGTTACCCGATTTAGGTCATTTTTAAACTGGTATTTGCAATTTTAAGAAATTGCCGTTTACAAAGTTTGAGCCATCCACGTCGACGCATTCAGGTAGTGTCCAAATATATAGTGTAAAATCAAAGGGGTTTCTCGCTTTAGTCCATTTTTTAATTTAGCTAGTATTATATGTATTACTATACTATACTATTATATATTATTATATATTAGTATTAGTATGAGAATACCATATACCAAATTTCAGCTTCCTATGCCAACGAGTTCTCGGACAGCGTCCAAATATATAGTGAAAAACGAAAGTTTTACATGGCAACCCTACGAAGGAGTTGCTCGAATTGTCCAATTTTCGAACTTGAATTTATTTTTAAAAAAAAAAAAAAGTCCGTGTGCAAAATGCCAGCTCTCTAAGTAAACGCATTATCGAGTTATCATGCGAACGGACTCAGACAGACAGACGGACGGACAGACAGACTGACAGATGGACACGAAAAAATCAAAATAGGTTTTAAAATTATGCATGGGTATCCAATCCATTCTGCTCTATCATCATTATTTCTATGCGTTACAAACGGACTGACAGACTTAGTATATCCTACGACTTCATTAAGAGATATTTTATGAAAAATGTAAGTTCAACTGTTTGATTTGCTTAAAAAATGTACTCTTAAAAGTTATATTGATTTTTGCATGTCCGTCTGTCCCTCTGGCTGTCTGTCATTCTGCACGATATCTCGAGAACGCGTACACTTAGAGTACTGAAATTTTACACATGGGCTCTTTAAAAAGTGAATTTAAGCTCGAACATGGTACGAATCGGGAAACTCCTTCGCAGGGTTGCCATAAAAAAATTTCCCTTTTCACTATATATTTGAACACTGCCTGAGAACGCGTCGACGTAGAGAGTTGAAATTTTATACACGACGTTTTTATAAAAATAGTAAAAAATATTTCAAAAACGAACTAAATCTGGCAACCCATTCTTGGTGTTACCTGACAAAACTTTTGGTTTTGACTTTATTTAACTTTCATTTTAATCTAGGGAAAATACTATTGGGCTTAGACCAATTATAGCTTTTTCTCTTGTAAATTGCTGGGAACGTGTGGGGTGTGTGGCATGTTGCTTATATTACGTGTTATACATAGGTATCTACATATTTAATATACAAAGGGTCAATCAAGCTTCTCTCTATTTTATATTTACTGCTGTCGTCCCACATAGGAGTATTTACTATAAAAACTTGGCCAAAAGTCAATTTTTAAAAGTAGCAAAGTCGGCGCGCTTGCGAATTACACGTAGTTCACTTATTGTTCCACCTTATTATTATTCGAAATTAACGGTGTGTTTTAAGTTTTTATAGTGAATGTTGTTGAGTTATTCATTATGGAGTACTCAAAAGGAGGTATGTATTTTTTAAATTCATATACTTTAAATGTAAAACTATTTTGTTACAACTTATAAAAATACATATTTTTTGTTATCAAATTAATGTTTCTCGCGTCAAATTGTTATAGTTATTAATGTTATTTTATAATCTTACTTACATACCTTCTACTTCTATTTTATTAAACAAAACAAAAAGTTTGCGGATTTTTGCGGACAGCAGTTTTATAGCCATTTTTTATACATACAGCAATTCTATACCGAAACGATAAAAATTATCAATTTTCAAACCCGACCCCCTCCGATTTTTATCAAACTTTCAGAATTAGTTAAATACAAAAAAATTATCGACCCGTAATTTTTTGTTTAGCCCGCCGACCTCAGGTCTTGGATACAGGGTAACTCAAATATTAGAAGAATTCAATTCAACTTCTGCATATAACATACATATGTGATACCAGGTCATCCATCAGAAAATATTATTTTTAAATTTTACCTACATATATAGCATGTCAACTTATAACAAAATAGTTTTGTTATTTGTATTCATGGCTCAGCCATAAAATATTCTCACTTTTCACAAAATATTTCCTTCTCGTTCTTACCTCAAATACGGACATATTATTATCCCACTTCCACCAGTTTTAAATACAATTTACATGCAATATATGATAGATATGTAAATAAAAATGTAGCACGTGATGATTCTAGGGATAGAGATTAAGATAGTTTGAATACAATGTGTCTTCTTTGAATTTTATCTCCTAAACTAAAAGCTGAACATCCACAGTGAAAACATTAAAATTTGAGTTACCCTGTATCCAAGACCTGAGGTCGGCGGGCTAAACAAAAAATTACGGGTCGATAATTTTTTAGTATTTAACTAATACTGAAAGTTTCAGACTGATAAAGACACAGTCAAGGAAAGGAAGGAATTAATTCAAAAAGAATTCAAAGATAAGATGAGTCTTATTGAAGATTTTCCGACTTTCCTAAACCTGGCTTTGGAAACACCAATGACGGTTATACAAGTCGTAGATTCTTCAATGATCCACAGCTTGCTGCTGAAATAACAGGCATAGATATTCGAATAATTACCAAATCAATAATAATTTTAGAAGTTATATCGAGTGGTTTCCAAATTGACACAGAAAAATTCGGGTCATATACTATGGACACTGCAAAACTGTATGTAGATTTGTATGGATGGTATCCTATGACCCCCACCCTACATAAAATTTTAATTCATGGGCCTGTCGTTGTCAGACATGCCTTATTGCCGATATGGCAGTTATCCGAAGAGGCAGAGGAATCAAGAAATAGGCTTTATCGTCTATATAGACTAAATTATGCTAGAAAGTTCACAAGAAAGTATTCCAATATGGATGTACTTAATAGACTGTTATTAAGCTCCGATCCACTTATTACAAGTATGAGACCAAGATTTAAAAAAAAAAAAACAACCAAAAACTTTAATAGAGAGACCCTAGATATGCTTATCACGGAGACGACTCTAAATGAAGATGATGTTGAATGCTCATATGAAGAAATGAACGAGGAGTCAGATGGAGAATCTTCAGCAGACGAAGAGTGGACAGCATTACCATAATAATTAATAATATCATCGATTGAAAGCTATTTCATATTTTTTTAATTTGTAGGTGTTCTACATTTTTGACAAATAAATTATATTATTTACGTAAATAGTGCTTTTAAATTACAGTTTGCACACAAAATATTATTTAAAATGCATAAATTGTCAATTAGTTTTGCTTGCAGGCCATTAAGAGCAAAAAATAATTTTGGTCAAATTTTCACGGTAAATACTCCTATGTGCTTCCTAGAAACATAATACAATTGCGTTTATCCTGTTATAATACCAATGTTCTATACTACAGATATTTATTCATTCAAATTTGACAGAAGCAAAAACTATGCCTTTATTACTAAAGACAATAAAGCCCTTTTATGCCACTGTGGTTCGTATGACAGAGGCCTTAGTGCAAACCAAAAATATCTGTTTGATATAATAACAGCTATTGTACTAGAAGATGCTCCCAGGATTAAGCAAACAGGTACCTCGATTACGTATCACACTAAAGATGGCTTACAACTAGCAACAGGAAACAGGACTTTGTTGTTCTTGTATATGGGATATATGTGGTTTACCAAAAAAAGTAAAACTTTGCGCACAGATGAAGCTAAACATCTATTAACAACGATTGAACGAAATTGTTACTTTATTTGAAATTTGAAAATGTGATCGACCCTATCATACAACGGAATGGCTATTTTGTACGCAATTCACAGAAGCGTGCAAGAATTCATTTATTCGCCATTCCTGTTTTCTATTTTGAGGCTATCGACAACATACACCTAATAAATTTTCAAATATTTGAAATTACTGACTTCAATTTGTCTACAGATCAACTGAAGATAATAATTAGTTATGAAAGTAGGTGTGAACCAGGAGAAAAAAATGCACACTTCATTTGCTATACCTAAGCAGTTTGCATTAAGCGGCCCATATACTATCAACATGTTGTTCAACTTGGTCTGTCACACATGAAACCTTTTTCTCCACACACACTAGTCAAACATGTTGTCCAACATCAGGACAGGAGCACATATCAAGAGCTGCTAGAACTGTTAACTGTTATCTTTTCTTCAATATAGTTCACTTAAGAATGAACGAATGCATGATAAACATCGCTCTACCACAATACAATATGTTGTGAAGCGTGTAGCCCCGCCCTTAAGAATCAAACTAACTTGATTTTCGTCTAACCGCTTGACATACTGCGTGGCACACCGTCAAACAGGGACACACACGGTAAAATCTGCGTGACAACAACGTTGTCCTATCCGAGTTGGACAACATGCATGACCATATATGGGCCCCTTTAAGCTGGTGCCTGAGGCTTCTGAAAATGTCTGCGAGGAGGATGGTTTCATCAGAGAGAGAGCGACTTTTATCTCACAAGAAAATGTCATAATTCAAGTTATAGAAAGAAAAATCCTAATCAATGTTGTTATTTTCATAATATGTTCCTATAACACTAAGAAAACCTTTTTTTTTTAACTTTTAGTGGAATTCTAATTCAAATCTTGATTGTAGAACAACTATATTCCTAAGAGCCTATTCACACTTTCCATCAATTTTCATTACATTCAAACCAGACCGCCATTTTGTCCATCATTTTTCCTCCATCACATGCAAAGCTCAGAGTAATATTGGACACAATTCTGAACTATCACGACTCATCACCGACAGTTTGACGACATCAAAATATTCTTCGAAAGTTTTCCTGATGCCGACTGTCGGAATGTGATGTATGATGACGGAAGGATAATGCGAATGGTTTGATTCAAGAGCATTCCAGAATATTGTGATAGATGGCTGACTGTTGGAAGCCTGATGGATAGTGTAAATATGCCTTAATTCTGTAAAAATGGAGCTTGATAACAAAGTTATAGTTACAATTCCATTAAAAATATTGCAATTTGTTCAATAACATAAAAAATAAAAGAAATCAACAAAATACCTAAAAATGTGCTAGCAAATTTAATATTCAATGCTTCTGTGGGGCACGTCAAAAATTAAATATAATTATTTCATATTGTTAACTCGTTGCTTTGGGCAACTATTTCATTTTGAAAATTTAAATAAGAAAAAATCAATATACATTCACTCCACCCTATTTTATAGAAATTCGATTTTATCAAGCTATAGTCAATGCGATTTTAGTATTTCGAAATATGATTGAATTAAATTTAGCAGAACTTAATTTTAATAATTCTTATCCATTTAATTTGTCACAGTTGAAAATATATAAAGAACTATATATAAAAAAAAAACTCCACTTACCTCAGAAGAAGTTAAATAACAGAGTCTGGAATCGGTGCTCTCGATGGAAGCTTGTTGAACTATTCCATAACGTGATTCACGATCACTTAAGTAGTCAGAACGTAGACTATCTTGTCTAATAAATTCACCCCTAAAATATTAAATAATTTCGAAATTTGTCAATTATACAGAACATTTATTTTTTTTTTAATATTTCTAACCTTTGTTCAAGGGAATCAGCTCTGGCACTTTTATATCCAGAATCATTCAAGCTACTATCTTGTCTCAAGGATGGTAGAGAATCCCATGGAGATCGTTTATGACCTGATCCTGTTGATTGTGTTGGCATTAAACCTTGACCAGAACCAGAACCAATTGTTGAACTTCCAGAACGCCAACCATCTGAATGGCGAAACCATTGTGCTCGTGCTGATTCTCCGATACAAGATGCACAACGTGAATTTGAAAAGCTAAAAACAAAAAAAAAAAAACAAAATAAATGTATAATAAATTGGTTCGTTTTGATTCTAAATTTTAATAAAAAATTATTTTTACCTTGAATTATGATCACTTAGATATCCACGATCACGTTCCCGTTCACGTTCTCGTTCTCTGACCAGTTCATTACGATCACTATAGTAACCATCACGATCACGATCACGTTCACGTTCTCGAGCTGTTAATGGTCTATGTTGTGGCAATGGCAAAGTTGATGACTTGGCACTGGCTGAAGATCCTTTAGTGATATAATTCAAAAGATATTATTGCACTCTAGATGAAAAGTATTCGCGTGGTATTTTTTCGCCAATTTTGTTTTATATTTTTAAACTTTTTGTATATTTACAAGTCGAAATGAATGAAATAAATTTCTCAATTAGATTATATAGTGAGTACGTATACTGGCAGGCATCTCAAATTGAAATTGAAATTTAAAAAATAAATAAATAAAACTATTTTCTGGCGGAGAAATTAATCATAAATTTTTATCTATAGATATTACAGAAGAAAGCAACTACTTACGTCGTCTCATTGGATAGGGACTACGTTGGGTTGATCCTGGTAAGCTCTCAGCTAGTTCTGTATTTTACAAATTAGTGCAAAAAACATTGTTTTTTTTGTTGTTGTTTTTTTTGTTTTATGTTACCAGCAATAATCAAAGTGGGATTAAAAACGGATTTAAGTCAGATAAGATATTCATAAACAAAAAACCAAAAAAAAAAACAAAAAACAGCAATAATTTAACTTACACTAAAAAAAGCAATTGAATTTTTAAAATTTACTAAAAAAAAGTAAAGATTAAAAGCGTCAATAGTTAAAACTAAGAACGAAAAGATTTTTTTTTTTGTAATTTCTAATTTTATACCAAAATGAAGGACGAACTAAAACCTATAACAAGCAAAATTCTATGGGAATTACAAAAATCTCACCTAGATTTTCCATGCTCTGTGATAGTAACGCCTCGAATGTATGCAGACTATAGGATTCAGCATCCATTCCCTTGGCCAAAGTATTACGTAAATGCATTTCATATTCAAGTAGAAGACGGGATGTTGGACTACCAGGAGTTGGAGTAACATTCGGTTGACTCGGATGATGATGGGGATGACGACCTCCACCTTGTTGTCCACGTTGTCCATATGATTGATCCTGATCAGAATTGCCATTGCTAGAGCTTGGAGTTGTTGCATAACACTGATTATCAAACATTACGTTGTCAGATGGTGGTGATCCTTCGATGCATCCACGTTCACGTTCTAGTTCCAAGTATAAATTTCTTGGTGGTGGATATCCACGTCCAATTTCATGAGAAGATCTAAAAGAAAAAAAAAAGTAAAATTATTATTAAAATTTTTTTTCTTAATTCCTAGATAGATAGAGAGAGAGATTGAAAATATTCACCTTGATCCAGAGAATCTCGAAGCCTGACTAGACGCTCGGCTGAGTGTGTTGTTATTATTCATCACGTGATGCAATGAATGCGGGTGCATATGTGGGGCGGTTTGAATATTACCGGCATTCGCATTGTAATAGTTATAACGCCTACGTCCCATCTCAGGTGAAGTTACTGGGCTTTCAGTACTGGGCATTGGTTTTAGCATACGTTTCAATGTACTTGTGTCGACATTCATGTCCTCTGTACTCTTCGTCTTGCGTCTCGTATTATTGTTGATTATATTATGGTGCATATCATGTGACTCGCGTGTCTAATGGATTGTGAATGTAAACGACAATTAAATCAAAAGATTAGCCACACACACGCACACATACACACATCCGGGCGTATATATATATATATATATATACAAAATTATACTAATCTTATACTATATTCATGTATACGGTGTGGGTGGTACTGTAATTATAACCCTTACCATTTCGTCGTTGTAATCTTTTGTGCGTGTTCCAGTTCCAGTGGATTTCGTTGTCGATGTAGTATTTTGTTGTAGGGTGCCACCCGCTTGGGTTCCCTCTGATTTACATGTCTCTTCCGTGCGCTGCGCTGTCATTTCCTCTTGGCCAATTTGCGAACCAACGTGATTCTGATTAGCGACTGCACTATTTGTGATTGTTGAAGCGTTTGTCATTGTGCTCGTTTCCTGTGATTTCGTTTGACGGGATAAGGTATCAGCACCTATAGAATTAAAAATAAAAATCGATTTAAATTTAAGAAAATAAAATAAAATTTAGGAATTCTATAGATTCCATATAAATTTTAAATAAACAAAAGACAAGTTCATTTTGCTAGGCTTCGAAAGACATTTACCTGTTTATACTCCGGGACTTTTTTTTTTAACGTACTATGAATCTTAGAAGGAACTCTTATAAGTACCTTGATAACTTCTTAATTTCACATATGCATGCAACACATTGGGTTGTATAGGCTTTGGTTATACATAATGTATTTAAATATAAATTCTTAAATTACCTTTCGTGACTTAACTAGAAACGCTGAGTCGGCGGCAGTAAGAAGTTTTAAAGCTTTGTGGCTAATGGATGGAAAGTTCAAGTAGATATCTACTTAGAGATTAATAAGGTGAAGGCATTTCCAATAGAATTCAAAGTGAAAGCAATTATATGGAGGGATGAATGGTTACCCTGTACATATTATATTATTTATTGAAATTAAATTTGAATTAGACTTTATTCGCCATTAAACTATTAATTATTGTAAAATAAAAATTGGAGTATAACAAAGCTGCTTAAGTACTATAGAATGTATAGTCCTGCACCGCAACAACTACACCAACATTCTATAAAGCAATAAAGTCTACCACAACTAGCCTTCATAATCTTCGATTATGAATAGAAACGAAACGAAAGAAAACGAGAAAGCCCAGTCCTGGATACTGAAGAGACTTTGACAATACCTCTTTTGAATCCACAGAGAAGGAAGCTATCAAAAGGAAAGTTCAACCTTCACTGGTAAAATGGATAAAGGTAATGCTTGGCATCCGAAGAATCACAGCTAACTTGGGAGGACATTCTGTTACAATGGTGGCTATCAAGGGATATACCCAGGGTGGGGTTCTATCTCTCTTCGCTATGATCAGTAGTTGTCGATGATCTTCTACAAGGACTGAACGACGCTGGATATAATAATCAGGGATATGCAGACAACTTGATGACAAAAGTTAGGCGAAAACCTGATGGGATAGTCTTTAAAGTTCTGAAGCGATGGTACTTCGTGCCAATGCTAACAAAACAATAATCGTTCCATTCCCGAGAAAAAGGAAGATTTATTTACAAGCGTCATGTCTGAAGGTAACTGGAGTAGAGTACGCAAAGGAGGTCAAATTTCTAGACATTAACTTAGATAGCAGATTAACTTGGAATTCTAATTTAAAAAAGAGTCCTGGAGAGCGCTATAGCGGCATGATACACAAGTCATATGTTTTTTTTTTTTGCAGAACTTTGGGGCGCAAATCAATAATGATCATATATTTATATAGAATATAATACCCATGTGACCATATACGCTACACTTGTTTGGTGGTAACAAGCTAAACAAGAGCGTAAATCAAGTTAGTTTACAAAAACTTTAAAAGCTTGCATGTCTAGAAGAAATTGGTGTCATGTCAAAGGCTATACTGGACCTGCTTCCACTATATATGCATATTAAGAAGGAGATTATCCTCAGCGCAATAAGACTGAAGACTGAACATCTCCCCAAAACAGGCAATCTGGTCGACCACTTGAAAGTCCTCGAAAAATTCCCAGAGGACCCGATGGTCTGGCCCATCTCAAAAGCGAAATGCTATAACTTTGGGAGACCATTCAAGATTATATTAGAGGATTCTCAACAGTGCCATTATGATGACTTACGACAGATTTTCTAAAATGGAAAGTATAGCAGTCGTGAGCACCGAATTTTCCTTTTTTGAAGGCACTGAGAGTTTCATATACCATTTCAAGGGAGAGATCTAAGCTAGAACTCGGCACCGGCGAAATCTTTCATAAGAATATGCTTTAAGCAAATATATGTATAATATTAGACAGCCAGCACTTAAAGTGTTGAATTTTTATACAATTAAATCTACGCTATTTTGGGACTATATTTTTTGTGTTCAAGCAACTAGCTGAAACAAATAAGAGCACGCGGATTTGGGTACCAGAGCATGAAGGATTAAGGAAACGGGATTACAAACTAACATGCAATGGAAGGAGCCAGACCCTTAGTTATTGGAACTGGGCCTATTTTCGATCACTAAAAGAGCAAGTTTTCGGCTCAAATAAGGCCTTGGGAGGACAGACTTATATTGGTATACTGGAAAAATATCCAAGAGCTGAGAAGAAGCGAAGAAAATGATGAAGTATTCACAAACAAAAGATAAAAATATTCCTTAAGATCAGCAGGAAAGAACTATGTAAAGCTTATAACGGTTCTACTTACTGGGCATTGCCCATTCAGATACCATATTGTTACGTGCAATAGAAAGAGCCAACTGGTGACATCTACTGGCAATGGAGAGTAAACAACTTCAGGTTTGGAGAATCGGTGAAGGAATCTTCGAGAATGTTCAGGAATAGAATGAATAGAATAGACAAGGAGGTTCTGGAATAGAACACTCCAGAATAATCTGGAGAGTTTCTAGGGTATAAATATAACAGATGTCACCGCCAGAGCAAGAGTCTTGTCTTAGACGTTGCAGTGTTAACAAGCAAAAGTAATAAACGTGTGAAAGTGTTGTAATTGGATTGCTATAATTGAAAGTACAGTATTAGCGATAATTAGAGTTGAGTTACTTAAGTAATTGTTTATGAATTGTATAAGATTAGAAGTAAAATAAAGAACTTGTATATTAAATACTTAATATTGTGTTTTAAATAACGAACCAAAAGGCCACGCTCGCAACAATATTAAGAAGATGAGTAGAATCGATAGCGAGCTTGGTCGCTTCTGTATGGAAAATGAAGAAACTGCTGAACAAATCCGCGTAGACTGTGAATCTCTTGATCACATAAGGCTGAAACATCTAGAAAATGCATTCTAATTGTCACAGGATATTAGTACTATGAACCTCAACTACAGGTTTCGTAAAAGACCTCAAATTCGAATGGGCGGCCTAGAGCATTTAAGGGTAATGTCAAAAACGATCTTAGAGGTCGGAATGACTACATGAAAATCTGCATCCCCAATTTTGACTAATAAGTAAATAAATAAAATATTCCTACAATTCCAGATGGTCTTTGAAATAGACAGTAGTCTAGCATGCATATATCAGACTATTACCAGTTCCAAACTAGTGTTCGTATACACTGTTGTGTTGCCTATTAGGATCTCAAAAATGTTGAGTCTCAGTCAAATTTAAAGTGCGCTCTGCTCAATTGACTTTCAGTATGTACATAGAGGCAATGAATCCCACATATAACAACTGAATTCTTTTGATACTCCTAAATTTAAGGACCTACAATGTAATAACAATCTCATGTCTCTCACAGCGATATTCAGTGGGAGTTGATTGTGTCACAAATAGATTTAAAAGTGATGACGGATTGAAACTTGTTGCCATTAACGATTGTGACTACTTTTAAAACTATAAATGGCTTATCATCGGGATACAGGTACTATTTACACAGCTATTTTTCAGGAAGGTCGCAATCATATGTAGTATGATAGTAATACGTTTCACCATATTGTAGTAATCGTAAGGCGACGCATTCTACAGATATCGTTTCTGTGGTCTAAATTGTGTGTGAAAATCTTAGTTTCTAAATCTGATAATTGCACCTAGGAAAGTTTTATCCATCATCTATGAAATCAAGGTAATGCACATTTTTCGACAAAGAAAAGGAGTAGCGGTATATATTCGGTGAAAACTCCACGGATAACGTCTATTGAAGAGTAGACAGAAGTCTAAGTTATCACTAACAGAAATCCTACAGCTTTGAAAGCTATTTCATAATCTGACGTCAATACGAAACTAACGTATTCGTATGTACATACATATATGTCGTATATAAAACTGAGCCGACGTTAAAATTATGCAGGAGAGTGACATCCTTTAGAGAGAAATCCTGGTGGTCTCCTCCCAACTTTTGGGAATTAATGAATGACCAAATCGAGGAACTAAGACCAATAGAGTGGATGTCATTAGAACAACTTCTATCAGTGAATTGTAAAAGGTGAGTACATTTAATTAACATAAAGTTCATAATGAGAGTGTACATTTATAGGAGACTGGATTAGATAGGCAGGTACTTACAAGCATAGGTTAATAATATCATTTGGGAATCACTAAAGTTATCTTTACTACAGCGGATTAATATTCACTTTGGATACATACAAATTTATCAAATTTTGTAGAAAAAGAAAAGCAAAGTGAATCCGAAGGTGATACCACCAATGTCATACAATGTTCTGTTAACATTTGGTCCCGCCCGAAGTTTCGCTTTCATATCTCATTTGAATTCACTAGCGAAATTTATGTTCCACTTTGTGATATTTTTGCGATTTAAAGAAATTTGACTGACCGTAAGGGAATTAATACTTTGAATCTAAATCGTGGGCTTTCGGTCTGGTAAAGAAAATACTGCCCAAGGAATTTCAAAATCAGCTGTACATATATTTAAAACAAAAAAAAAAAGTGTGCTCGAGAGCGTTTTATGAGATTAAAAATGTTCGATCCATTTTGATCTTCTTTCATCCATACAAATAATTACTTCACAGATAACTGATTCAATACTTCTGTAAAAAAAAAATAGTTTAAAATAGACGAATAGGAAAGTAGTTGTCGTCCACCATAATAATATGTACATGACCCCCATAAACCTACAGAGCTTTGCGGACTAATCAGAAAATTTATGTAATTGAATTGTGGAACTATGTAGGTACTCTCTGATTATGACATATTTCAATATCTCGCGAGATGAGGATCGGATTTCCAAAGACACTGCAAAAATGTTGTACATCAAAACCGGTGAAGATTAATTCAAGCGGAATAAAAATAACCAGAAAAATGGGAAGCAGTAACATACATTAGTGGGTGGGCATTATGTAGAACTAATGTATAACTAATGTTTCTTCTCAAGAATTCCTGCTTGATATAATATGCCTTCCCCGTTTCTTGAGAACTAGGATTTTTTTTTTCAAGAAAGGCGTTAAAGCTAAGCAAGTGCGCAAGCAGCTTTTTGGTGATTGTTTTCCCTGATAGTCACATAACTTAGTAGCTGGGAAGACTATATACCTAGATAATACAGGAAGACGTAACAAATGAAATCAACAGCAAACAGAGGTGTAAGTAAGTGCAGTGAGCTCTCGACTTTTGTCGTCTCTTTTTTCATACCGATAATACCCACAAAGTTCTCCGTAAATTTTTCATTTTAACATCGAATTATTCATTTTCGATATGTTTTTAACCGTAAAAAATCTCACCAAAATTTTCAGTGCTTTGTAATTTTATTGCGTAAACAAAGTTCAATTTAGTGGGTAATTGCGTAATTAAAAATTCCAGGATTTCTCATTTCGGGTAAGTGGTAATTTGTAGTATACAAATACATTTTTACACGTTTAATTGAATCGGTCCTTTGCCCTACTTTCTAATATGTATCATGATAATAAGCAGGTGTTATGTGTAGAATATTGCTTTAATTTTTTAGTTTCTTTTAAATATGTACTATATGTACATTGATAAAATCCTCAGAGAGAGGGCTTTAAAGCAGTTGACTACGCGGATGACATATGCATCCTGCTAACTTGCAAATTTCTCTCTACTATTAGTGAAAGGGTCGAGTCTGCGCTGCTTAAGCTAGATAACTGGGCCAATAATTGTCGATTGACGGTAAACCCCTCGAAGACTAATCTGGTCCTTTTTCCAAGCAAGGGGTAGGTGCACGGTTCAGACTTCTAATTCTGGGTGGAGAGGATATTACTCTCTCCAGGGAAGCAAATTATCTGGTAATCATACTCGATACCAAACTGAGCTGGAAGTAGAAGGACGTGTGATGAAGGCCAGTGTGGCCTTCTTCACGCGCAAGAGAACCTTTTGTGGAAACTGGGGATTAAAACCCAGGGTGGTACGTTGGATGTACACAGCCATAATTCGGTCCATCCTCTGCTACGGCTCCACGGTCTGGTGGCCGACACTGATGAGGAAATTTAACCTGGATGTGCTGTCAAATGTCCACGGGAATAACTGGGTGTCTGCTCACGACGCCCACGGCGGAACTGGAGGTCATGCTTGACTTATTGCCGCTGGATCTCTATGGCAGACGTGTAACGGAAATTAGTGCTGTCAGGCTGTGGGCGGTAGGTTGGTGGATGGACAGGGGTTTTGGGCACTCCAATATACTCCAGAAGATAGACTGGAGTGATTTCAGGGAAGAAACAGACTACCAAGTACCCATCTTGACTCGTGGTGGGGGGTGTCAATGCAATGATGTTCCAAGACGAGTGCGCGCACAGGGGCTGGAGTGTACTCCAGAGAATACCAGTGGCACGAATCTTACAGACTGCCTGACAAATGCAGTTTTTTTCAGGTAGAGCTTGCAGAAATATATCAGGCGGCAATATCGATATTCATAAACAGAGAACCCTGATGGCACATCTGCATATATACCGATAGACAAGCAGCCATCAAGGCTGGTAAAATCAAAATTGGTGCAGTTATTCAAGACCAGCCTTACGGAATTGACTATAAGATATAAGGTGACTACATGCTAGGTACCTCGCCATAAGGCTGATGGGTTGGTCAAAAATAACTCTGAAATAGATAGCGGTAGCTTATGTGAGGAAATCGAACCTTTAAAAGAGAAAATCATCCGGGACACCTATCAAAAGGAAGCCTGCCTCCGGTGAACCAGTACGGATACCTGCCGTAATACGAGGCAACTTTGGCCCGTATGAAGAGGACAAGAGAGCTACTTAATGGCAGCAGAAAAAAATACCAGGAATCTAGTAGGGGTCAATACAGATCACTGGGCCATAAGGGATCATGTTAGCAGATGGGGTATAGCGGCGAACGATTTCTGCAGGAGCTATAAGGACTTGGAGGAAATTTAATCCATCCAACACGTGCTTTGCGAGGGCCCGCTTTGATGCACAAAAGAGGTAGGCTATTGGATAGCTACTTCTTTTCAATCTGGTGGAGCTGCAAAGTAAGGAGTTCAGATATATCTTGAGTTTTCTGACAGACGTAAGATGGATCTAGGTAGAGTCTTATATACATATATCCTGAGTTTCCTTAGGGTAGCAAGATGGATGCGGGGCGGCTTGAAGGGTTATCCCATGAGAAGTAGGGGTACAATGGATCCACTAAATGTCTAAGTGATGCAGGCTAGTCGTCTAGCGGCATCCCTCTTATCTAACCTAACCTAACCTAAATATGTACATTTAAATGTTCATAATTCAATTTGTTTTTTTTTTTAAGCCTATAAATAGAAGCAACTTTTATAAAAACTGTTGGTCTTATTTCTAGAAGAATAATAATAATAAGAATTTGGCAACTTCTAATCTTTGCAGTAAGACTTTATCTTGCAATAGTTCAGCAACAATTGATCTTCGCAGGCACCTTGTGAAATGAAGAATCAAATATCTAACCACATAGTTCAGTTCCCGGCTACAGGTCAAACGGCGATCTGAAGACCCTAGTAGTAGCAATGATCAAATAACTTTTAATAAAACGTTCAACTGTGGTAGAATTAATATCTAAATTGTCAGCATCCGATGGATTCTCATTGAATAAAATTACTAAACGTGAATTTATACGACAGAGCTTAACCGCAAGGGGATTTAATGTGCCACATAATCCTGCAAAAGTGAGGCAACTGATGATGGAATTTTATTAAAACGGAAGAGTTAGTTTAGACCAGGAAATTAAAAGATGAAGAAAAAAAATGTTGTGTATCTATTGACGAATGGACTAGTACTAAAAATAAAAGATACATGGCATATCCACATGTACAGAAATTCTAAACATTCGTTCAATCTTGAATTGATTCCGATTAATGGTAATTGTTCTCTTGAAAAATCTTGGATTTGCTAATACAAAAGTTTGGGTATTTCTCTTAAAAGAGATAGGTACTAGCTGTGTTCTTTTGTGTCCGCAGAACAGAATAGAGCAAAAGTTTCACAAAAGAGCACCTCATACATTTTCATAAAAGATTTAAATGAAGCGAACAGTGCAAATAGTTCGCTTCAATCGACACAACAATTTGTTCTCTCAAGTATATGGGAGTTCCTAACACAAAAGAACACAGGTACTCTATCTGTAATAAGAGAAGCTGCTCAATTATACAATTATAGGTATACGAAAAATTGTAAAAATATTCAAAAACTCCCCTGTCAAATATAGCGTTTCGCAAAATAAATATAATACAAGAATATGAACAAAAGTAACTGTCACTACTTTTGGATTGTAAAACGAGGTGGAATACCGTGGAAACTATGATCACACAATTATTATGAATTAAAAAGTCTGTACAAATGGCAGTATCTAAACTAAATATGGATACTATGTGGAGGAAAGATTACGGGAATATGGCTCAAATATTAGTAATTATGTTAGAGCCGGTTTGAATGACCGTTGAGTGTCTCACCCGAGAGGATTCTACAATGTTAATTGCAGAAGGAGCCTTAAAATCTTTGTTTTCGAAATAGAGAAGGTCAAATGAACTAAGTAAGTAGCTTTTAATTTCAATCAAAGAAGAAATTAGTAGGTAAAAGAAGAAGCAATAACATCATATCACTTTATAAAGTTTTACAAAACCCCGCTTGCGAAGAAACGGATACATTCTTTAGACCAGTTTCGAAAAATGACATTTACAAAATTGCAAACTGAATGTTAAATAGATTATTTGCTATTTGTCAACTGACAAAGAAGAAGTTAATGAAATTTCAATCAATGGAAATGAAGAATTGTCTCTTAAAGAACAAATAAATTTATTTATAACAAACAGCGTGAGAGAAATGAAGCCTGGTGTTGCGGAATAATATAAGACCATTAGACAAGAATTTCATATATTTGAAACTACTTAGAGATGCTTTGTCCACAATAAAGCCTACGTCTACACAGAATGAACGTAATTTTTCTATTGAAAATGATTTTATTACGAGGAAGAGAAATCGATTGTCCAAAACCAATGGGTTTGGGAAAAATTTCGTAGTGTTTTCTCCGATAGATTGATAGATGGCGTCAATTGCAAATAACTCACCAATCACAGTGGCAGCACTAAATGCTTGTTTGACAGGTGACACTACCAGTGTTACTTTGAGTGTACAAAACATTGAAATTAGTGCAGTAGTTGGAAAGTTTTTTGTGTTTCAAAATAAAGGAATGTGTAGTAAAATAGTGAAAAATTTCGATATATTTTGTAATAGTATTACGACAAAGGGAAGAACGCTACGCAGGCTTGTGAAAAAAATTGTGCTGCATACGGTGAATGCACTTGATTCACTCGCTTTCTCCTGGTAATTTTGATGTAAAAGGTGAGTCACGCTCCGGTCGTACAAGTGAGATAAGCATATCGGCAGTGTCGACATTGCTATGGAGTTATGCATTGACTACATAACTGTTTTGAACCATTTACATAAAGCTGGATACAAAAAGAAGCTCTGTGTATGGGTTTCTCATGAGTTGAGCGCGGAAAATATCATTTATTGATTTATGAATTAACAGCTGCGATGCGCTGCTGAAATGCTGCAATGAAATCGAACAATATCTGAAATGTTTGATAACCGACAATGAGAAATTTGTCACGTACACTGACTTATAACAATGGACTGAGCGTATTGTCATTTTCCTATAGGAAGGAATGGCACAAGTTTTATAGTTTTTTCTTTCGCGTTATGGCAGAGTTGGAGCTACCAACACAAAATATCGCTTACTGAACGTTTTTTTATGCCATTTAATGTTTTTATGTTGGCTGCAGATGCAATCACCGCAGGAAGAATAAGCTAAAGATAGTGTTTACTATGCTCCGTCTTTCTTGCCCATACGCAGGATTCTGGTAAAAATAACCATTTGAAAATTAATGTCGGGATGAGTTTAATTACTTATAAGCAATTAAAATATCACTTAGACACAAGAAAATATATTTTTTTAATTTAATTCTATTTTCGGGTGTAAAATTTCATCTGATTGGTTTAGTTTTACATGTTTTTATGTAGTAAACATGTAAAGGGTGCTCAAACTCTGATACATCAAAACACAATCTTTTTTGTGACACATGAAATAGCAAATCGCTCAGTCCATTGTTATAAGCCAGTGGTCATATACGACATTCCGAAGCGTCAAAGATCATGGACAAAAGATAATGAGCCGTTACAAGCATTCGCGAAGCCAGAATGGGACTGGAAGGGAATCGTCCACCATGAGGTACTTCCAGTTGGTCAGATGATTAATTCACAACTCTATTGTGAACAACTAGAGAGATTACATCAGGCAATTGAAAAAAGACGGCTCGAATTCAATAATAGGAAAGATGTTGTCTTCCATCACGGCAACGCCCAACCACACATTTCTATGATAACCCGTCAAAAATAGAGAGATTGGTTGGAAAGTTTTGATGTATCCACCGTATAGTCCAGATATAACACCCTCTGACTATTATTAGTTCCGATCTCTGCAGAACTCTCTGAATGGAATTAAAGTGGTATCAAAAGAAACCTCTGAAAACCACTTGATTTAGTTTTTCAACCAGAGATCACAGATATTCTTCACCGATGGCATCATGACTCTACCCGAAAAATGACGAAACATTGTTTTTAATAGTGGAGCATATTTCGTTTATAAATATCATTTTCACACTATAAGAAAACCAGTTGAATTTTACTTGAAAAACGCTTCGAACTTTTTGCCAGACCCTACTTTGGATGCACTATGTTTTTTGGAAAAATTATTTCAAAGCTTAAAAATAATCGAACTAAATTTTGTTTTATAATAATTTTTTACCTACATAATTTAATTTATGTAAAATAATTAATAAAATATATGAATTCCGTATTAAAAAGTGAGATTTCATTGTTCAATAACCTTTTAAACTAAATCTAAGCGCGTAAATGTGTTTTTCTTTTTGTATATATTTTATGAGAATTCTCGAGTATTCTGAGAAATAATATGATTTTTTTTTCTCTTGAGAGATGTAAACTATCGAAAAATCTTAAACACTATGCACTTATTATAACTCTTATAAAACTAACATCCTTTTTGTAGAATTAGTGCCAATACCTTGTCCTGTTGGCTGCATAGGCTGAGGACCACTAGCAACATTATCGTAAAGTGAAGTACTTGATGTGGCTGTTGCAACTTTTTGACCTTCTGTGTCTGTAGCTCTAGTAGTAGTTCTTGGAAGTGTTGATGAACCTAAAAAAATAAAAAATCCATAAAAATCATATATACTAACTTTTAGAAAAAAATAATAATAATAATAATAATCAAACATACCTCGATACCTAGGATCCTGTGCTCTTAATCTAGCATATTGTTCTGCAGTCATACAAGTACATTGCGGTTCACGTACTCTCGATGGACTGGCCGGTGTACTCAAAGGCTTTCGTTTTGCTTTTATTTTACCCTTACCGGGTGGATCCAATTTAAGCGAATAACTTGATGAGGCCTTTCGTGAAAATTTGAAAGAAGGCGACTGTAAAACGTCGCACTATCATTAGGTTAGTTGGTTGGGAATCACAAGGTTCTGATAGTGCGGTTTAGGTATCGACACACAAAAACGGCAAAATCAAGGCAAAACAAACAAAAACAAAACAAAATATAGGAAATGGCACGGAAAGGGTGCATAAAAAATATTGGCAGGGTTGTGGTTACAGTAGGCACACAATTAATTTAAAAAACAAAAAAAAAACTTTAAAGGTTTCGAGTGACAATTATACAATTAGCTATTACTAGCAGAAGGTATAGTCAATAATAAGTTAAGGAAGGCATTATCAGATATACACAGTAAACAGGGATTTACGTGCAATTAGTATTTTTTTCTCTTTTTTTTTTAAGTATTACATTTTGTCACTTAATTTTTTTTTCTTTTTTTGCTCTTTTCGAATTCCAAAGTTAAATATTAAAAAGCTTTGAGAACTTATAAGGCACAGACACATACAAATAAAATAATAGAATGACAATAAGGTCGTATTCATTTGAAAATATTTTTTTTTAAATTTCGTGCATTATTTAAAAGAAAACCGAAAGTTAGTTTTTATGTCTTACGAACATTAATTAGAATTTCATCCAAAGGTAGAAGGATACAAAATGATTTTATAGTTATTGTAAAATACAAAGAAAAAAAAGATTTATAAATACTTTCATTAGTATGAAGAAAAAAAATCAAATAAAAAAATACAAATTTCACATTATAAATAAATATCAAGTGCATCATACAAAGCCCATTTTAAAAAGAAATGATTTTTTTTTCTTTCTATCTTTCTTTTTGAAAATCATAGTGAAAAACAAAACATCGAATTATGAAACAGAAAATAATTATCTAATTTAGTCACTTTTAATTTATATAAAAATATTTCATATTTTTTTTTTACGTACGAGTAGCCTATTGAAGAATTTACTTGCAAAATAATTGTTACTAAGCCAGTTTTGTGCTCTTGTTTTGTTCACATTTTCAATAGATTGAAATTTTGATTTTTTGATTCGTTAATGCTGAATTTATTATGAGAAATACGGATGAAAACAGGAGTATAAAATTAAAAGAAAAATTTAAATAAAAATTACCGAATATTTAGTACCGCATAGGAAAACCAAGGGGAACCTACGTATGTGACAATCACTAACTAACAGTATTGCCAAAAACTCATATGATTACGATATTTATGCTATTTTCTTTGTTTAGTTAATCTTGATGGGGTCTATTCAAGGCGGTAGTCCAGGAAGAAAGGTTTTCAAAAAAAAATCAAATGCACCGAAGAAGTCGATTTCCATCGCCTACAGAGGAAATTCACTTCTTCTGTGGATTTAACTTCAAGTAGCGCTTATTTAAGCCTATTATTGAGAGAGATATCCCATAACTACCCTACTATTTGAAGGAAAAAAGACGTTCCGTAGTGAAGTAAACTAAGAAGCAAGTTGGTCGACAGAGCTAACGCAACTCAACAATGGGAGGTATACACAAAATCTATAGGGAACACTTCTTGAATCTGCTGACTTCAAAAAGTCATTTTCGCGGATCACAAAAATTATATTGGCTGTCTCAAACATTGTGAGGGGAGTTTTTTTTCCAATTAAAATAAAGGGTACGCTAAAAAATCTCATCAAAATGCACTCCCATTTAGCGGCGATTCGCAAAGAATATCGTCACCCATGCAGCCAAAATTAGACAGGCTGTCAAACAGGATCCTGGCGATGACGGCATATTTCCAGTGCTACAACAGCAAGGCAAAATCATATAGGCCTAGTTTTTTTCGTTGTTTTTTTTTTTTAGTAAGGCAGGGGACAAGAGATCCCAAGTGCGGAAGCCAGAGCGGCCCATTGTGCTATCCTGCTAGAAGCCGTATCATCCAAACTTTCCTGTCCTCCTAATAAAGTGCATCAGGTTTTGATAAGGAAGGTTTTCAACTCCTCTACAGATAGGAGGGTAGAGCCTAGAGTATACAGCCTGCTCTGGGAAAAAGTTGGACAGGTACAAAAAAGTGTTAGGTTGTCTAAGGCAGGACAAACACTCCGGGCTGCCAACAACTCCCATCCTTGTTAGATGAGAGTGAAGTGAGCTATGGCTGGTGATGATGCCAATCACAGTTCTACATTGTTTTCTTCCGAGTTCAATGAGAAAATCAGAGATATTCCTATCGGGGCCCATCAAGAAACAGTTTTGTGCACTTGCAAGGACTCACGTTCATCCATCTCTGCTGATACTTCTTATGAACATAAGCGTTGATGAGATACCCGATACTTGAGGTGGTAGCGCATACAGCAAGTACCGATCCGAGGAACGGAGAATTAAGAGCCAGCCCCAGCTAAAGGTCAGCCCTTCCATTACCTATGATCCAAATGTGCCCAGGAACACACTGAAGGACACCTTATTATGAATACACAACTTATCCACAGACAACCTGTAGTCCCCTAGTAATTTAGATGTCATCCGAGGGTCACTCAGCGCAATCAAGGCTACCTAACTATCTGAAAGGATAGAAATGCCCATCCCTTGATTTGCATATCAAGGGATATCTTCGCTGCCATTGCCATTACGAAGACTGTAGCCTGGAAGACAGTGATGTCTTCCAAGTGAGTACTCCATCCTAATGTCAGGTTCAGGAAAGTATACACCCGACCCGGCTGCCCGGTAAACATTTCTAAAGCGGGCCGGTGAAGGCTCGATAAGGCACTTCCCTCCGTCCACGATTCCCTTGGCCGATTAGTTTAACGTAAAGTCTAGTCCAATTTTAAAGTCCAGCGCATGATCACATTGTCTTTTGTATTGAAGAGAAATTGCAATCAGCTTTATCCGAGCTTATGCAAACTGTTAAATGGTTTTACACTAGAATATTTGAAAGAAATAAAATATTTAGGAGTAGTCTGAGACAGAAAGCTCAACTAGAGTCTCCACCTCAAAATCTGAACTAAAAAGAGTTATGAGAGCATGCCGTTCGGAAAAAAGGGATCTGAACCCTAAAATGATCTTATGGATCTTTCTGAGTGTCTTTTTCGAAGTATATCAGACCCATCTTTTTTACTGGACAAACGCATTGTTACCAAAAGTGAAGCAGACAACCGACAAGAACACCCATGATAGGATATCATAAATGGCCTGTTCAACGAGCACAAGCTATTCGAAGCTTACCGCAATATTTCTTTATTCAGAGGGAAGCAGGACGGAAAAGGTGGACAGATGATAACATTATATTCGGTATGAAATATCTGAACATCCACATTAAAGACCTAGTATCTTCAACGAATCTCCTAGAATTTCCTTCGCAAGAGGTTACCTAGTAAGCATTAACAAGAAAAGCCAGATATCAGATAGAGGGCTACAGTACCCACCACGGGTTCATGTTGGGTATACTACCAGATCCAGGAAGGACAACGAAACAGGCGCAGAACAGAGGTTGTGAAATTCTCCATTTCGCTTGGTACTACACCTTCATTTTTCAAGCGGAAATCTACGCTGCTTCTGGCTCTGTACTCGCAGCGTCCTAACTAGTCTAAAACTGCGACACAACTGCTATCTAGAAAAATAAAGTAACTTTGCTTTGGGTTCCGGACACGAAAGTCCATATACCTGGTATGTACCCACATTTGACCTATCAAAAAGACACTTTAATGGGAACTAAATGGGTAAATAGACATCTGCATTCCTCTGGCGTAGCACGTTTTATATGAGACAATCGAGGGGATACATAATTCTTACTCCTATGTCAATACCCCCGAACTAATTGGGCTGAGCACACAATTGCTGAAGTTGTTTATTAATGCAGTAACTGAACATGGCTCTTTACTTATCTTCTAAAGAAGATAGACTAATGCAATAGCGAACTATGTCAGCTATGCGAAGAGGAAGGCGAGACCTTTAAGCATAATTATATGCGGGTGTATCGCGCTTATAGCTTCAAGGTTGCAAATCACTGGAGAAGCATTTATCACAGATGAGGCTTGCAAACTAAGCCCATGGTAATTATCAAGCTCCACTTTAGGAGTATGCACAATAGATTAACTCAGGTCATGGTGTCCGCAGAGTCCTAATATGACCTAGTCGTCCCGATTCTTAACCTTAACCCTAACCCTACTGTGAGAGGTTTCCACCCAATCAGCAGCAACAATAACTGAAATGAACTCTATAGGAGAAAAATTTGAGGCAACAACCAACAGACGACGTATTTTTCCTAGTAAAGGACAGATGGCAACCCTAACATTAAGATAGTTACTGTGGTTTAATCACACGGCTTAGCGAAAATATACGATCCACAAAAATAAAGCAGAGCCTCGGATACGAACGGTGGGTCTCTGTAGAGGTCATATGCTAACAAGCTGATTTTATAAAATATAGTTCTTCGAGAATTTGTCATGTCATAATAATCCGAGTACACAGTATCAAAATGTAAATAGTAGACATTTCTAAAACATCAATTGATATTACTTTCAAGTTGATGTCGATATCTAAAAGATCAATTTGAGCACGTTTGGATACAAACCCGGAATACACCAGATATCGATGATAAATGGCGTAATTAGTAAACTATTTTCAATTTTTACCACAAACTTGTAATCCGTGATCTTGAAAGCCTACATATACATATTTTTACGTGAATCGAACCATAAAATGTAAAATAACTCTGCAATCTTGAAAATGTGTATTGCATCAAATTCTAGGTCAATAGTCAAAGAAATATGATGAAATTAGCGTCTAAAATTTTGGCACACGTTTAAATGCATAACCAGTTAAAAAACATGATTAACTTAAACGCTTTGGAATATAACCTGCAAGTCATTTATTTCATCAATACGAGAAATAATAATTTTATTGTAATTTTACGATCAAAATTGTTGGAATCGCGTTTGCTAGAGAAAGACCTAGTCTTGCATTTATTGGTGTTAATTTCCAAAGAATTCTCGTTACACCAAGTTTCTCGAGAGACATCATTGAAGGCAAAGGGAGTAAGCGATATTACTGATACTCCTATTAATATCTTAGCATCGTCGGCGTTAAGTAGACAGTAACTCTCAAGAAACGTAAGTAGATGATTAATGCAAATCAAGAAAATAAGTGGGCCGAGGATTGTACCTTGAGGAACACCAGAAATATTATTGTTATAGAATCCAAGTTGTACTATTTTGAAAAGGACACGTTTTTGTGAAATTCTATCAAATGCCTATTTGAATTTTGATTTTAAAACGAACTTAATAAACAATCGTAAATAGAGAAAAATCTATAGACTAAATTTACTCCTATCATTTTACCGCTAGCTTTTCTATAAATTTATACCACTAAAGTTATATTTCATAGAAACAAGCTTAACTCAAAATGTATAAAAACCTTGTTTTATAAAATTCAGCATTAAAGATTATTCAGCTGGAATCTTTTCAATATTTTTTTTTTTTTTAAATAATTGAAATAAAACCATGAATTCACAGGAACAAAACAAGACACAAAATAAAATATACCATACATTAACACCAATCAATTTTGTATGTGACTGTGAATTATTTTTATTGTTTTGGAGTGTTTGCCTTAACGGACGTGTTATCAAGTGTATAAAGTGTGAACTGGATCGGATCCAGCGAGTGCCTGATCACAAATACTTACACAACATTCACGGAACTGTTTAGCATCAATTGGGGATGTGAAATTTAATCCCCACGTATCATTGGTCATAGGATCCTTCCAATATACAAAACATTCTGAGGCTTGTCCAATTCTTGTTCCTAAATTTGAGAATAAAATTGTAAACAATTTATTAAATTCAACACTAGTCTTGATTTGCCTAACAATTATAACTTTTTTGGGAAATATAATTGAAAACTTACCTGGTTGAACAAGTCGGACATCGAGAATTTTATCAACTTGACTGTTATAAGCTGTTATATGAAAAACGCACTCAGGTGAGTCTTGTATACAGGTAATGTTGACAGGAACCAAATCTTCAGACACTTGTTGCCATTTTACGGTACCAGCACCGCTTGATGATACATGGAAAACCTCAGCCCACAACCTGAACGAACTGATTGTGTTACCAACGAGTGTTTTTCAACAATAATTTATTGTTTACAAAAAAAAAATTTTTTGTTTTGATTTTGTAGGATTTTAGTGTTTTGTGTGATTTTTTAGTAGTAGTTATTTTCGATATGGGTTGTGGTGGGTTGCATGTCGAGATAAAAAGTAAAAAGGAGAAAAGAAAATAATTTTTTGTTTAATTTTAGGATTAAAATTTCTTTTTGGTATAAATTTTCATTAAAATTAAACATCCAAAAACACCGAATTATATGAATTTTACAAAAAAATTAAAAGTTGATGATAGGAATTGCGTAAATTCGAAATTTTTAACAAGCTGGGAATTGTATTATGTATTTTGTCATGCTTTCAGGTATTGTTAAGGTTTAGGATGTTGTCAACAACAACACAAACAGGTAACAACTGTTTTTGATACATTTATTTATGTACTATATGTAGCGTATATGAGGTGAAGTACACACAAAACAAAACAAACAAAAAACACAAATAAAATGTCAAATTCACCTCAGGAGATGGCCGTCCCGTCGACGAGAAGTCTGCCATGGAGAATCCTCGTATCGGTACGCTTTGCGCATAAGCGGCGCACAGGAACAGCTCAGTTTATTGCCCATGGCGCAGCTAGCACAACCCGCCTGACCTCCTAATAAAAAGCAAAAACAAAAAAACCAAATTGTTTTTATTTTTATTTGTATATTTTTAAATAATTTATTTTTAATTTTTTACTTTTTTTACCTGAGGCTCCCTGGTGTCACCACATGCCGCTCACGTCTGCTCGAGAGAGCGCCTGACCGCGGTTTAAGGACTGTGACCTTTGGTTATGTCTGTGACCGTAGTGTCTGCTTCCTCGCTAAAATTATAAAAAAAAAATTCAATCAGATTTCTTTTTTATAATAATTACGTTATTTTCTATTATATTTTTATGCCCTAGATGACGAAATCATACAGACGGTACTAAGTTTGTCATTTGGTTTTTTTTTTTTTTTTTTAATTTAGTTTGCTCTACCAACATAGCAAAATGAATTGGATACCCACGAATTATATTAATACTTATTTTTACGTTTGCATGTCTGCCTGTCTGTGTATGTATCTGTCTATGTGTCTGCTTGTCTGTCTGCCTGTCTGTCTGTACATAACAAACGTTCCCCAAATGTTTAACAAACATTTGTCAAACGTATCTCAAACATTCTTAAACATTTGTAGAATGTTTGATGTGTGTGGACACAAATTTTATATTAACGGATATTTAAAAAAGTTACAATTTAATCCAAATGAAATGAAAAACATTAGATGTTTGTCAAGTTTGTATAGTACTTTCAGTTAGGTTTCAACAAGTGTGGATAGTGAAAGTTCATTTTGGAATTTTTTAAAAATAAAGCGTGAATGAGAAATGGGACAAGATAAATATAATGAAATTAACAGAATTATTAGAAATTTCGAAAACCCGAAAGGTCGTCCCTTTATCATTCAATAAATCACGACCACTGTACTGTAATCTTCTGTCTAAGAATTTTCTGTTCCACCAAAAAGGAGTCAAAACTATTGCTCAAATGTTGATGCAAGTACGATGAAAGATGCTGTAATTTATGTCAGCTCACTCGAAGAATACATGATTAAAACTAAATATTTGAAAAATATTTTTCACACAAACTTCCTATCAGATGCTTGACAAATGTTTCACAAACACTTGACAAATATATGACAAACATTTGTCAATCATTTGTTAAACGTTTGGTCAACTGCCTATGAATTGTTTGTCAAATGTTTGAACAATCTTTTTTTCAGTGTTTGTTATATGTGGATGCACCTTTAGGGAGCTGCAATTTTGCACACGGTCGTTTTAAATAATAAATAAATCCCATATTTGGGGAAGAGTTGGACGCCCTGCATTGCCCGCATTCGACAAAACTTAGTTCTTTATTTCGGTTGCTCTGACGAAATCTCCAGCCTGAAGAAATACCATTGAACCATTTTTGGGGAAACATTTCACAACAGAAGTGCCAATGCTATAACGAAATAATTAAATAAAACATAATTCATGTAATATGTACATAGAAAATCCAAAGAATATTCAAAACCATATACTTGTAGGACACACTCTGCAACTCTCCCTTCATGTCAAGCACCTTGTAGTCTTTCTTGACTCGAAGCTGACATGCAGAATGCACGTAGAGGAAAAATTTAATGCGGCTATGACGGTCTTCGCTCAATACAGAAGAACCATTGTCTGCACGTGGGGCATAAGGCCGAGGTTTGTGTACTGGTTGTACCCCCCGATCGGCAGACCCATACTCACAAATACCTCCTGTGTATGGTGGCCCAGGACGCTTGTAGAGACTGCGATTGAGATCCGGTAGCTGGCGGGCCTGCGTGGGAATTATGAGCTCCATGCGATCTACGGCTATTGGGGCCCTTGAGGTCCAAATTAATCTGCCACCCCTGACAAAAGCGTTGCGTGCAGATTGCGCTGATGGGGATGTTGGGAGGACGGCTGGACTGGATATACTCATTGCCTGAGGTACCCTCATAAATTTCTGGAAACCGTTAACCTTCAGATTCAGCACAATTAGTTCTTGGAGGAAGAAGATGGACCTCTGTATGGTGTTGAAATAGCTAAAGTAAGCTTTCAAAAAATTTTTATAACGTTAATCTTTATATGAGTTTTTCTGAAAACAAAATTTTTCAGCGTGCGAGGCGCTCTATTTCTTCAACGGATGAACCGATTCACATAAATCTTTACGCAATTAAAAGGAAATTCAATTGGCGAGGTCTTCAGGAAGCGTTTTTTGCCAATAATTTATTTAAAAATAGGTTTTTCATCCGTTGAAGAAAAAAAAACAAGGCTAAATGTTTTTTTTTTATTTCAAATGGCTGGCATTTTGTTATTCAGAAGACTTTTTGAAAACGAAAACCGGTCAGGCTCCCCAAATTTTATCTAGTTTAATAATTTTCAACCGTATTTGTTTCGGATGAACTGTCAGAGCTGCGGAGCGCCCCGCGCAGACCAAAACACGCCATGCACAGCATTATTTGATGGGAGCTGGGCCCCCATTTTTTTTTCTTATAAGTAAAACTGGAATTTACTCTCCATAGAAGAATAAAATATGTTAAAACCCATTTCCAAAAGTATTTATTTTATATAAAAAGAAACTTCCAAGGTTCATGGATTTTTCATGCATCTCGACGATAACCTCCCCCTTAATAGTGAAGGACTTTAAGGCCATGAGAGTAACTTGACTATCCGAGAGAATATTGATGGTTGAACCATTTAATTCTTCTTAATACAGGTATTGGAGCATTCTTTTATGGATAATACATTAGATTGGAATATAGATAGTGTGGATAGAACCCAGAGCTTTTGAAATATGGCATCAGGGCCCGTAAGTGCCTAATTCCACTCCATTGTTCGTCTTTGAATCGTCTATATACCACACACTTGATCCTGGATGGATTTAGTGGAACACCAATATTGTCGAAATATCAAAACCAAGTCGTCGAATGATATTACAAAATCCACCTTGATTCATGGTAATTCAGGAAGCCTATAAATAGCAACAAACAAAATTAGTAATAACATAAAAGTCCTTAAGGAAATTAGTTCTCAAAAGAATTAATGCGTTAAGAATCACCCTAAGGAAGAATGCACCTACTTCAGAATAGTATCTAGTCTAAGTTTGGGAGCTCCCCCAAAAGGACTCAGCTTCCGTTTAAATCCATTGTAGCACAAATTTTGTATACGAATAGTAAGAATTCCTGGATACGAAGAAGTGGACCGAAATGAATAAGTGGACGATTTAGCTAAATCCAAAGCCTGCCAAAAATCACTTTAGGAGGTACTACAAAAATTAGGGGACAATAAACAGGATCGCCTTAGGTGTAACGCGACTAGTATGAGGTAAGTGTAGGAATTTTAACACCCTCTCCTCTCCAGACGGACAATCTAATTGTGCTTAGTAGATAATAACTCAAGCTGTTTATTAATGTAGTCACTGGATATGGGGTATGTTCCATTATTTTCTAAGAAGATAGACAAATTCAACAGCAGACTGTCGACTGTGTGAAGAGGAAGATGAAACCTTCAAGCATATCTAAGCGAATGTCCCGCAGAGGCAAGTTATAAATCACTGGAGAGCATATATTTCTCAAAATTAGGTTTGCAAGCCAACCCCAAAGGCAATAATCGAGCTTGTAAACATCCTAGTCATTCCTACACTTAACCAAATGCAACCTAAGAATGTATCAAAATCTATATAAAATCGAATGAGAATTCTTATGGTCCATGTTCAGCCATTTAAATAAAGCAAGAAAAAAATCCAAATACCACCAAAATAAATAATATACAACCAATCATTCTTCAACAAAAAATTCTCACAAATAATAATTAGAAATGTATTGTGTTGTTTTGTCACACCAATATCTAAGCCGTTCAATCAAATATAATACTGGGCTCTTAGCTGAAAATAAATCCATCTAACTATAAATCCGACCTTAGAGATATCTTTATCCATTGCCAGAATCTAATACATAAAGACAGATTTTTCTGCAAACCAAGATTAATTGGAAGTCTCATAAATTCATTACGCAATTATTCATTAACTAATGGCCATCGTCAGAAAGGTTTTTATCCAGTTCTAATGTGTGCAGAATAGACCTCGACAGGCTTGTCACAGAAAATATTATGACCAAAAATAAGAGAGGAAAAAGTAAAGTGGATAAACTTCAGATATTTCTAGAAATGGCAGAGAATATATATATATGTATGTGTGTATGTGTATGGTTGTATGTATGGGCCCCCTCCAGTAAAACGTTGAAGCATAATTTTTTCGCAAAGTGGATAACCACAGAAATAAATTCCAAATCCAAAGAAACGGAAGTACAAAAAAAAAACGAATTAAGAAATATGACGATTGCTTTAGATCCGAAACCCTAGAAATTGCAAAAGCTTACACAAAGTAAAGATTTGCTTATGGAATATGGTTTTTCATGACAAACTATAAAACGTAGACGAACTACTGTTGGGGTTCAGCAAACGAAGAGTGCACTTTACATATTTAGGATTGGGTTGACCGAAAAGTTCATGCATATTTTTCTAGTAGAGTCTAGTCAATTATAAATTTTAGGAAAATTTTGAATGAAAGCGACAGCTCTAGTGATAAAAGATAGTAAATCAAGTACAGTTAGTTCGGTCGCAATATTAAAATGGAAGGAAAGAACGTGTTTTTTGGTGCATAATGCTTTTTTACTTCCGTAAGGGTAAGAATGCGACAACGCAAACTTAAAAAAGATATGTGTGCGTACTAGGAGAATGCCGTAAGTGAACGCGTGGTACAGAAGGGATTCTTTGAATTTTAGTTAGGAAAAACATTATCGAATATGCTCCTTGCTTTCGTCGCCCAGGTACCACAGATGTTGACGAAATAATGTCTATAATCGATTCGGAGCTAGAAGGAGGTTGTAGCTAGGTTAAACATTGCTCAATGGCTTCAGAATATAGGGAAGCCGAGGTTTAGTGGGCACCCGAGGCATAACGGGTTCCTCTCTTTTTAGCTATTAGAGTATTCCGCCATGTTTGAAAAAGCATTCCCACCATCACCAGTGCTTCGTCAGTGCCTGCGAAGAGTGATTGTTTCAGTGCTACTGTATAAAATTTATTTAAATTGATTTGGAGTCGAGGTGAGTAAACGTTGAATTGCCGTAAAGATATAATTTCCCAACTTCGATGTTATTTAATAATAATTTTGGACATGTGACTTCAAAAGTGGCGTGTGGGGCAGAATGGGCGGAGCATAATAGGCACGAGTGCCCATTATCCCCGTAATTTTGCAAACAAATAAAGTGATTCGATGAATATATAATTAATAATTAATGGCTCTGATCTCATCCCGGAAGAACGGTGACGCATTACCAACTAGAAGTGTTGTTTGGGAACGACTATTTGCGAGTGGCTACAATGTCGTTGTCAATATATAAGATTCCGTCAAACTGGAACATGGCCGGTAGACCAAATCTTATTCCAAGAATACGACTTCTTGACGGCCGAAAGTACAGATATGCCTGTAGAATAAGAGCAGTGCGAATCACCACTTCTGGCTCAAAGGGCCAATACAAAACTACGATTCTAAACCGTATCCAGAAAGCTTATTTTCTATGAGCCATACCAATTCCAGGTCCATCCAAGCAATTTCAGATCCGTGTCCACCATCGAAATCTTTCCAAAACTTTTCTGAATACCAGTTCTTACCTATCGGTAAATCACATGCTAAAAAAAAAGAGCTTCTAAACTGGAACCGAAAAACTAAACAACCGATAGACCGTTAATAAGGCGAAGAAATCTAAGAATATAAAGACATCCAAAAAAGAAGAAATTGAGTCCACTGAAAGCGAAGATGACGAAAAATGCCTATATTATGGTGATTCGTATTCTCAATCCACAGAAAAGTGGGTCTCGTGTAGAGCTTGTGGCAGTTGGGAATATTGTTCTTGTACAGGAGAAGAAGATAACGATGAGGAATACACTAAAGTTTGTTGATTTGGTGCCAGATTTAAGTTGGGTGCTCATTATGCTCCACCTATACCCATTGTGCCCCGGCACCAAACCAAAATGAGCATATAGAGGCCTTTTTTCATACTTTAATAAGTATTTATCTCATTACTTTTTCATCTTCTTTATTGTTTTATTATGAATTTAAGTATTTCGATTTTTTTTATTTTCTTACGTAAATCCTTTTAAATTTAATAATGATGATCCTTAAGGTGCCCGTTATGTCCCGTGCTCCCCTACCTATAAGAAAATGAGCATGGTAAAGTAGTCAAACGTTTTTAAACCGCCTTGTAACGGATGATGAGAAATGAGTTCTGTACAATAATGTAGAGTAAAATGGATCATCAGTCGAGCGAAGTGAACTGCCGTTACTAACATTAAGGTCAGGAGAAGGATATGGTCAACCTAGAAAGATATCGTATATTTTATGAGCTACTGCCAAAGAACCAATACATCTATTCGGAAATGTACTGCTCCAAATTGAACAAATTGATGGCAGAATTCGTCAAAAGATTTGTGGAATTTTCCAATAGTAATAGCATTGTCTTCAACTGAGCGATATGCCAGACAAACACGTCGCTTTGTAGAACCGACAAAAATTACTGGAGCTTGGATGGAAAGTTTTACTTCATTCGCCATAATAACCCGACCTAGGTCCCTCTGCTTACCACTTCTTCAGGTTGCTATAGAACTCTCTTAATAGAATGAAGTTCATTTCTCTGAGGCTTCTCAGAAATCACTTGGATCACTTTTTCCCGAAAAAACTCAGGTCTTCTACGACTGGGGAATTATACGAAATTGCCCGAAATATGGACAAAGGCGGATCAAACAAATTCTGCATACTATAAGCACGCATTATTGAATCAACTAATTTTTAAAAACAAGAAAAATTATGTGAAATTTTTCTTTTTAGAATTAAATTTAAAACCAAGACGGAGCTAAAAAACAAGGATTTTGGATATAAATTACAACAAAGCACATAGACTAAATCTACCATTTTTACGAGCTCGACTATTGGCAACCCACACGGAAAACCTTATTTCGAGTGATTTACAACGTTTAAAGCTACAAGCGTGGGACACTCGCAAATGATATGCTTGTTGGATGTTCGTCTTTATTTTCGTACAGTCGACACGCTTCACTGTTGGATCTGTCCATCTTCTTCAGAAAATAACAGAAAGCGCTATGTCTTGTGCGATTGAGCGATTGTCTGCTAATACCAATTATTTTATGCGTCTGATGGCGAAAGGGAGTAAAGAATTCCTTCGTTTGCCTCACTTCCGGGGCGTTATACCAGAGGATATCCAGTTGCCATAATTTCTGGTTGGTCTTTCTTAATATACAAACAAGTGCTGAAACAATGGAATTATTAGGCTTCCACTGTATCCGAATGCTAAAGAGTCCATCTTCAGCTCAATAAGTACAGAGAGAAAATCTCTTCAACATAGGTAACCTGAAAGCACTTGAAAAATTCCTAGTGGACCCGATGGTTAGCTCTATGTCAGTTGGTATGCCGACAATCTAGAATCGTCAAATTGGCATTTGGGTGACTTACAATTTAAAGAAGAATCTTTTAAATGGTACATGGATGGTTCCAAAATGGAAGGCACAGTAACGTGTTCATATATGGGCCGAACTATTGACCCACTAAGGTACTGGAGGGTCTCATCTATCATTTTCCAAGAACAGTGGTAAATTCAAATTGCTTTGAATCCAAGCTAGTCTGGGTGGTCTTACTGTCTTGAAGCAACAATCCGTAACAAATAAGGTCACACTGAATTAGATGCTAGAACATGAAGGCGAAGGCATTAAGTGCAACGAAATTGCGAAATACCTTGCCACGGAAGGAGTCAACTATTTGTTTACAGGTTCTAAGCTTAAGTCAGGTTTTGGGAGGACAGGATTAAATAAATTGGCTGAGAAAAGCACAAAAAGTTATAAAGTAGGTATTTGAAACATAGAACAAAATTATTTTTCAAGCTTTGCTGGTAAGAACTATGGCTCTTAACGGTCATTGCCGATCAGATATCATCTTAAGAAGATCCAATGGGCGCCCTTGACACCTAGGGGTGAGGCAATAAAAGATCTTTGAGGTTGCTGTAGCAGATGAACGTTGAAAACATTAGCTCACAAATTGAAATCTTGAAACTAAAACAGCCGACAGTATTCGTTCAACTTTACAAAAACGTTCTTGCATTTGATTCTTCGACATTATTATTCTCGTACAATAATTTTATCCCGTAAAACTACTCCCGTCTATTTTAATACACTTACCACAACACTGAACTTCCACGTTTTAATAGACCATTCAGGAGCTTGTTAATGGAAGCTCGATAGTCTGTTATTCTATGAGGAGGATGGGATGGTTTTTGAGATTTATGATATCATACTGCTCTTTCCTTTCGACTCTTACAGCAAATTCGAGGCTTCCGAAGTATACATTGCCCAGTGAAACAACAAATTCGTATGAATTTAGTTGTTAGAACTTATATAACTTCGGTTCTTTATAATTTCAGGTCGATCACTAAGATGACAACTTTATTCTATTGCAGCGAGTTTATTAACTTAAACAAAAAGTTGCATCGCATAACTTTGTTAAAGTAGTCATCGTTAATACTTCACCCGGTTGGTGGTAATTTTAATCATATTTATTTTAAAGCCGCTTAGTAATCGCTTCTGCTGCCATCTTCTTTTCAAAACAAGAGAGCGTAGTGTAATTTTTTCAACATGGCCAGCTCAACTGACATTTCGTTCAATCATTCATCTTTCTGGAGTCATGTTAACTGACTTACACCTTTAAAAGATTGAAGTTTGGGCACCAAAAAGTTTTACAGCATCTGGCAATACCAGTCAGAATTAACAGTTTACGTTGTGCCGTGGTTATTCTAATAAAAAAAAGGACTGGCTGTCATACCACACCACACACAATCTTACAATATGATTATAGCGTTTGTAATTCTCTGTGGATAATCCCTTTACATTAATTTATGCATTAATTGAATTTTGCAGAGGTGAAATTTCAGAATTTTCTTAATATGTTATATAGACTTGAGCTTTTTTAATTTTTACTACCGCAGAGCTTTTATGGATTGAACGATATGGATTTTGTCATACATGTCGTTGGACTATTTCACCCTCATCATCATCGCGTACTGACCTCAATACACCAGGCGTATTATATGGCCTAGTAGGTCCGTATTCTCTGAAGACGTATACCCAAAAATTTATTAATTGCGTACTCGGACAGACAGTCCATGTGATTTTACGTGAACACCTGCCAACTATTCTTCATGCTCGGATTAGTTATCGACAATCAATGCCCTCATGTGCGTAACAATCAGTACTAAAATGCCAATAAAGGAGCACGACACTACATAAACTTACTGATCGAAGCGAGACCTATCCAATCTATGCCGATCTATGGTGACGGCACCCGTCACCACAGCCACCACGATGCTCCCAAAGTGAATAATTCCAATTATCCAGGGCTCCTCAACCCTGTTGTACCAAGTTAGCTAAAGAAGGGCTACCCATTTGGTATGGCTTTCGTAAATCATGACCATAAGGCCATGAATACTCCCAGTGGTATCACCGTGCAATATGTCCTTTTTGTAACGAGACTGGTTACTCCGTTCGGGCCTAGATCTTATTCGCAAAGGCTAAAAAGAATTGTACCTAGCCTATAGAGGCAAGCACAACTCTTAATAGGCGCTGTCAGAGGGGACCACGTGAAGGTTAAGATAAGCCCGTATTCAAGTCTGGATAGGCTCCGAGAATCATCATTTGGATCTTATATCTACCATTTGTACTCAACACATAAGGGCTACTAGCATACATGCATAACTTCCAATTTCATTAATCTTCGTAACATCGTTTCGTCTTTTTCGCCCTCTGCCCAAGAGGTTATGTCTGAGATTTTGTTTTTATGATTATGATGAACACTTAAATTCTTTGCATAATGACCTCCTGTCATTAAAGCCCTACTACAGTATACACAGAGCCAAAAATTAAAATTTTTATTTCACTATATCGCCGTGAGAAGTACCAATTCGAGCATATGGTATCTTTCACCCATACTACTACCAATGCGATCTTCTGTGCAAGTATGTTCCTCTTATACATCTTCTCTCCTGGCAATATTCCCCTTCACAGACCCCCCCCCCCCCCTTCTTCCCGGACACTAAAATGACATCTTTCAAACACCGAATCGTTACACTTCAAGAAAGTTTCCACTGCGAACGAACGATGGACTCCAACTCCACTGCAATGCTCCATTATAACTAAATAATTCGCACACGGCCCCATAGACGCATCATAAAAGCCCACATAACCACCTCTACTCACGGAGGTTGACAAGCTAAGCGGCTTGAAAGTTGAAAAAGGTCCCTTCCACACCCTGTATTCACATACATCTGCATTTAGTCGCAAATTTTACTACTAGCTGTTTAACGTATTTAACTAACCCAACTCGCGTGCGCTTCTCTTTCTTTTCTTCGTGAACAGTTTCTTGGTGAACTTCAAAAGTGAGTGGTGCCCAAGCCCAATATATAACCAAGTAAAAAAGCTAGAGTTGGTCTAAGACCAATTCTTATGATACCCTAGATGAATGCCTTTATAAAATTTCGTATGGTCACCGATCTATGCAAGTTTGATTTTTGAAGTGGTTTTTCGCATAAATTTCTAGAACGGTTCGTCGGACAGAAAAAATTGATTATAATCAATTTTATAGGATTTCGTATTCTCAAGAAGTTTTTAGTGCAATAAAAATGTCTAGGACTGATCGTTTTCACAGCATATGTAAAAAACTTAAATTTTTATATGTCAACAACAAAATTTTATTTGTTATTATTATAAAAACATCATGTACCAAATTTCAGCTGTCTATGCGGACGCGTTCTCAGGCAGTGTGAAAATATATAGTGGAAATCGAAATTTGTGTATGTCAACCCCACGAAGAAGTTCCCCAATTTGTCTTAAATTCGAACTGTATTTTACTTTTTTTTTAAGTCTGTGTACAAAATTTCAGCTTTCTAAGTGAACGCGTTCTGGAGTGCACGATAACTCACGCACAGACGGACGGACATGTAAAATTCAAAATAATTTTGAATATTATGCGTGGGTGTCTAATCTATTTTGCTCTACCATAATTTTTTCTATGCGTTACAAACGGTAGAGATACTGAAGTAGTGAATGCTTTCCGTAGCATCAAATCCAAAGGATAGATTATCCAATAGATTATCACGACGTGCAACTAAAAATTAATAAATTAATTCTGCCCTTCATTTTGCCTATTATCACACACTGCTGTCTTCTTCAAATTTTCCCGACCACTGGTGGGACTGATCATTCCAACTCCAAAGTTAACTCCCCCTCCGATATCTCAGATTGGAGACCCATCACTGTATTGCTGACCATTTCTAAAGACCTCGAGCTCCTCATTGTGGAACAAATTACCTCGCATATTAGCTCACATAATTTACTCTCAAAATTTCAGTTTGGTTTTAGGAGATGTTACTCGACTAGCACGGCCCTTCTTGATGTTACTGCGGGCATTCTGGATCTTTGCGACAAAGGTAACAATATAATTTATGTGTTACTCGATTTCAGTAAGTTCTTCGATTTTGTCCAGCACGCGCTTCTTTTTGGTCGTTTTGGGTACTCCACTTCCGATTGTAGCTTAATTGACTTCTATTTAAGTCACCGACGATTCATGGTGAATTGTAATGGCTCACACTCCTCGATGAGGCCAGTTGTAAATGGAGTTCCACATGAGGCTGTGTTGGCTCCTCTCCTTTTCACACTCTTCATCGATGATGTAACCACAGCATTAGGCGATGTGAATTTCCACATCTATGCGGATGATCTGCAGATCTACTGTGGTACTCCAAGGATCCGTCTCAATGACTCTGTGGCTGTCATTAATGGAACATTTGCAAGAATTGCTAAATGGTCTATTAACAGTGGTTTGTCCTTTAATCCTCCAAAACACAAGCAATAGCCTTTTCCATATGTGCCTCGAATGTCGCTAACATTTCTGATCGGTGTCTTACGTGGGAACCTCAAGTAAACAAGTTCTGTCTAAGAGTATATTGTGTGCTGCGCTCGCTTTATGCTACTTCTCAGCAATTTTATGCGGTCACTCGTACAAGACTTTTCCTTGATCCTACTACATTTTTTTCTATACAGATGTTGTGTTATTCCCCATTTCCTCTGGTAATTTTAATAAACTTTTTCGTGCTTTCATGGCTTGTGCCAGACATGCCTATGGTCTTAAGCGCGGATCACATGTCCCTTCCCCTTTCATTGAAATGCTTCTCCCTTGTCCGTTGGCTAATATGTACGATCTGAGTACGTTGATGTTGATATTCAAGGCTAGACATGGCCTATTACCCAGCTACGTTGTTAGTCGGTTCAATCGAAGTGCTCTGACAGGTTTAGGATTGTCCTCCCCAGAGTTCATACGCAGTACGGCAGGAAAAACACTTTCTTGCGAGGGATGACTATCTGGAATCGGATGCCTGATGGTGCTAGGGGTAGTGCTTCTATAATTTCATTTAAGACATCAGCTCCTGAGTTCTTGAGGGAACCTTCCTAATCGCCTTCCGCCACATAAAAGCTGCATCAGTGTTTCAACTTCATTCTTCATTTTATTCCATAATTAACCGTTTACTATTTTATATTTCTTGATTGTATTAAATTCAGATGCAGTTGTAGGCTTGTTCCTGCAGTATTTACTGTAAGTTAATTGAATCACATACATATTAAATTCCTAACTCATTTATCGCTCGTCTGGTACTGAAAGTCTCAATCACACATGATCATACTGTTCTATGTACACCTTTTTAATTTTCGACTGTGTTTATGGGATAAATCATTTTCTACTCCATTGTACTATGTATATAAAAGGTTCCCTCTTATATACTTCCTTGTGTTATTATTACTATTATATTGTTTTATGGTATTATTTCATTGTTTGTTTTTGATATAGTTTATATCATTATGTATTTCATATCCTGTATATATTAAGTTTTCTCCAATACTATTCTGTTTTTGGTTTGGCTAATGTTAGTATTCATCTTATCGCAGCTCACTGAGCTATTTCTATGCATATTCTAAGTTTTCATTTTCAACTGTGACGTTTGTCATACTTTACTACATTATGCCATGTAGTTATTAAGTTCTTCTATTATGTCTATTACTTGTTTGCCAAATGTAAGTTTCGAATTTACTATATCACGTATTCCGTACTTGCTATAATGTTAATCCTTCTATTTTCAGTACTACATTTTACTTTTATTATATCTTGCTATGTCCCAAGCTTCCACTGCTCTTTATGATTTATTTTTCTATAATGTATATCTACTATGTAACTATCTATGATGTACCCAACGCTTTGCTCAAATAAATAAATGTTTATGTTTATGACAACCTTAGTATACCCTATAGATTACATCTAGGGTAAAAAAATACAAAGCCAAAATATCGAACCCAAACCCTTCGAGCTCTGTAACGCAGAATTTCAATCTCTGTAAAGATTAAGATCAATATTTAGCAGGGCGAGTGACCTTTCGCAACCATTCATTGGCTTACGTACACAGCTTTCGTTACAGTTCATCCAACAAACCAATTCCTCCTAGGAAGGGCAGCATATTTTTGGAGTTTCTTCAAAGTTGGCAGGTTTTAAGAAATATGAGCCTACATGGTGCAAAGGCCTTGCATTCGCATAAGTTTTGTTTCGATATTTCATCCTTTTCGAGACATTACTTACATACAACAATGCTTATCCGATTCATGTGTTTGCTAAGTTTCCAGTTATGGCTCCTATAATGATTATGATTGCTAGATAGACTTAAAAGATCTTAGCTCTTCTTTGTTGAATGTCTTTTAATGAATCTTTTGATTTGTCAGCCTATCAATGAAGTCCATGTTTCATCCGTTTGGTTCTGGGTCAAGTTTTAAATAGTAAGCTTCACGGTATTCTAAGAGATACCGCAAAATAGTTCCGGACTTATGAGAAGCATGGTTCCAAGTCCTGACAATCTCTGTTACTTCTTCAACGTTCCAGAGGAATGTCATAGGTCTTTTCATCCCCAAAATGCTGACCATTTTGATGTCAGGATATATAAAAATTCACTTGGAACTAAATTCGGCAAATATCTAGACGGGATGACCTTTGATTCTTATGTTGTTTCGTCCGATAAACTCGCATACAATAAGGACTGTATACGAGAGCGCATTGTCTTAGTGCAGCATCCAGTGGCTCGCCGGATACAGCTGCGACCATAAGCGATCACGTAAACGCTGGAGTATTGCAACGTTGAATGCAACATTAATTGTGCAATTTGCTACAAAAATGTCTTACGAGAAAGTTCGTGCTCTTTCAGCAGATCGTGTACCATTTAAAAAAAAAAAAATCCAGTGTTGCCAACGTGGACAAAATTAGTGCATAAACTTTTTGAATGAACCTCTCTCGTTTAACCTTAAAAAAATCAATTGAAAGCACGGGAAAAAAAGTTAACTACGACATCGAAAAATTCTGTTTGATTTTCACTTTAAATACAAACACACAAAAAAAAATTTAAAATTTCTTCTAGGGTATAAAAACTACGTGAGTATGTATGTAGAACATTGCTTTCATTTGACCACAAATCCAGAAGATATTGAACATATCACAGATCAACAGCAAACACATATGCATATGATATGCACCACATTTATTCCACATAAGGACAGCAACCATTTTACTAAATCATTGAATATAATCAAAAAGTAAAAAATTCACCCGTGAATTCTAAAGCCTCTACTAAATTCAGCCCTGTCGAAATTATCGATTTCCTTATACGGGATGGAGCACGTGGAGGAATAAATTCGATGTTTTGAATGTATCTAGTTATAAAGATACCATAAAATCCCCAACTTCCAGTCTCCGCAATCAAAAAGGGTGGATTCTACTGGCTGGTAAACTTTAACAACTTTCCATGAAAACACTGATGCGAAATTGATTTTTCTCCTCATCTGTTCGATCTGTTTCGAGTGTCATTGGAAAAATGTACATAGTCATTGTTGCCACGAGATGAATGATGGATGCACTCTTTAGACTCTCCGAAGAAATTTCATTTTAATATTACGCGCTAGAAATTACAAGGTTTCTGGACATCATACCACGCCCGATTTCACTGCAAATTTGCAGCGCGTGCAAGTCTTCCGGTCTTTAATAATATTTAATTGCTCGTGATGGTCTCGCCAAATGTAATTATTGTCGCGAGCATACTTTTCGATCAGAGACATAAAAGTGCTTCTGGGCGGCTTAAGTAGATGATGAAGTGGCTCTGTAATTCAATCACCTTCGGCTTGTTTTACGCCCTTTAATGACTTTTCAACCCTAAAGGAAAGGAAAATTACGAGTTTAACTGTATTCAAATATCTGATTCACGTGCTGTGATGCGCTGTTTTTTTTTTTCAGATTCTGCAGGAAGACACTTGGTATTGAAATTGGTCTTTAAGAGTTAATTGAAAATATAAAAAAAAAACAAAAAGGGGGAAGAAGATGTTAATGAAGGGGATTATTTTTTCTCGTAATTAGTATTGAATTACACCGGATGGAATTGAAATTGTTTCGTTTTTTATTTTTATAGTGTGTGTAAGTAATTTTCATCTCTAGGATTTCTCTGCTATTATGGTGATTTTTCTATAACTCTTATAACTATGAAAAAGTTTTAAATATTATTTTTGAGATAAATATGAGTCATAAAAGAAAACTTAAGGGGCATAGATACTTGAGTGAATTTTAAAGGTCCAGTTCAATTTATTTTTCTCTCATATGTGTACATACATCAAACACATAGGAAGTGATAGTGATTTGGATCCAGAACTAACAAGAAATAAGTATTCCACTGCTGACGAACTGGGATAGTGTTTTTGTTTTTGTTTTTTAAATTGCCATGTTTTGATAATACTCTTCAACAAAATTTAAGAAATCCTAAAATGCAAGAATGAAACTGGCCGTATCCGTAGACGTCTGGTTTATTTTTATTTTATTTTTCTGTTTGACGTTTACAGACTTGTGAGATTGTTATAATTTGCTATCAAATAATTACGAGGAAATGTTCACAAATGTTAAGACATATGGCAGATAAAAAATACTAAGTTCACTAAACTTAAATATTGACAAAAACAGTCAACATACACTTAAAGTGGGAGGTCACCACACTAAGTGTCATTCCTGTGAGTCAGTACTAAAACATACATTTACCGACTGTAAAAATCACCTATCAAGCAGAATGGGGGAATTGTTACAAGCGCTGAATGCGTGTGTTTTACTTGTGCACTTTGCCTGAAACGCACAAGAAATTAGGCAGTAAAATGGACCTAAAGACCAGTACTTCATTTTAATGATACGCGTTAGAAATATAGTAAATAGTATGAGCTCATTACCTTGTGAGTGCTCAAGAGTATTTCATTAAAAAATAACGATATTTTTCATGCGAGTTGGTGTGTTTCTCAACAACTGTTTTGAAGTAAATAAAGTATTGGATAAAATAGAAAACTGTGTAAACAAACAAAGTGCCAATTAGTTTTGTTATGAATGTGGAGAATATACAATTAGCCGACAAAAACGGAAAATAACTTCTTTAGTTGAAGAAATTTATAAATACGTATTCGGAAGGTTAATTTTCAAAAATGTGGCATGGGCACCAAACCAAACATGCACAACATATTCTAATGATTTGCTACCTGATGGAAAGGCTCGCATTATTCAGTGCATTTAGTTAGTCCGATTTTTTCGATTGTTCCGAAATAATTGAGCAGAGTGAAGACTCGTTCTGCGAAAATTGAAAAGACTATAAAGTATAGAAGTGTGTCTCATGCGTAGACACCACTTCCACATACACTCAGAGAAAAATAATTGTAAAAATTACAGATTGGAATTGTTAAAGATACAAAACTAGATTATTTTGCTATATCGGTATGAAAAACACTTTTAACAAAGACTTTTTGTAAAAGATAATAAGAAATAGTAGAATTGAACACCATAATAATTTTTACATTTGTTTTTTTGAATAAAAATTCATTTCAGAGGATTGTAAATTTAATTACAGAATCGTTAAACTCTGAGTTTATTTGCCACTGGTAAGATCTACAATTTAATTGTAAAAGGGTCTCAAATTTACCACGAGGCACGAAAAATACGAATAAAATGTTGAATTTACATTTATCGGCTTGTAGTTCCTACAATTACTTCATGTTTCTTTAACACGACAATGTATTGAAAAGGCAGAAACAATTACAAAATCGTAAAATTGACAAATCCACATTAGTTTAGACATTTCAATTTTACTTTTTCAACATTTGTTAGCTGTTTTTTGGTACTTGCATTAGTAGTTAAATAAGAATCATAGAGATTCTAGTTTTGAACGTGAGCAAGTGCATTACAACTTTCGGTCAAGGAATTATATATTTTTTTTTCCAAAACGGATCATGTCGTAACAATATCATGTCGTGCCAGTAAAATACGAATGTACGCTCTGCCCAGGCGCGGATCTAGCATTGAAATTAGGGGGGGGGGGGGGTCATCCTATAAATTAAATCGAGCAAAAAAAAAAACAATCCAATGCCGTAAGTCGATTCGCATAGCCACCGTAGTACTGCAGTACTTGGAACTAGGCAATCCGCATTAAACGGTGTGGATGATGTGTCATTTTTTAGTATACTTTCTTTTAACAAAAACTAATTTTTTTAATAGAATAGGGTGCAAACTGCAGGAGTCATTTAAGCCCAACTTTTCTCAGTTTTATACACTGGCATATATAATATGGACTGCTCGATATGCTATTTCATGCGGCTACAATTTTGTGTGTCAAAAATAGTTCATACGTCGGTGCCAACATTGAAAAATCCATTGGCGGAAAGTTGAATAGTGAAACCTCTCGAATTTCTATTAACGAAAATAATTAATTTAAAAACATTTATTTCGACAAACCCACTTATTTATTTATTGTTTACAGCCCTTTCTCAGTTCGCACGTTACATAGAAAAGTGACCCAACTCAAAAAATGCAACTTTTCAGGAGAGCGAAAAAACGAAAAGCTGTACATAGAATTAATTCTAGCTTAACATAGTAATTGTTTGCTAAAAATAGTCTGAACTCTTAAAGTTGTTTGTTAGTAAATATATTTCTGAAGATTTATATAAAAGAAATTTTAAGTTTTTGTTACCGCAGTTGGCGAGGTTAGCTGTTAATCCCGCATCCTCTTAAGTTGTGTCGCTTTTCTTTGTTGCGAAAAAAATATTTTTGCAAGTTTTTTTTAAGTGGCACAACTCAAAATACGATTTTTAAGAATTAAATTCCGTACTTTGAACTTTGTGGAAAAGTGTCATAACTCATAATAAAATTTGTGAGAAATAAATGCTGTTTTGTGGAAAAGTGACACAATTTAAAATAATACTGTTAAAATGTCAAAAACATATCTACGTTTGTTATGAAGATCGTCACAACTCAAAAACTGACACCGTCACACTGTTCTTAAGTAACAGAAAAGTGACACTATCGCTATCTAGCGGCAAAAAGAATCAGATAGAAATATGCCGATTTCATGGTGTAATTAACTCAAAAACGACAAATTTTGAGTTACTAGGTCACATTTCCATGTGACGTGCGAATTAGTAGTTGGTGCTTAGATCGAAAGAGAATGCTATATAGAAATGAGCCCACTTTCTGCAGTGTATTTCTAAGGACGTAATCAGTCCATATTTTAAATGTCAGTGGTTTTACATAAGAACGCTGCAAATATTTTAGAATGTTAGGAGTGTTACATGCTAAAATTACCTGAAAAGGGGCTTATCTCTCAGTTAAAAACAAAAAGTATTTCCCATAGAACGACTTGGGACAAATAAAAGTTTTAAATTTCAACCCAAGTCGTTTCAATAGAAAAAAGCCCCACGACAAATCTTACCTTCAGTAAGATTTGTCGAAAATAAAAATACGATATGTATGTACATATATGTATACCTACATACATATCGGGCGCATAAAATTTACTCGATGAAGATTTAAACGATCAAGTCTTCACCAAAAAGCCTCTTTTCAGCAAATTGTCGCGAGCGGCATACATTGTGAATGCAACAATGTATGCACAATAGCAAGACGATGGTTTGATATTTATGAAAATATCAAATTTCATTTCAACCATCGTCCGCCGCGATAGGCTGAACACTAATTGTAAACAGGTAAAGAAAATAGAAGTTGCGATAAGAAAAAAAAAATAAACGTTTTGTGAAAATAACCATAAGAGGAAGTTTGTGAAAGAAAAAGTTTGTGAACAAAGCAAAAGTAAAAAAAAATATATATAAATAAAATAAAAGTGTGCGAGTTGTCTTAATCATAGCTTCCTGAAACGGCGTAGAGTGATTACCTTCGACTAAGGTAAGCCCCGAAATATAACAGGAGTTAGGACTAAGTTAAGTTAGGGCTCTGATGTGGTAGCGAGGGAGTCTGTTTCGTGGCTTGGGAAGTGTTTCTCTGAGGTCCGAAACCCAAATTCCGAGAGAAACCTATACACATACATCACATGCATACAATAGTATTCATTAAGTTTTAGAATAAAATTTTTTTTTAGTTGAATTATATAAATAAAAAAAGTATAAAATAAAAAATATATTTTTTCAAATAACTCAATTAATTAAATATTTTTTCTTCAAATTTAGGGGGGGGGGGGTCATGACCCCGCACCCCCGTGGATCCGCCACTGGCTCTGCCGCGAGTTTATTATTATAAAAAGTTATTTTTTTTTCTGAAGAGTTATTAGAAGTGATAACTTAAGTATACCTTCAAAATTTATAAGCAGAATATTGTGAAAGTGATCAGTTTATCGTGTTTTGTGCATATACCAAATTTCCAAATGGATTCAAATTCCAGTGAAGCAATGACGATGAGCAGTAATTTTGTACAACATATGGACAATACCAGTTAGAATAGTAACACATTTTGATATGTTAGTTTCCCGTCACAATGAGCTTTTCTGCCAAATATTTTAGCAAACACTAAAGCCCAAACATCATTTTATGATACACTATAGTCGTATAAAAACAGAATCAGGTTCAATTAAATATTTGTGGTCATTTCGATTCGAAAGCATACGCAAAAGTAATTACATCCCGTATTAATGTTTCTTATTCTATTGCAATGAAATTTAGTATGAAATTCTCGGCTAGCCTGATAAAAAATAGGGATGTTTTAAATACTATGTCAAACTTACAAGGAGTTGGCTTGTTTTATTTTGCATAGATCTGAATCAAAAAGAATATTAGATAATGATATATCCGTCTTTGAACTGTTATCAATTGATTATAAAGGAACTAAATACGTCATACCCCGGTTAACGTTGCCCCGAACAACGTTGTTTCGCTGCAACGTCGGACATCTATGATAACCATACCCCACTGTAACGTCCTGTTGCTTCAATGTAACGTTTTTTTTAAACCGTTTTTTCTATACTAATGCTAAGCAGGCGGTGGTATTTGAAAATTTGTTTTTGTACAATATTTTTCATTTGTTTCCAATTTCTGAAGTTTGTTTTAATTATTGTTTGTGCAAGAATAATTTAGCTAGTTGTGTTTTGTGTCCTTCTTTTCATATTTAGTTGGACATATTTTGTTTAATTTAAAATTTTCTGTAACTATTCACGTAAGTATATTTTATACATGTATGTAAGTAGTCACCACTACTCAGTTTCATATTTTATTGACAGTATATATCATGCCCAACAATAATGTTGCTAGTGCGAAGAAAATGAAAAGAAATCATTTAACTTTAAAGGTTAAACTAGATGTCATCAAACGGGTTGAAACTGGTGAACGAGTAGTGGATATAGCAAAACATCTTGGTATTCCACCAACATCTATAAGAATCATTATTAAAGATAAGGACAAATACAAAAAATATGTCATAGATGCAGTACCCATTGAATCAAAATCGATAAAATCTAGAAGCACTATCATGGTAAAAATGGAAAAACTTTTGTTGATATGGATTGAAGATCAGACTCAACGTAACATGCCTTTAAGTCAAATGTTAATTCAAGAAAAGGCTCTTCATATTTACGATGATTTAAAAAAAATAATGGGGGACACTTGCGAAGGACAAACGTTCAGTTCAAGCCGTGATTGGTTAGATAGATTCAAAAAAAGATCTGGTATTCACAATGTTAAATTGTTAGGAGAAGCAGCTAGTGCTGACAAAGAAGCTGCACAGATTTAAAGAGATAGTCGAAACAGGGGGTTACAGTCCCCAACAAGTATTTAATGTTGATGAAACTGGACTATTGTGGAAAAAAATGGCAACCAGGTCCTTTATTGCGCAAGATGAAAAGGTAATTTCTGGACATAAGCCTGCAAAAGATAGGCTTATTTTACTGCTTGGAGGTAATGCCACAGGTGATTTTAAGCTTAAACCAATGCTGGTTTATCACTCCCTAAATACTAGAGCTCTGAAAGGGTGTATTAAGAACAGATTACCAGTATTTTGGAAGGCAAATAAGAAGGCTTGGGTTACTAAATCAATTTTCCAGGAATGGTTTGTTGAATATTTTTGTCCTACAGTCAAAACGTTTTGTACCAATAACAATCTGGCAAATAAAATATTACTGATACTAGATAATTCTCCTGGCCATCCAAAAGACTTAGATGAACTGTCTGAAGGTATGGTTAAAGTTGTATTTTTGCCCCCGAATACAACATCAATATTACAGCCTATGGATCAATGTGCAATTGCTAATTTTAAGCATTATTATCATAAGTTTTCATTTTCCCAAGCTCTAAATGCCACTGACGGTGACACTGGCATGAATCTCAAACAGTTTTGGAAAGAGTTTAATATATTAAAAGCAATCAATTTAATTGAACAAGCATGGAATGCAGTTTCGCTAAATTCCATACACGGTTCTTGGAAAAATCTATGGCCAGAATGCGCTGATGATTTCAGACGCTTTGTAGAAACTACTGCTGATATTCAGCAGGAAATTGTGTCACTGGGAAGACGTCTGGGTTTTACCGATTTGGATCAAAATGATATTGTGGAGCTAGTTAAATCTCATAATACTGAATTAACAAATGAAGAACTAATTGAATTGGACAAAAGCAATTTGGAGGATAAAGAAGATGATATCGATGGAGCTGAGGCTAAAATTTTTAAAATGGAGGAACTTAAGGATGCATTAATATATCTTCAGAAAGCTAAAGATATATTTGAAAGGTATGATCCAATATTAGAACGATGCTCCAAAGTAAACAGAGAAATTGATAGTGGGATAAGATCTTATAGAGAGTTGTACGATAACAAAAAGAAGCCTTCAGTACAGGTTACATTGCATCAATATTTTAATAACGCGCCGACGAACGTTGAACCAACGACTAGCCGTGGGTCATCCGCAATAACTATTTTTAGTTATTCATGCAAATCGTCTGAAGGGTGCATGTAAGCTCAATAAATGTTTTTTTATTACTTTTAATTAATTTAATAAAAATTTTTAGTTTTTGAATTTTATATTCTTATATATTTTCCCTACAATATTAGTAATCAAGTGTTTCTTCAAATGAATTTAATAATTTTTTAAGGTTTGAATGTACTACCTACTACTACCTACTAGTACATACTATATATTTTGTATTTTTATATTTAGTTAAACAAAAAATTGATTTTATTATAAAATCATTTTATTCTAATAAAGAATTAAAGTCTAATTTTCACAATCTTTATTTTTTAAATCTCTAATAAATGCTCTAATATTTCTTAATTATGTAAATTGGTATATTAGCAGTATTTTTTTGTATCAGGATATTTAATTGTCCCGTATAACGTTGTTTCGGTTAACGTCGCATTTTTCTGGAACCATTTAACAACGTAAACCGGGGTATGACGTACAGTAAAAATGACTACATTTTTAAAGAAATCACATTAGAAGCGATTAACAAAATACAATGCTTATTTATTTTACATCAGCATTTAATGATAATTTGTTCTACATACGAGATATTAGGTAACGATGAACACTTTAATTCTTACAAAATTGGTAAAAAAATAAATAATTCTTTTCACTTATTTAATGTGGAAGAATTGAGATATCCACCATCTTGTATTCATAGAATTAATAATGGAGATTTATATGTTAGAGTAAGACCTTTTGAAATAATTGAAATCGAAAATGTTTGTTTTATTAATTATGTTTATTTGAAAAATTTAAATTTCTTGTTCTATTAATTTTCATTTACCATTTTTAAAGTCTTTTTTGTTCAAGCTATAGTTATTGTATAACCGTAATAAAAAAAAGAGACTAAATTTGAGACTAGTTACAACCTTTTTATAGGTATTGATTTTACAATTTATCATTTACCATGTACCATTTTTCGTTTATGCAATTGAACTTTTAATTATGTATCTGCACTTTCTAAATATAAGTATATATGTACTATAACATGTGAGTTGTTTTAAATAAACAAAAATTGTGATTTTTTCTATATTCAAATACAACTATTTGATAGACTTTTATTTCGATTTCCTTTATGGCGTAGTCTACTTACTTTTTTCGTTAAAATCTGCTTACAAGCACGAAAACTAAAATCGTACGAAATACCATATAACGGAGTACCTCGGCTAGAAATTCGCTGTAATTTTTAATAAATGGCTTAAAAAGCTAACCAAATAAACCTCAATAGTAATAATTACTAGTTGTTTGTTAAGATAACTGGTTTGTAAAATTAGCTATTTATTATTGTATTTTACAATTAAAGAAAGTACAACAAAATTGTCATATATACCAGAATCTTGAACTATTCAAATTACCAGTATATGGCTAGTGTCCTAGATAGTGTTGTTACTGAAGATTTACCTATTAAAAATCACGGAAAAGCTTCCTACGTATCTTCTGAACTTGAGGATCTTCTGCAACGTTCACAATTAATTACGCAAGAACGATTAAATTAAATTAAATTCGCGATCTGAATTCTTTATGATAATGAAATCTTCTAGAGCCAGAAGAAATTATCATATCACAAAGAACCAGACATATGAATTTAAAATCATATTTCACTGAAAATGACAATAAATTTACTTACTTCGACAATATAAAAAGATCGTCTTACGGCTATGGACATTGATTACATACCAAAGAAGTGGCGATTGTTTATAGATTCACCCAAAACAAGTTTGAAGGCAGTACTTCTTTACAAGAACAATATTAAGCCAACTATTCCCATAGCAATCGGAGTGAATTTAACAGAAATTCATGAAAACATTAAAATCTTGCTGGAATGCCTGCAATATTTTCAGCATGAGTGGTACATTTTTAGTGATTTAAAAATGATTTGCTTATTTCGCGGATATCAATTAGGTCACTCTAAGCCTCCATGTTTATTATGTGAATGGGATTCAAAAGACATTTATGCATTTGAAGCCCTATGAGTAAGAAAGAAGATTCACTTCTTGCACGACCAGCTGGACTTTTGCACGGAAAAATTGGAGGCTATTAGTAATAAGCATGGCTAGCAATTTAACCAAGGTATCAAAATAATTTAGTAACGGTTCAAGTGAAGGTGCATGAGGAGTATATTGGCAGATTACTGTTGGAACATATTTCGAGACAACCCGGAAGCGGAATACCGTTATGCTGCTAAGAGGCAACGAAAATGAAAGGTACTAACATTTAATAACAAAAAGCGAAACAGTTATAATTGTTCTAAGACCAATAATATTATACCCTAGATGAAAATAAAAGATAATTAAAGTGAAACCTTCAAGTTTTGTATGGCAACACCAAGAAGGGGTTGCCCGATTTAGTCCATTTTTAAAATTATATTTAACTACCAGCTTTATGAAAACACCGTGTGTGAAATTTCAGCTCTCTACGTCGATGTTCTCAAGCATTGTCCAAAATATATATATAGAGAAAAACAAATTTTTTGAATGGCAACCCTACGAAGGAGTTATCCGATTTGTCCCATTTTTGAACTTAAATTTAAATTTTTTTAAATCAAATTCAAAACCCAATACAAGAAGAAGTTCGAAATCGCTATACTCATATTACGACATAAACAAAAAATTGTTAAATGTAGTGAAAAAACTAAGATCAGAATCGGGCTCATCAGTTCCGAATTTTGAAATCTGGGCGGGTCTTGCATTTTTGGGTTTCTGGAACAGTGGAATCTGTTTTAATTATTTTAATTTTGCGAGCCAGGTGAATGTTTACTTGTTAACAGCTATTTCAGGAAAGTAATTATTGCAGCTAGGGCAATTAATCAATTACCTATTGAAAAGAAAATAAATTAGATCATCTACATTAAAAAAAAAAAAAAAACATTATTTCCTTCACGGAGGTCCGTAGGTACATAGTATTCATCTAGACAGATAAAAAAATTGTATGGCACGGAAAGAACGGGTGTCTCAACCGTTTCGGAGTCACAGCGTGATTAAGAAAATATGCTAGTTTTTCACAAAATAGAACGTACAGGCTCTAAGGTCGCCGTTTAGAAGACAAAAGCCTCATGGCCTTTTCAACAACTGCCGAATCAACCTCATACTGCTCTCCTATCCGAAGTAATGACTATCTAAAATAAAAATTTTGGGACTATTTTACCTTTTTTTTTACCTAAAATTACACACAGCGTTCGGTTCCGCACACTGCTCTGTTTTTTGTCGGTCAGCAACTAAAAAGTGAGAACTGAGAAGCAAGTTGACGGACTGAATCGATCCGATTTTTGTGTTCAGTCTGCCTCAGCAGCGTTAATATCAATCAATTGATTGGTACTGATCGAAGAAAATGATTTTGATAAAAGAAAATTACTTACAGAAGATTTTCTCGAAAACGACGTGACGTAAGAATTTGAAATTTGGGAAAATGATAGGTTTTCCTGCCGCACACACATTTCAAAGATTATGAAACATTTTTTTTGTAACTTTCTGATGGGAGTGAATTGGGCTCCATCAATTAATTTTTGTTTTTTTTTTCAAAATTTTTGATGATTTTTGGTTATTAAGATGTATATCCTAAAATGTGCGAATTTTATCGGGGTTAGTATTGTAGATATTGAGCCATAGATAACAGAAAAACAGTCGCTCTTTTCATCAGCCTCATAATTGTTGAAGACATTTTTTTTTGTATCATATTCTAATAACATCTCTCTTGCTTCCACTTGTGTGAATTATGGAACAGTTATCCAGGCAGGTTTTGATTAGATTTGAACATACTTAAATTCGGTGGATTGATTGTTCGTTGAGAAGGTTCTGGTACGCAATCATAATTTTGCGAGCCTGCCTAGCTCTTGAAAGAATTGTTTCCTTATTTTTATAATATCTATACATATATTCATCAAAACTTCGCTTAGATATTCTGTAATACATTCTTGCAAATTTTCAAACACGCTAAAGCAGTTGTAGATCAACTCTTTTTCTACGGATGGATCCTTCTACATCCTTTTTTTTGTCAATCAATTGATTTGGCAGTGTATTGTCTCCCCAACTGTAGCCGTTAAAGAGTAAGTAGCTCTCAACCTATTCAAGTCAAATACCAAAATTCGACGATATATTTTTAAATTGAGGTGTTTTCAAGTTGTTCGTTACTAAGGGAATAATTTTTCTGTTACCTGAATAGGTTAGAAGCTAATATTTCTTCAAGGCTGCAGTTATGATACTAATTGGTCAAATTAGCAAATGTTCAAACACAATGTGTTATCGGACTGTCTTTATCCACCTATCCACTGTCTTCATGTACATGGATTCAGTAGAAATTTGGTCGATTTAAAATCCAAGAAAACAAGTACAAAACCTAGAATTGGTCTCAGACCAATTGTTATAATACCCTAGAATCTAGATGAACGCCCACACGGAATTTCATATGGTCACACATATTTGCAAGTTTGGTTTTTGAAGAAGTTTTTCGCATATTTCTAGAACGGCTCGTCGGACAGGAAAAATGTTTATAACCAATTTGATAGGATTTCTTATTCTGAAGAACTTTTCAGTACAACAAAAACCTCTAGGACTGATCATTTTCACAGTATAGGCAAAAAACCTAAATTTTTATACGGCAACACCAAGAAGGGGTTGCCACATTTAGCCCATTTTTGAATTTTTATTTATTGCTGCTATGAAACGAAAACATCATGCAGCAAATTTCAGCTCTCTACGTAGACATTTTCTCAGGCAGTGTCTAAATAAATAGGGTATTTACTCCATGGTGGTCCATAGAGCGAGAGGTGATAGTACTCACTTACAGAAACAAAAAATGGTATGTCAGGGAGGGGGCATATCAACTGTTTCGGAGTTACAGGGTGATTAAGAAATTATGCTAAGTTTTTGTTAGAGTACTAGCAATGAAAGACAGGGGATAAACTTATGCACAACTTTATTGCATGGTGGTCAAGAGCTAACAGAATGACTTATATCTAAGAGCTTACATCTAGGTCAGAACTAACTGTCATATGCTTATGTAGTAGTATAGGGCGCATTAAAACTTTCGGATTTTCTTAGCATTTTTTTTATATTTGCCTCCTTTTTTTTTTTTTTTTTTCAAAAATGTCATTAACAAATCTTTTTTTTATACTAACTGTAAACTACGAACTCTTACCTTTATTTTGGCCTAATACATCTATGTGGTAATTCTAGCCGTTAAAAAGTTATTAGTTCTTAACCTATTCTTAAGGCTATTCACAAACCTATTCTCGTACATAATTCGGTCCCCTTTCACGTCATTTAAAAAAACATCAGCTAATTTCGGTATGACCTAAATAGGTGGTGCGCTAATAACTTCTTACCAGCTGCACAGCAAAAGTTATGTTAATGACCTTTTTGTAAAAAAAAAAACTAAAAAAAAAAGTAAATAAATCGGTAATTTTGAGTTTAGACCACAATAACTCCTGAGGGGAAAGGTATACTGGGGTAGTTTAGCAGGCGCTGAAAAGTTCATGAAGTTCTGAATACAATCAGCTTCATACTGTGATCGTGCGCCCCGTACTTTTAAAGATATAGGATGTTTTGTGAAAACCTAGTATAATTTCTTAATCACCCTGTAACTCCGAAATGGTTGATATGCACCCCCCCCCCACTACCACTTCCTGCTCTATGGACCACCATGGAGAAAACACCCTGTATAGTGAAAATGAAATTTTTGTATGGCAAACCTACGAAGGAGTTGCCCAATTGGTCCCATTTTCGTCAGTACTCAGTAAAATTTTTAATTCAGCTACTAGTGAATCTATAGGCAATAGAACTTACTATACGAGAATTGATGACCTCTCACTACCGAAAGTGTGAAAATTCATATAAATTTAGCCTGAACCTAGACCATAGTCTACATTAGAGATATCTATAGAGTAATAGACAGAAACCCACTTTGCGACAAAACCATACGATCTAAGACGAATAGTTGCAGTTCAAATAAATTTAAAATTCTCAATGAGAATTAACTCGCCGGCATTTTTTTGCACATAAATGTTAAACAAACTATTTTACTTTTTATTTCAATAACTTTTAATAAAATATTGCGATTTCTCGTCGGTGAAATATCGGGAAAAAAAACAAGTACTATTAGAGCAAAATAATTAAAAAAAAACGCAACTAAAATTGAAAAAACTCGACGTTATTTGCTAGATTTAGGCTTTATCTTACTAAAATAGATACAATCTAAAGAAATGAGAATACATATTAACAGAAATTTTATTTAAAAACTTCAATTTTTACCATTTTTTACAAGTTTCCGAGCTAATATCTCCATTCCAATACAATATTTGTAATTTTTGCCAACGTAATTTACTAGACATTATCGTTATATTTAATTTAAGATATAAATCATTACTTTGCCTGAAATTTGCCATTGAAAAATGTACGAAACTTGAAAATCTTGGTACTGACTCCTATTAAATTTGCTTTTTTTTTTTTAACAGACCATGTGCAAAATTTCAGCTCTCCAAGTGAACGCGTTCTCGAAATATCATAAGGACGGACAGACGGACGGGCGGCGACAGACGGACAGAGAGACGGCCGGAAAAGCGAACAAGCAAAACTCAATATAAAATATAACTTTCAATATTACGCATAGGTGTCCAACCTATTTTTCTCTACTAGCATTATTTCTGTGCGTTACAAACGGAATGTGAAACTTAGTATATCCTATGATTTCATCTAGGGTAGAAAAATGAATTTTTGCAACATTGAAAAAAAAGCTTTACCAGCCTGACTACTGTCGGGGTCACCAAAATCATGAGCATGAGAATTCTGAACAAAAATTGTTGAAAAAAAGGAAGCTCCTGAGAAAAAAATGCATGCTTCTATACGCTCATAAATATTTTTACCTGCTAAGCTCAGGCAACCAAATCAATTCAAATTCCATGAATAATAAAAGCCAAGGAAAATAGAATTCTCGATAGGCTATTTAGTCGAGATCAGTGAATTATTGAGGTTTTTTACGAGCTCTTCTCACATATTATTTTTTTTATTATTATTTATTAATATTATAATGCTCAACATAATTAAGGCCAAAGGTCTTATAATTATATGTAAGTAGATGTAAAAATACTGTAAACAAAAACAGCTTAGTTTAACTTACGTATACTCTACAACTAATAATGTAATATAAAAACAATTGGTAAGTAAAACTATACGGAAAACAAGAGAAAAATAAAATAAAATAAAAGTTTTGAGCTTATATTTAAGAGCAAAACAAATAATAAAATAGGAAAAAATAGGAAAAAGAAACAATTTAACTTCTACGATAGTGTTCAAAAAATACATTCCTGAACCTCATACCAACGCCTCTTTTTCTACGCAACATCAAAGGTAAGCTATTTCAGGTTCTGACAGTCCGAGCAAAGTTATCACCAGATACAGACAAACTAACACTACGTGACGATTGGGACAAACAAACTTTTTCATATAAATAAGTAGGTCTGCCAAAGGAGATAACACAATTGAGAAATAGAAAATCTTTAAACAGAAGATATGATTGAAAGGTACATCCAAGGATAGTCCTAGCAAATTCTGAAACATGGTCAAAACGCCTTAAGTTATAAATATACCGACCAATGGAGTTATATACAATATTCAATTTACGTAGGGAAACAGAATCAGTTGTGGACCAAATTTCGCTGGCATAAGTAAAAAGTGGTACTATGAGTGACCTAGCCAGCATCATCCTAGTGGAAAATGGAGTATAGAAGGCCGAGAGTGAGAGCTTACGCAGACATCCATACACCTTAGAGATAACACTAGAAATCTGATTGGACCAAGAAAGTGTATTGTTAATAATGATTCCTAGATTCACTACTTTTTCACGATTAGGTAAGATGACACTATTGAGTACAACACAAGGCAGTGACGACGTATGTACCTACAGATTAAAATTGCATTTGACTTGATTGGATTCAAACGAAGCTTATTTGAAATACACCACTCATGTATAGAGCAAAGATAATTATTAAGGAGATCGACAGCATCTTCAATTAAGCCAACTGGCCTTGATATATAAATTTGCAAGTCATAAGCATATAGATGATATTGAGCATTAAGAATAACTTTGGGCAGATAATTTATGAATAGGGAAAACAATAGTGGGCCTAGTATCGAGCCTTGAGGTACGCCACTAGTATTTGGTAAAAAGGCAGAGGAATTTCCATTACATGTTACTTGTTGATTGGATGCTGAGTTTGAAAAACTAAAATTAGTCACTAGTTTGTTAATAAGTAGAGAATGATCTAAGGAATAAAATGCTATTGAAAAGTCCAAGAGAACGAGAATGATTATCATGTCACTATATAATTCCAAACGTAAGTCATCAGTGACTTTCAGTAGAGCAGTTGTACAGCTATGCTTGCACCAGAAACCAGACTGAAACTTATTCAAGTAGCTATGACATTCACAGTAGTCTACAATTTGCAAATGAAGGAGTTTTTCAAGGACCTTGGACAGGAACGGCAGTATCGCAATAGGTCGGTATTCAGTGGCGTTCGATTGAGACTTTTTTGGTATGGTAATAACCTTAGCCAACTTCCAGGAGGAGGGAAAATACGAACTAAAAATTACATTATTTAGAATATGCGTTAAAGATGGCAAGATTATAGGTATAAGCAATTTTATAAACTTAGGATGTACGTCACCAATACCTAACGAATTTGACTTTATTGAGAAAATAGCATTAAACACTTCCTCCTGCAAGACGCAAGCAAAAGAAAATATATTATTGGTAGCTGCCATCGTACTATATCCCGCGACAGTGGGTGGAGAGGGTCGACTTAAACTGCAAGTGACGAAATTTAAGTTTAATTCATATCAGTTAGTACAGCCATCGATATCTGGGTATTTCTATCAAGTTATAATTATCAATCAATTAGTATGTACTCATTCTAGTAAACAGCTGGACCTGTTCGTAATTGAGAGAACCGACTTTGCTCCATTAACAATATGGGCAATATCGTCAATATAGACTTAGAAGGAACTACGCTATTGTTATTGTTGTCAAAAATTCAAGCGACCACTTTCCAAGAAGAAAAAAATGAGATATTACATTTGTCAATACACGTTACGGTCCGTTCACGCGTTTTCGCGGGATAGAAGAACTTTGCGCACATGATACACATTTAAATTTCTTTGAAGAGATGGAAGTATATACATTTGTAAATACTTTAGTAACGTGACAAATAGATTTCAAAATATAGAAATGTATAATTAATTATTTTTGTTACAAATAAGTCAATAGAATAGGTTTTATATTTATTTAGCTTCATTTTCGTATATTTGTTTGTTAGTTTCAAATATTGCGGCGGATTTTTCAACTACTTCTACTTAACCGATTGGGTTGAAATTTTCAACATACATGTAGTTCCGATGACAATACACTTCAACGATTTTATGTAGTAAAAATTTAAAATGGCGGCGCCAAGATGGCGGACGTCATTCTAAACACAATATGGCGGACGCAACAAGATCGGGGATTACCTCTTTCTTCACAAACCACTTGACATGGGCATCAAATGAAAGCGTTGGTGAAAGGTTTACCCTACTACTATTGGGGCAGGAGTTACAGCTCGACAGAATAAAAAAATTCTAAAATTTATCCAAATTTTTCCAATTTTCCCGCCAAAAAGGACGATAAACATGATTTTTTCAACATTTGGAAACCCCAGTTCGCTGTCTTGGAGGACTTTAACTATCGGATGATTTCTACTATTCACAACGGTGATCTCGTAGATATTGGTAAAAATGATTGGAAAACAGGTATTCCTATAAAAAAAACCTAGTTGCATTGTTGATTACAATCATTCAATGAAAGGGGTTGATCCAGCCGATCAATACTTATCGTATTATCCGATATTCAGAAAAACTAAGAAGTGGAGCAAAAAGGTGGTATTCTATCTATTTAATTGTGCTCTTTTCAATAGTTTCGTGGTATATAAAGAACTGAATCCGTCCACTAAAATGAAGTACAAAGTTTTTTTATTGAATACTGCAGCAAAGGCATGGTTGGAGATTACTCAAATGGAAACTGAAGATCCCGACGCCCCATCTACATCCCCTATGCAGGCATCTATCTCTAGAATTCGTTCTGATCCAGTCGATCGAATATCTAAGGATTCCATAAAGCATCAACTCATTAAAATACCTAAAGGAAAAAATATAAATCAGCCTAGAAGAGTCTGTAGAGTTTGTAGTTTGCATAAATCCCGTAAGGAGACAACATTGATGTGCAAACATTGCAAAGTTCCTTTGAATGTTGGTATATGTTACAATGCATATCAATCAAAGCAAAAATACTAAATAAAAATTTTGCTTTCATCAGAAGATTCACATTTCAATACTCACTTATATAATTTTAATTTTGAACCCAAAAATTATGTAACATTTTCTGCGTTAGCTTTATATGTAGGTGTACATTTTTGTTATTTCTTTTACTTATACTTATTAGGATATTTTATGAAACAGAGTAGTTATTACTATTATGTAAATAATTTGTACGAATAAAATATTCTTAATTCAATTTACACAATTGCGAAAAATTTTTTACTCATATTTCGTAATTGGTTCTTCAATTTTTATTCAACTATTTCGGTGGATAGAGCATTATTATTTCACGTAAATTATCGTAATTTCCTTCCTTCCACAATTTCACGACGAAAAGTATTTAGTGTTTCATTTTAACAGCGACGTCGTAATCAATCAAACCACTCCCACCCAAAATCTCGACTAAATATTTTCTGATTTGCAACATTCCTTTTGCTACTCTTTTTGTGATCTTTTTTTTTTTTTTGATATTTTGAGAATATTTTCCATCCCCTCCCAAATTCGTTGTGAAAATTAATTTTCGACGACCAAAATTTCTGTCTGAAAAATTCATTTCGAAAATTGCCTAACCGAATTGTCGTTAAATCCAATTTTATATGTTTTTATGGAAGCACGCTTGTTAGGAGATTATCTATACGAAATTTCCGGAAGATCCGAATGAATTTGGCGCTTTTGTTTAAATTCTGAGCCAATTTAACCGCGACAACTCCTGCGAAAATTTCCAAATTTGATTTTTGAAATCGCGATTTTTACTTTATTCCGAATCCCGCCATGTGGGTACTTTTTGGAAAGGTCTCAGCGAGTACATAACAAAAAATCTGTTACTTTTTTTCCACCCCACTTTTCGGTTGATTTGGCGCCAAAAACCATTATTTTTTCTAAGTGATGCCACCTTTAACACTTTCTTGAACCATTTCCAACGTGTTATTATAGGCATTTTAATCCTTAATTTGTCTGCTATTTCAAACCAAAAATACAAAAAAAAGTGCTAGAGGTCCACAGTAAAAAAAATACATTCCCCTCAGTACAGTGCTTGCTCCAATACAGGTTACTTTGGGTATACTGTGACGTTAAAAAGTCATATTTCAAAAACAAAGCCGAATATAATCGCAATTTTTTGCGCATAGATAGATAAAATTTCTAGTTTCACTATACAAATAGAAAAAAATGCTAGAGGTTCTCACAAATGAATAATACTATTTTCTTTCTTTAAATACTATTATTAACAGTAAATTTTTTTCGGTCGGTGCTGCTATATTTTTTTACAAAAAATATAAAGCATTAAGCTTCATTTAGCATTTGAATCAGAAAAATCGGTTGCTCCTTTCTCGAGATATCATTTTTTGAAAATGATGCTTCATTGTAAAATTACGAAATTTCTAACCCCATTGTGGGAGTGGGGGGGGGGGGGGGGTGGTAGGAGAAAGCAAAAAAATGTGTGTGAGTTACTTTGGTATTCCCTACCAACTGTGAAACTTTCAGCCAAATATGAGATGGAACTTCGCCCGGACTTCATATGAAGTTTAATGTGGAACACAGCGGACCGTAATGTGTTAAGAAATAGGGAGTTCTTTGCGCACCATTCAACAAGTCTGGTTAGACCTTCCTGAAATGCCACAAAATCGAATTCAGACAATCAACATAAGGAGCATGTTCAGCAGAACTTGCACAACCACATTGCCATCCTTTACCTAGGGGGATATCCATCTAAACAACCATTTACGAAATCCAATAGCATGCAGCTAATAGATTAAAATCATGGAAGAAACCTTTTCAAAAGCCTTAATAAAATACTGACATGGAGTTTCACCTCCTCACTCGATAGATTTAATGCAAAACGACGGAAACTGGAGCAGATTTATTGTTTCGTTGAAGTTCCCTATATGTAAAGCCATGGTGGTTTGGAATAATGATTTTTATACAATGAAAGTAGAAAAACTCACATACAATGGTGGCCTCAAACAGCTTGATGGTACACGACAGCTTAGTAATTGGTCGATAATTAGTGATATTCTACCTGCAGACTAAAATATACGAACAATAAATAATTTCTTCCACAAATCAGACAATTGTCCACACTGGAGAGACAAATTTTGCATAAATGTCAACGAAATAGGAATATGTATTAGCACAGCGCTATTTAAAACATTAGAGCGAAATCCATTACGGTCCACTGAGCAACTATGCTCAGCACTAGACATAGAGACTTTGATAGTATTATGATCAATAAATTAACAGGGAATATAAATTTTAGGAAGCATTGTTAAGTAATTAAAACACAAACATCCAATCGGACGTCATTAGATAAAAGGACCTTATTAAAATAGTCAGTAAAAAAATTTGATATCACAGATGTGTCTTGACTAGAAGTGTGGTTATAAACTAAACCGCCATAATGGCCTGAGCTCCACTCTGATTACGTTTCTCAGCTTTACTGAGAATGATGCATAGTAAGCATGTAAACCCGTTCCTGCCTAATGGGGTGAAATTTTACCCCATGCAGAGCTATTCGTGAAAAATTCTATAAGCCAACTGCGCGCAGGTATTTGACTGTAATTTTGCAAACTGGTAGAGGATGTCTGAGGCGACGTTATGTTCTTGGACAGTCTCGCGGAATTCACCCGTTTACTTGTCCACATCTGCGTTTAAAATTAGTTTTATTTTTTGTTTGTTTGTTTTATTTTATCGTTTAGAAAATTCGCAAAAATAGTAAGCATGTGAAATTTTGGGAGTTTTCTCCATAACACATGGTTTTCAGAGTCATCTAACCTCTGTAAAAATGTGGTCTCGATCACACCTGTGCACTATGATATACCTGTCAGGGGTAAAATTTCACCCGTTCGGCATTAGGTGTTCTGCAAATATTTGAAATTTGAAACATCGAAAAATAAATGACATTAATTCAGAAAACAAATGGGTTTATTGATAAATCGAAATGAATTGCAATTAATGATTATTAAAATCAATTAGCGGCCTTTTTGGTTGGAATGGAAGCTCACCATTATGATAGCTTTGGAAGCAATTTTTGGGATGAAAAGAAACACTATACTTTATGGAAGCATACATAATAAGTGTTGCGTCCTCATTCCTTACATCGGCGATAATTATCACCACATTATACAATGTGATCAATTTCATCCTGGGTGTGATGGTGCTGAATGATCTGTTGAGCTGTGCGCCCTGGCGTTCAATCGGTGGCAACAAGGCTTCAACAACTTCCGTCGAAATTCAAACTGGCTCATTGGCTTCCTGTTTTCAATCTTGCAGAACATCAATGATAGTTTCAGTTATCAGTGGCCCGTACCATTTCTTTCAGCGAATTCGAATTTTGTAACGAGGACTGTCAATAATCAAAAGTATCGAAACGTTTTGGTGCTATTTTTACTCACACGTACATTTTTCCCAATATAATGGGTCGGTCCGCTGATAAACGATTGACACACTTCAGCCTATATACAAAAAAAAAGCGCGGTTTCGTATTGAAACAGTATTTCTTCCTATGATAACCGAATAAACACGATTGAGGATAGAGACAGACAAAAATCGAATTCGATCTCTAGTGTACCTATCTATGAACTATGAGAAGACATACATTAAATACAAGAATATTAGGAATTTAATTCCATCTCAGGCAAACACCCTTCACTACATGCTTGACTTCATCGGCAAGCAAAAATATTGGTCACAGGTATACGGTCTTTATAGAAAAATTCCGTTCCAAACTTATTCTATATTGTTAGCCTTATTGATACCATTTTAGGTATTTGCGGAACATCTGGTACCGGACGGGTTAAGTTTCACCCCATAATTATCTCAGGTGTTAGTGCAGGTAGACTCCTGGATTTTTTTAAATTTCTATTTTATACATTCAGTAACTACATTTATGATTTTTTTCGAATTCCACTGGGGAGAAGTATATGCCGGCCGTAATGGGTTAAAGAACTTCCTGAAACGTATCTAAGAACTGCAAGTAGAGTTACATTTCGTACAAGACCTTGGAATACAATCCTTAAAATAATGAAACAAATGGAATAAGACCATCTATTTCATCAAAATTAACAAAAACTGACCAATCGGTATATGATAATTTAGCATGAAGTAAATTAAAATAGGCTTTTCTAAAGACAAATGTAGGTTTTCAGAAACAGAGCATGCTGTACAACAGGGGTGAGCATTAAGTCGATCGCGATCGACCGGTGGACCGCCAAGACATTTTTAGGTGACCGCCTTTACTAAGTCTAAAAAAAAGCGGCCAAGTGCGAGTCAGACTCGCACACGAAGGGTTTCGTACCACTTTACAAAATTTAACACTAAGTATATACTTTTTATTTAAATACTTTCGAAAAAATTGTATTGCTCCAATATAAAATCAACGATGGCCGCCAGGATCTGTTGTATTCTTTCTTTAGAATTTGTATGCAGATCGACAGAAATGCTTCGCTCTAATATAAAATCAACGATTCTTCGAACTGACCTGATGTAGGGAAGGCCACAAGTTTTTCTTATAAATTTACTGGAGATTTTTCCTTAGAACTTGTATGCATTATTGGAGGCCAACAACGGATGCTTGGGCCACTAACGCGTATATATAAGAAGGAGAAGCTTAAGTACATACGTCGGTTACACAGTCATCGGTTAACGTATGTTCGCTGCTCGCTGTCTGAATACGTCCAGCTGTCACTTATAATTGTTCACACAACTTGTCAATTTCTGTTACTTATTTTGTGGTAAAAATAGTAATCTGTCACATTTTAAAAGAGATGAAGAAAAGAAGAAAAGTAAAACATACAATTTTAATACAGAATGGGAAGAACAGTTTTGCTTTGAATGGTTAATGCAAAATGTGTGTGCTATATATGTCAGCACTTCCAAAAAAAGGAAACGTTGAAAGACATTTCAAAAGCATATATGGAAGCTTTGATACAGATTTTCTGTTAAAAAGCGAATTGCGTAAGCAACAGTTAATATAGTTTAAATCGCAATTACTTAGACAACAATCATATTTTATTAAACCCAGTACTATATCTAAGGTTGCAACAATTGCATCTTTTCATGTGAGTAATGTGTTAGCAAAACATAACAAACTCTTCGCATATAGAGAAATTATGAAAAAAGCGTTCCTGGAAGCCAGTATTTCATTATTTGATTCATTCAAGAACAAAAATTAAATTATTTCCGCAATTAAAGACGTACAACTTTCGCGTAGAACTGTGACGCGCCTTCTACAAATTATGAATTCTAATCTGACTGATCAGCTAAAAGAAGATATGAATAAATGCATTTGCTTTTCTTTGCAGTTTGACGAATCTACGAACTTGATTGATATTTCTCAACTTTGCATTTATATAGGGTCCGCCATCTAACGTTTTTTTTTCAACTAGTGCTTATTTCGTGAATGGTAACACTTAGCTCATGTCTGATTTGACAGATAATTAGTTTTATTCTTCCGCTGAACGAATATGGTTGTGTATACGCTTGAACAACGCTGGGAAATATTGCGACATTACTTTGAAAATCATGGTAATGTTGCAGAATGTGTGCGAAAATTGCGTACGGATTTTGGAAGAAGAGAAGCACCGTCAGCTCCGTATGTTCGTTATCTTGTGAAAAAAGTGAAAGAAACTGGCATCCTCATCGATAAACCAAAGCGTAAAAAGCCAAAAACAGTGCGTACACCCGAGAATATTGATTGTGTGGCAGAAAGTGTGCGTGAAGCGCCATCAACATCAATTCACCGTCGTTCTCAACAATTGAACATTTCGGAGACATCATTGAGACGAATTTTGCATAAAGATCTTGGTATGACGCCATACAAAGTCCAATTGGTTCAGGAGTTGAAGCCAACTGACCATCCAATGCGTTTTCGCTTCGCTCAGTGGGCCTGCGATCGACTTACAGAAGATGCCGATTTTGCCAAAAAAATCATCTTTTCGGATGAAGCTCATTTTGATCTTGGCGGGTATGTAAACAAGCAAAATTGTCGCATTTGGGGCACAGAAAACCCGCACGCATACATTGAAAAGCCGATACACCCAAAACGAGTCACTGTTTGGTGCGGATTTTGGTCCAGAGGCATAATTGGGCCATTTTTCTTCGAAAATGAGCAAGGAGTGGCCGTTACAGTCAATGGCAATCGTTATCGGGCCATGTTGAACGAATTTTTGTTCAGGAAAATTGAAGAGGAGGATATTGGCAACATTTGGTTTCAACAGGACGGCGCTACGTGCCACACAGCTGGAGCTACACTCGATTATTTGCGCCCTGTTAAAAAAAAAAAAAAAAGTTATTTGGCGGACCCTATATAAAAATGGTTTTTAAGGATATGAGGATAAAAGAAGAATTATTAACAATATTACCTCTAAAAAAGAAAACACGGAGTGAAGTTGTTTACTTACTGTGTCTTCAAAAAATACATAGAGGAGAAAAAAATTCCAATTTATAAAGTTGTATCGATGACAAATGATGCGGCCCCATTAATGACCAGCATAATCAAGGGATTTTTTTCTATGTGTATCAGAGACGATGGCTTACCGCATTTCCTTTCTTACATTGCATTATTCACCAACAAGCCCTCTTTTGGAAAATTCTAAATATGCCTCATATTATGGGAATCTGCATGAAAATTGTGAACTTACTTCGAGAAAAAAGTCTTCAGAGAAGAATGTTTCGGGCCCAGATAGAAGAAAACGAATCTGATTACGGGGAATTGTTATATCATGCAGATTCAGGGACCTTACAAAAGGTAAAATATTTTTCTGAATTAAAAGATGAAGCGTACTTTTGAATGTAGTGATGACGTTTGGTTGATAGATTTAGCTTTTGTTGTTGATATAACAAGCCATCTTAATGAATTGAACTTAAAATTGCAAAGAAAAATTCAAACAATAGTAGAATTTATTGGATTTGTTAATACTTTCAAAAATAAGTTAAAGGTAATATCTTCCCAGTTGATGAAGAATGAACTAAAAAATTTCAAAAAATATTTCTGGCGAGTTGCTTAAAAGCGGAGGTACATTAAACAAAGAAAAAATATTATGATGAAATAATATAACTTCACTCCGAATTTGAGGGACGATTTCAAGAATTCATTAGACTAGAAATAATTGTTATATTCATGTTTTACCCATTTGGCAATTTTGATGTGGAAGAAATAACTGAAAATATAAATTATATATTTTTTATTTATTTTTTGAGGAAAGCGAAGTTTCCCTTCTTCAAAATGACATAATTTTAAAAGCACGTAGCTCAGAACCTAAGAATAACTTTTGGAATCTAGTAGACGAAGTAAAGTATCCTAATATAAAAAAAAAAGTTGTGTGAATCTGCATTTTCAACAATGAATATAATTAAGACAACATACCGTTCCCGTCTACACACGAGCACTTAGAATTCAGTGCAAGATTAGCAGTTAGTAATTATATACCGAGATATTCAAAATTAACGGACAATATGCAGACTAAGTCTTCTACTAACTACAACTATTATTCTTATGTTTGCACCTTGCGTATTTATTATTAAGTTATGATAAATATTGTAGATCTTTATTTTTTTCAGCTCACCACATCAACGCCACTGGGTAGACCGCAACACCTTCAAAAAATTAAAAGTAGCCCGTACCCTGGAAAAGTCTGCCCACCCCTGCTGTACAAGAATAAACTACAAAAATTGAAGCATCTGTAGTATACTACCTTAGATTTAAAATCTTGTTTCCAATAGTTCATAACATCCGTTCAGCTCAGAGAATTCAAATGCAGCCATAGAATCAAAGAAGGACTAACTAGTTGAAGAGGTGATAGGAAATCATCTCCTTCGGAAAATGTTTATTGAACGTCAGGCAGATTAAAGTCATCAAGGATCAAAATTTCAATAGTATTGCTAGATCCGATATACATATAGACTACAGCATCTGCAAGGCGAGTATATGAAGTGCGAAAGATACCACAAGGCATAAGAAATGCATAAGTATGTACGGTTGATTATTGTCGACTAAATTTTAGAACGAAACTTTGAAATTGTAACAATTTCAACTGAATTAGGATTTTTTTTTAAATTTACTGTTTATTACACCGAGAAAAGGGATACTTTATATAGGGAGGTTCTGATATTTTTACTAGAATTAGACAAAAGTTTTTAAAACTCCTTGGACTTGTAGATATGGACGTTGTTTGCTGAATAGGAAAGTTCCACATAGTCAAACATTCCTTTGGGCTTTTAGAACATAGAATAAAAAGAGTTAAACCAAACTATAGGAAATGAAAGTACAGGACGAAAGGCAAGCCGTATTTGTGAAGAAGATATTTTAAATATCTTCAAAATAAAGGGTTTTCCAATAAGAGGTGTTATTTTGATATTCAAAGAAAAAGGCTATTTTTTGAGATAACTGATCAGATCTTTATTTCATTATAAAGAGGAAGGTATGCCGTTAATAGCGGAAAATAACATCAGCCAAATGACCACCACGACCACGCCTACAGGACCACATCCTTTTCATGACATTTTCCATAACCAAATCGCAAAGTGACTGCCCTATGTCCTCGATAGCCTCACGAATTCCATCTTTGAGGTCCTGAATCGACGCTGGGCTGTTGGCGTAGACCTTCTCTTTCACGTGGCCCCAAAGGAAAAAGTCGCAAGGTGTTAAGTCACAAGATCTCGGTGGCCAATTGTGATCACCTCTTCGAGAGATAACACGGTCCGAAATTTTTCCCGTAAAATATCAATGGTTTCGTTGCTTGTATGTCAAGTAGCGCCGTCTTGTTGAAAGTAAACGTTGTCCAGATCAATACCATCCAATTCCGGCCATAAAAAATCATTAATCATCTGTCGATAGCGCAATCCATTCACCGTAACTGTTGCTCCAGCCTCATTTTCGAAAAAGTAAGGTCCAATGACCCCGCGGGACCATAAACCGCACCAAACAGTCACACGTTGAGGATAGAGAGGCGTTTCAACAATAACTCTTGGGTTTTCCGAGCCCCAGATGAGATAATTTTGCTTGTTGACGAAGCCATCGAGGTGGAAATGGGCCTCATCACTCAAGATGAGTTTTCGATGGAATTCCGGATCATAGTCATGCATTTCAAGGACCAAATCAGCAAAGACTCGACGTTATTGATGATCGGCCGGCTTGAGTTCTTGTGTTAACTGAACTTTATAAGCCTTAAGACCCAAATCTTTATGCAAAATACGGTGTAATAACATTTGTGGAATGTCTAATTCCAAAGAACGACGAGGAATGGACAAACCTGGGTTTTCTTCAACACTTTCGGCTACAGCAGCAATATTCTCGGCTGTTCTTGAGCGACGTGCACGGGTTTTATTGTTCACATCACTAACTTGTCCCGACAGCTCGAATTTTTCTATCAATTTCTGTATTGCGGTCCGACAAGGTGCTTCACGACGACCCAAAAATGTTCGAGTTTTACGAACCATCTCTGCCACATTTTCACCATTTTTATAGTGAATTTTAATAATTTCAATGCGTTGCTGAATCCTGTATCGTTCCATTTTTATTAATGGCGTAGTTTCTACTTGTCAAATGTCAAAAAATGACAGCTCCAAAAGTGACATCTACCGAAATAGCGGGCTAATTAAAATAACACCTCTTATTGGAAAACCCTTTAAATCCAGACAATAAGGGAAATTGGACGACATATATTTATCTAGAATATATGTAAGTCACTTGTTTAAAATTTTACAATAACTTGGATAAAAATGTATATTATTCCAGGTATGGGAAATACTTCATATGAAGCAACCGCATCCTTACCATATTAAAAGAGTATTGGCTTTGCTTCAAATCGATTTTAAATCTCAAATTGAATTTTGGAATTTTGAAATTGAACTTAAATGACCGGGCGTAAGCTCCTTTTTTTTTGTAGTTCGACAAACATAACTTCACCAGGAGTAGCATAAGTTTTACTTATCATAATATGCACATCTGGCAATATTATGAAAATTCTTACTGCATATTGTGATCTGCGATCTAACAATAATTCAGCATAAACTTGTGGGTAGGAATTATAGGAGACCATCAAAATGTGTTTTTTAAGTTAATTTTGTAATTAGTTGTGGTCAAGATTGTCTTTAAGTGTGTATGTAATTTATTAAAAATTCTGAAGCCTATATATCTTCCATGCCTCTGTGCTAGACTACTGTTAAATTTTAGTTCAACTAATGGAAATGTCTTTTGTCATTGGGTTTTTTATATTCGGGTGATGAAGTGGAAATGAAATAGTATTAGTAAATTCAAATTTTAATAACTTTAAGATCTTGCGTGGTGGAATAGTATTTCGAAACATATTTATTTTCGAAGACGCACTGTAAAGTACAGTTTTTATCTCACGCTTATAGATTAATTAAATTTTCACCTATACATTTACCTGCTGGCAATTAATTCCAAACATCATGTATTTTATCTTGCTGTAATTAAGAGCCAAGGAATTTTCTTCTAACAAGTTATAGATTCTTTTAAGACCGTCATCAGCAAGTGATGCTGTCACATCCCAACTACAGCTGCGGAATAATTCGTATCATCGGCAAGACCGTCAAAGATATTAGTATCAAGATTGCATAGATCGTTAATGTAATATTAAGAATAAAATTGTTTCAAAGACTGCGCCCTGAGGGACTTCACAATAAACTTGTTGGATCTAATCGCATATTCTCAACTATTGTGTGTCCTATACAATTAATTATTATTTCTTTACTATATCTATTTTATGTAATTTTTTTAAGCCAGAATCCTATGGTCTACAGTGGCTTTCCTTAAATCCAAAAATATGGAAATAAATTTCTTATTTTCATTCAAAGTTACTCAAATCAATTTTATCCTCTGAGCTTTATGTCGAAAAATTACTACAGCATATTTTAGCTTATGTGAAAAGATGCCTTCCGATATAGCTAGATTGAAAATATAAAATAGGGGAGCAGATATAAATGGAGCAATACATTTAAAGGTTATGACAGTATAACCATCAATCTCTGGCGTTTTATTGTTTTTGAATCTTATAATATGGTGATAAATTTAATCAGGTGATATACTTTGTAGATGGCAGATTGAATGAGAATTCAGAAACGTTTATTGTGTCTGTTCAAATCAATAGAATTTTCAACACTTAAGAAGTTTGTGATATTTTTACTAATACTAGAGAAATGGTTGTTGAACTCCCTTGCAATGTTATGGGGATCCGTAAACAAAATACCATCTTTATCACGCACATAACTAATCGTTTTATCACATTTTTTATTAATCGTTAATCTCTCTCCATATCTTTTAGGGGTTATGAGAAAATTTGTTTACAATTTGATTTGCTTTATTTCTATACCTTTTTAGATTCAAAATAGCCTCTGCATTAAGTGATTGTTCTTTAACTGCGTTAGTCAGTTTATATCTACTTGAAAAGGTTATATCTGTTGTCATCTATTCTTTTCGCAATATAACATGTGTCTACCTGTTAGCCTCTTTGCAGTTGCTTGAGTAATAGAAAACGGTACGAGTATACTGTTTTCATAAGACCAATCCTCCCTTCCCTCTTCCCTCATACAATCATTGATAACTCAACCATTTCACACGAAAATGATCAAAACATGATTGTTTTGGACCAGACCATCTTCGATTTTGTTGGAACTTTCACAGTTTGTAGGGAATACTAAAATAGCTCACCCATATTTTTTTTTGTTTCTCCCTGTCACAACCGAGTTTTCTGATTCAAATTCCAAATGAAATTTAATGCTTAATATCTTTTGGATAAAAAAATATAGCAGCATTAAACAAAATGTGTTAATAGCATTTTTTTTTTTCAACTTTGAACTTTTAACTTTTACTAGAGACGGTCTAGCACTTTATGCTTTTTTCTTCTATTTTTATTTTGAGGCTAGAAACCATATCTATCTACGTACAAAAAATTGCGATTTCGTTCAGCTTCGTTTTTGAGATATGAGTTTTTAAAGGAAGCATATACTCATAGCATATACGCATAGGAGCACTGCACTGAGGGGAATATATATTTTTTTTCTACTAAAGACATCTAGCACTTTTGATTGTATCTTTATTTTGAAATAGAAGACAAATCAAGGATTAATATGGTTATACCAACGTGTTGGAAATGATTCAAGAAATTCACGAGATGTGGCATCACTTAGAAAAAATATTCACTAATTCAAAAACAACGGTTTTTGGCGGCAAATAAACCAAAAATTGGGAAGGGAAAAAAGTGATTAATGTTTTGTATCCATGTCGGGCTACGGAAGAATGTAAAAATCGAGTTTTTTTATAGGCTTAGAAAATGATAAAATTTTCGCGGATATTGTCGCGATTAAATTAGCGCAGAATACGAACGAAAGCGCCAAATTTATTCAGATAAAATTCCAACTAGAGAGGAGATATGTGGATTGCTAATTGTAAGGTGACATGCACGTGAGTTTTCAAACAGCGCCGGTAGATGGAGGAAAGTGAAATTTTTATTATTTTTAAATAGATAGATAACATCTGATTTTCCTAAAATTTTGTACAGATAATCTCCTAACAAGGGTGCATCCATAAAACAATAAAAAATTGGATTTAAATTGCAAAGTGAATCTTGCAGACAGAAATCTTCCCCGTCGAAAATTGATTTTCGCAAAAAAAATTAGGTGGCAAAAATCGGGGGGGGGGGGGGGGTATGCTAAAGGAATCAGAAAAAAATAGCAAAAAGAATTTTGTAAATCGGAAAATATTTAGTCGAGATTTTGGGTGGGGGTGTTTTGCTTCCATACTGATTACTTTGGGTATACAGTGACTTCAAAATTGCAAATTTTTGTACATAGAAAGATAAGGCTTCTTTCTAGCTTCAAAATAAAAATAGAAAAAAAAAAGTGGGAGAAGTCCTCTCTAGTGAATATTTTTTTTAAAAATCTATTATTAACAAAATTTGTTTTCGTTTAGTGCTGCTATATTTTTTTATCCAAATTTCAGCATTAGGCTTCATTGGGCATCTGATTGCGAAAAATCGGTTCCTCTGTTCTTGACAGATGAGTTTTTTTTAAATGACGTTTCATCGTAAAATCACCAAATTTCTAACCGCCCTAGCGGGGGAAGGGGATGGGTGAGCTATCTTGGTATTCCCTACAAACTGTGAAAGTTTCTTCCAAATCGTAGATGGTCAGGCTAGAAGGTGATCGAATTCGTATGGAATGACTGAATTACCTTTTTGGCAAGAACATTTTGGACGTCAGTACAGGCACACCAAAGTTACTGTTTGTGTAATGTGAACAAAGTAATGCTAGAATACCGTGAGTAATATGTTTTTCATAGAATAGAATTTATTTATTTAATCATCAACAAATAGTGCAAACTGACTTACAAAAAAATAAATACAAGAAGACAGAAGGCAGTGACACATTCATAATAGGCATAATTGCCTAATATGATTATGAATGAGATGAAAAAAGAAGATCCAGCTCTTAAAAGATGGCTTGGTGGAGCAACAGGTACACGATGAATCAATTGTACCTTGGCAACGCTTGAAGCACAAACAGAACCTAAACAATTTCACTAATATTCTCCAGCTTTTCTAGAGAAATAAGATTCAACCTTTGGTGATATGTTGAAAGATGAATTGGATCAACTAAGGCTATAGAGATCGAAGCGTAAACGCAAAAACCCTCGCTGAACCGATTCTAAACGATGCGATATTGGAAGTATGATATGCGTTCCAGACAGGGTTGGCACACTCCAAAATGAATCGAACAAAGCATAAACAGAGGTTCTTCAACACCGATATGTATATTGTTAAATCCTCAAGAAACGAGACTCAGTAAGTTCATCAAAATGAAGCCAAAAGTTCATTTCATGATCAAAAATAACTCCCCAATCTTTCGTTTGTGAAAATCTTGGTATATAGATGCGACAACATTATTATAAGAAAATAAGATTCGCACTCTTCGTCTACAAAAGCTTACAATTTTACATTTGGATTTGTATTTTGACAGTTTATTTTTATTTCGTCACGTGACAAAACGGTGAAATCATCTTTGAAATCAAAGTAGTCAGAGATTTGAGATATACAAAGAAAGATACTTCGTCGGCATAAATTAGTATTTTATTTCTGAGTTAGAATTAATAGAGCTAAGCTCATTTATGTATAAAATGAACAGCAAAGGACCAAGGTGACTACCCTTAAAATCGAAAGGAAGCATAAATGTTATCAAAGATTGAACATTTTCGATTAGAACTGCAAATCCAAAATGGGAAACCCAACAAGTAAAGTTTCAACATCAAAATCCTATTAGGGACCTTGTCAGAGATCTTACTAAAATCGGAATATATGTATATGCTTAGAACAAGCAGCCCAAAATCTCTATTCAAGTGCAACAACTGTAAACTTTCGGAGAGATACACTTTGTACACAATATAAATTAACTCATGAAAAAACATAGTAGTACGAAGTATCAAATAAGTCTCGATAGAGGCTCCAAATAGGATCTTCATTAAAGAAATTGACACCAGTTTGTTAAAAACATGGTTCCCATAGTTAAAATGGAGGACAAGAAGAGTCATAGGAAATTTGCAGTGTAAATATACAGACAGACAACTGGAGAAAATATTTAGTTGTAGAAAACTGCTATAAACTTTCCCCATTAAAACACTGATGTAGTGACAAAAACTAAATTTGGGTTTGAGTTGATCTTTAATAGTGCGGATTCATAACTATGATCAGGACGAAAGCGAAAATGATTAGATAGAGAGGTATGAGGTTTCGTAGGAAAAAGAACAACTACTGACTGCTTTCATTTAGAAGAAAATTGCGAATTGGTAAGACACAAGTTAAAAATATGCGATAAAGGACATGACAAAAAAAAGTAATTTTACAAATTTGAATGGTAAAGCATTTGGGCCAATGGAATTAGACTTGATGGAATATAAAATTAAAAGAACTGCTAGACTATCCATATAGTAAATAACCTGGAATTAGCTATTAAAAAAAGAATACTGAAGAAGGCCACAGCGGCAACATGGAAATGCCGAAGGATTTTTGTGAGAGCTTTGGGCCTTATGTCAAAAATGACTCTTGTACTATTCCAGAAGTGATCGGTGGAGAATTTATTTATATTGCCGTCTTCGAATAGCCACAAGGCTGTTACTCCTGCGGAGCAGCAAAGGTTAGGTTTAACTCCAAAGTCAAGAATGTAGCAGCTACAGAGCATTAACTTAAGGAGTAGAAAGACTGATTCTCAACTGAATATCTTCATTAAAATCAATGATTGTATTTATACAGAGAGATTGATCTAGAATTCTTATTGGATAGCAATAACCTACAAATACAATTAACCCTTAACCACAGCCGAATAAATCCGTCAGATTAACACAAACAAACACAATGTAAAAAATGAAAAATATTAACAAATAATGAAATTTAAATGTGTCTTTTTACGAAATGGAAACTAAAAATCTTAACTCATTTAACTTGCTGTAATTTTTCGGCCTTAATTTAGAAACTTTTGATATAATATTAAAAAAATATAATGATGTAAATAAAGAATAATAAAGAAAATCAAATAATCAAAACTATAGGAAAAATTCATTAATTTCATTGAACTAAAATCCATTCCACCTGAATTTCAGAGAAGCATATACAGATTTAAAAATCTGATATGTCAATATCATAGTCCAGTCAATAGGGACTAAATAAGGCTTTGCCCTACAAAATGTGAAGTATTTGCGATTTTTATATATACATATAATATTTAGTTCCGGGCACCGATGTAAAATCCAAGTTTAGACCCTTGATGGGGTCATGGGTATCAAAAATTCTAGACACAATTTTCTCAAAACCTGTGCCACTTCCTTTTATTCTTTTCGTAAATTGACTTATACTAGGTAGCTGGCACATCCATATATGCACATGAACTAATGGGATTATTACACTCAATGGTCATATACTATAAGAGTAATGGTGACATACGCTTCACTCGTTTGGGCCAAAAACTAAACAAAAGACAGTTCAAGCTAGTTTACAAAAACCATAACGGCTTTTATGGCTAGGAATAACTGATGCATTGTGTATCTGCATAACTGCAGCTTTAGAGACTGTACTGCGGGCCTACTCCCTTTACAGTTGCTTGTTGGGAAAGAGGCAATCCTTAGTGCAACTGCAAATGTCAAATATCCTAAACGCAAACAATTAGTTGGCCACCTGAAAGTCCTCCAAGAATCCCAAAAATTCTACTTTATCATCCAGTGTCCCAGAGTGGATCGAAGGTGATTCCCATGAAACTGTGGTGTAGAATTGAACCACCAATATGGTGGTGTAAGTGTTAGTCTAAGGCTAAAAATCATTCAAGTGATATTCCCTTAATATGACTTGATCGTAGGTGTCATATAAAACGGTATAATATTCGTAAGATTTGTACCTATCAACTATCGTTAATATCTTAAGAAGAATTACCAGAAAGCATGCTTAGATGTACACCTATATCTTACAAGTTGATTGTAAATTGCTATTTGGAGAAATCTTGATAAATGTTTATTAAGATTGTAAACAATTCCGTGGTTCTAAAATACATAAATTAAAAACTGCAAATTCTTTTCAATGTACATAGTTCAAAATATTTACCAAATTACTCAAATATGCTTCGTAGACAAAATTATATTTTGTGACTCTTGAAGACTTCACAGACGTCTATAAAGTATGAAAATCAACGCAAATTAATTGACGTAATAAGAAGCTATCTATGTAATGTCCTTTGAAAATTAATCAAAGAAATATATTCTACATAGGCAAAGGAAAAAAACCTATTCAATCCTTCCATGGAAGACTTACATTTGATTACAGTCGTCTTGCATCCAGATAGATTCCTCTTAAATTTCTAGCCTATACTCCTTTGCACGTTTCTTTCTTTTTTTTTATGACTATGTACGCCCGCACCCTTCGAATTTCATATGATATCTTGTAAGTGTTAAAAATCACGTTCAACTTTTTTTTTGCATCTATGCACACGCATATACATGTTTGTGTACATATATCCTTGAATATATTTCATATTCGTTATCCTTCTTTAATTTACAAGAGTGCTGAGGGTAGAGATACAGACAATTAGCGACATCATCCTTAGCCATGGTTTCATTTCGTTTCTCATTAAATTTTCCCCAACATTATGCATCGTTTGCGTGCTTTCAGTCACGGAAATATAAAGGTTAAGTCTACGATTCCATTGAAATATTGTAGAAGGACCACATCACGTATTTGTAGATGTATGTATACAGGAAGGAAGTGTTACTGTGATAATATGTTGTTATACCTAGCCATAAGAAAAAAAAAAAGGTGCCGAAGACTTTTTTTTTTACATTTACTAATTGCAAACGTAAATCCTTTACAATCTGTACAAAGAGACAATTTTGGGGTGGGATTTATAAATTTTACTGTACTACGAAGACAACAACGGGGTTGGAATGTAAAACCAAATTTCAGAAGATTTGGTGTGGACAAAATTGTAAAGATTAGCAATTATACTTTGGTAGACAGAGAGAGATAGAGATAGAGATAGAGAGAGAGAGAGAGAGAGAGAGAGAGAGAGAGAGAGAGAGGGAGAGAGAGAGAGAGAGAGAGAGAGAGAGAGCAAATAAGTTTAAGAACATAATAATTTGGAGAGCTAATTAAATGATTTCTTCTATTGTAGTCTGAAATCCCACGAAGACAATCTCTCCAGCTAAAATGATTACTACTATTTAACAATTTTGAAGTATTGCGCATTATTTTCTAAGTGCCACAGCTCCTACATACCTTCACTACATAAAAATGGTGTAATGGTTGATGACTTCTTGAAGTGTACAAAAGCCAATACGCATCCATACGAAATAAGTTTGCAAGGTCTTTAAGGCTGTTTGCATATACGAGGGCAATGCCGTTGTCGCTGGCCATTGCGGTACATCAAATGTGTAGAAACAAATTAGCGGATTGCGCGCATGGCGGCAACAGCATAGACACCGCCTTGGTAATATGGAAATATAGCTATTGTTACGGCACGGCAGTGGTTCTGCCATCGGGTGTGCAAACAGCTAAAGGGACGCACTGTCACCAAAGCACAGATTCTTATAGTTTCTCGCTCATATTAATTAAAAGCAGTACCTCATTATTAACTAAAATTCTGCGCAAACTAATTCTACTTACTCGACAGGACACTTTCCAACTGCTTGAAAAGTCATTTTGGGTAGCCAATATGGCATCCGGTCTGTTTGCTCATCTGGTGACTTTTTTCTTATGGTACATTTGAACTGTGGAACCGTAGTCCGTTCAATTTCGATGAACCAAAAATCATTGCCGTATATATTCCAAAGGCTTTCAATAGAGTCTGGCATCCAATCCTTTTAGCCAAACTTAAAGTACTTTGTCTCTTCCTGTCTCTTCTATTATGAACTGAAAGTTTTTATCTGATCGCCTAATACGAGTTGTATTAGATGGCGTTACATCTGAACCTCACCTTATAAATGCCAATTTGTCCGAGGATTCTGTTATCTCTTCTTATCTCTCCTTAATTTTTATTCATGATCTGCTTTCCTTACTTTCAAGCCCATCCATAGTTGTGCCGATGACAGTACCCGTGGTTTAACCTACTCCTTCAACACTCTTGCAGTCTCCAGACGGAATGCCGATTGCTTGATAAGATAATTGAATAACGACGTTGACAATATCCTTGCTTGGGGCAAAACAAATCACGTCGAATTCAATATATCTAAGATCCAAAGCTATTTCATCTCTTTAAAATAAGACTAAGCCATTACTAAGAATTCCTGATAGCAACTTTTCCAGTAAGTTAAGCTGGACAGATCTAGACATCTTCTCTTTGGCCAAACAAACATCGAAATATCTTGGATTTCTGAAATGCTATAAGAAATATATCAGCCCATGAAATCTAACGCTCCTCTATCGGATCCTATATCGGAGCTAGAATGGAATAAAATTCCCACATCTGAGCAGTATAGTATAGCCTCTGTTTCAATAAATATTGTCCAAAAGAGAGCCTTAAAGCTCATTGGCGAAGTACCAATGACTTATGACTCGCTCGAGCCCCGCCGCAGTGTCGGATGCATATCGCTCTTTTATCGCCACAAGTATTGTCAATGTTCTAATGAAATATTTCGTCTGATTTCTTGTAGATAAAATCCTGCACGCAACGCCACTGCCACTCTCCTCAGGTTCCTTAACCCTGGAAAGACGACCTATGCCTTAGAGAAGCTCGCGTGAATAACATATTGCTGTCTCTTTTTATCCGACGCGTGGCGTGTATATACTTTTTCTTGCTTTTAGGTATCATTATTTATGCAATCAATATGGCAAGCAGGAGGGAATTAGATGATGATATATGCCCTCTATTATCCCTAGAACGGGATAATGATAGTGATAAACCCCTGGGAAGTGACATTGAAATATAATATCACCTGAGCGAAAACTATGTACGGAGCGACTTCGAATACGAATATAACGACGAGCCTATAGTAAAATTAAGTGATGCGAATCATCTCAGCTATCATCAGAGCTCGCGGGAAGATCAGAGCGTGACCATCGTATATTTGTTCCAACTGGGAGATTGATTAGAGGTAAGAAGAGGCATTGCTAGTCTACTACTAAGGGACAAAGCCATGAAAAAGCCCCTGCTGTCAATATTGTTCGTACAAACAGAGGTCCAACACGTATATGTCGAAATATCTTGGACCCAGTTTTATGCTTTATTTCTTCATCATTGACGAAATACTTCATGAGATTACTCAATGAACGAATTTTGAGATATCAGTCAAACGCGGAATCGTTACGACCAGCGCCACATTTAGAGAGACACATTTCACAGAACTTCAAGCTTTGATTATAATCCTAACCTTGAGTGCGGCAATGAAAGATAATCACTTATCAACTGATGAGCTGTTTGATAGCACATTTTCGGGTACAAGGTATGCAGCAGTAATGAACCGGGTTACATTTGATTTTGTCATTATATACGCCAGGATGGATTACAAGTCTTTACGGCCTACTGTCCGACAAAAAAGACCCGTTCATTGCGTTTGGAAAAGTTGTTGAATTATTTATAACCCAATGTAAACAGAATTACTCACCAGGAGCGCACATCACGGTAGATGAACAACTATTGGGGTCTCGGAGAAGGTGTCATTCAGAATGTATATTCGCAATAAGCCAAATAAATATAGCATCAAAATTCCAATGATGTGCAATAGTGGCACGAAAGCCACAAAAACTGATGGGTTCCCACAAAGAGAATACTACGTGAAGGAATTATCACAACCTATTCATGGGGCAAACCGCAACAAAACCTGTCATAATTGGTTTACATCAGTTCCACTGACCTTGTTGGTATTCTATAAGATCTACTGACCACGAAATCCCCGAAGCGTTGAAGAACACACGCTTTCGACCAATAGGCAATTCAATGTCCTGCTACGATGGATGTTTGACCCTCTTGCAATTCAAACCAAGGCCCTTGAAGATGGTTTATTTACTATCATCATGTAATGAAGAACAACCAGCAAGCCTGAAAAAATTATGAGCTACAACCAGGCTAAAGGCATCGTCAACACCTTCAGTCGAATGTACTCTTCTATGGTATATTAAATATGGCGTTTGTTGATTCTTATTTACTGTTACAATGTCCTCTCAAAAGGATAGATAAGCCATTGAATCGGATGGTATCCCTGAAAAAAAAAACTCAGTACCCAGCTGAATACATCGTGGATGCGTAGTCATATTGGGAATCTACTGCCCGCCAAAAATCTGTTGAACAGACCTCCAAAGGTAACGACGGAGAGCCTCCGGGCAAAATAAAAAAAAAACGTTACTGCGATTATTGCAGGTCTAAAAATAAAAGAATGTCAAAGATGACCTGCACTAAGTGTAAAAATATCGTTTTTAGCGAACACAAGAATAACGTTTGTCGTGACTGTCTCTAAATCATATTTTTATTAGTATAGTGATTGCTTTTTCAGACTGTGTAATAGTTAATAAGAAAAAATATTTTGTTAAAAGATAATTTGTACTTAATTTATCCTATAAACAGAAGACTGTTCATTTATGTTATTTTTTTCCTAGAGGCCTACCCATTTAGTTTTAAATTTATAAAATAAACAAATATACTATACAATTGTGTTTTATTTATAAAATAAAATCCTATACTTTTAAAATAATTAGACACATTTTCGAAAAAAAAAGAAAACATAATAGATAAGATAAATACACAAATTTGAAAATTTTCCGCCTCTAACGCCAATGGCTATCTTTCACGTATGTCGTTATATGATTATCTATCTAGGGTAAATCATTTATATATCGCCTTCCTATCATGCTTTGCTTTTGTTCATACGTTATAACTTGAGCTTGGCTTAATAATAAAAAAAAAGTAATAATAATAAAAAAAAAAAATCAGGTAAATGTGCAACCATAAATTAAGCATTTATGGATATTAATATAATTCACCCTTTTTTAAGCCCACATTGTTGCGGTTTGTTAGCTAGCAAATAACACCTCTACAAAGTCTTCGACCTTATAGAGCTTCAAATGCACTTGGGTATTAATTCGTACGAGTTTCATGTTCTTATTAAAAAAATTGGAGATATGTCGATAGATCTCCATAAAGTATTCAGAACATAATCCTATTAAAAGCAAGCTGGAATATTTCGTTATTGCCCACACACTACTAGCTGAATATTTCATTCTAACTAATAGCTCACTAATTATGGATTTGAGTGGAAACATCAGGCAAGGCACTAATGTGATGCAATTCCGCATGGATGCATCTAAGTGCTGCTACTATTTGTCAAATCCAATAAGTATCTAATTTACCTGCTTACTCATGACTAAATATTGAGTGCTGAAACGGACTCGCAGAGAAGTTTTTAATCACGGATACAAAATGTATTTCGGAAAATTTGAACTCTGCGGAATAGTGATGAAATTGATGTAATCCCTTCAGAAATGAGACGATACAACAGCAGACGGGGAGAATCCTTTTGACGTGAATTCGGTGAACGTCTTGGTACGTGGGTTATACAAGAAAAGTTGCGTTACGAAAAATATAACGTTTAAGTTTTAAAATAAGTTATGACTATAAAGGTCATACCAATCTCTGCATGGTATTTAAAAATATACATACTGCCTCCCCCCCCCCCCCCGCAAACTTCATCAATGTGCGTGTTGATGCTCTCCTGTACATGCTATTCAGTTTTACATGATGTAGCGTCCGAACCAGTGGATAGATTTGGTTTAAATAATGTTCGGGTATATTACAACAGTTGCTCTACCATTTTACAGCACTTTTAAAATTTTTATTCCCTAGATGAAATCTAAAGGATATACTAAGTTTGCCACTCCGTTTGTGACACCTCAAAATAATGATGGTAGAGCAAAAGGGATTGGACATCCACGCATAATATTAAAAGTTATTTTGATTTTTGCATGTCCGTCCGTCCGTCCGTCCATCGAGAACGTCTTCACTTACAAAGCTGAAATTTTGTACACAGACTTTAAAAAAAAAAGTAAAATTAAGTTCGAAAATAAGACACATCGGGTAATCCTTTCTTCGGGTTGCCATACAAAATGTCGTTTTCCACTATATATTTTGGCACTGCCTGAGAACGCGTCAACAAAGAGATATGAAAATTGATACATGGTGTTTTTATAGTAATAACAAAGAAAATTTTAAAAGAATGGAATAAATCGGGCAACCCCTTTTTGGTGTTACCATATAAAAGTTTAGATTTTGTGCATATATTGTGAAAACGATCAGTCCTAGATATTTTTATTGTACCAAAAACTTCTTCAGAATACGAAATCCTATAAAATTGGTTATAATCATTTTTTCTGTCCGACGAACCGTTCTGGAAATATATGCGAAAAACCACTTCCAAAATCAAATTTGCATAGATCGGTAACCATACGAAATTTTATACGGGCATTCCTAGATGAATGCCCGTATAAAATTTCGTATCGTAAGAATTGGTCTTACCAATTCTAGTTTTTTTACTTGTTTATATTTATAACTAATAGAAGGATTATTTTACAACAAAATTAACAGTAAATTTAGCACGTTGTGGAAAATATCAGAGTTAACCTTACTTTAAATTTGCAGAAATTTTTTTTTATGAGAATTAAAAGAACTTTTGTTTTTATGAAATTTTGCACATATTCCGAACCTCGGTGATTGTTCCAAAATTAAATTTATAGATATTATACCTCACCTAACATTCCCTCAAAATTTCAAAACTTTTGCAATTAATGTGAGTGATTGCTATTATTGACTGGCCTATTTGGCAAATTGCGATAACCGATGATAATATAGGAATTTAAAAAGATAAATTTATGACAACATTTTAAAGGAAAAAGAAATATCCAAATGGTACTAACCCTTGTGTATGACAGAAGGTGTGTTGTGATAACAGAAATGACTTAAGTGAACCCCTGAACCCATGTTATCATAGTTACGTATAGTTTTATGGAACTGATTTACCTGCTGCTTTATATACAGGGTGTCCATAAGCGGTGTAATACCCAAAGGCTATGGACAGGCCAGACCACTAAAACATTGTATGGGGGGGGGGGATCCTAAGGGTTTACGAGATAACGGGACTTAAACTTATTTAGATACGTTTTTATAGATCACCCTGTAACTTCTGAACATTATACCCTCTTATGATGATATAAGCTTTGATAGATAGATAGGTAATCGTTTCACCTTACCAATGGTCCTCTTCTCCGTTTTGAAGTTATGATTCAACAAAGTTAAAATTTCGGAAGTTTTACTCGTTTTTTTTTTTTTAATTTAACTACTATTGTTAGCAAAAAATACGTCATAAACACTAATTTTTCATATTGGATTTAACAGCCCAAAACCTTAGCTTTAAAATGGCCTCTGACTCTGTACCGAAAATGTGCTGAAAATGTTCAATAATTGCTAGAAGGTAGGCAATTATCTTTGAAAATGACGTTCGTGTATCACACCACTTACGGACACCCTGTATAAGGAGAAAATGTAGTCACATATTTCCGCAGAATTTACTTACATGATTGAGCCTGTGCCGAAAGAGGTGTATGCTGCCTATGCCATACGAAGCTTGCAGGTAGGATAATTGTTCATGACCAGAATTCAGTTTTTCGAGCATTTCGGGGTGAATTTATTACAATTTTTTATAAATTTTCATACTTGAAATCGGCTTTTATTTTTTTTACTGACTGGCAATGGTAGAAAAGCGACCGATTTGATGCTAACCAAAAAATAAGAGACCTACAATTCTGCAAGGTATTGGAGAAGCCCTTACCGCCAGCTGTACAGATCAAAGGAGCGAATTTGCATATTATGAGCAACTTCGGGTCCAGATCAGCTAACTTATTTATACACTATACCCACGTTAAGTAAACTAGCAGCACGGGATCTAACAGGAAGACTAAAAGTAAAAGACAACTGTGGTATTTGCAAAGAGGATGGTAAGTGATTACCCGTGCGAAAGTGTGAGTGATGAAAAATTTAAAAGATTAAATAGAGTTTTTTCATTTCCAAAATTACAATCATACCCAAGTATGTAGGTATTGACACAAGGGCTAAAGTCGCCTTCCTCCTGGAAGAGTTCGAGCTTAATCATATCTTCGCGATTTTATTGTTAAATTTAAATAGTAATTAATACTCAGAAATATTAATCGATTTTGTTGTTTCATATATGATTTCTTACTGATAAAATCATTTAAATTCATTTTTTTTTTTTTTTTTTTTTTTTAAAGGAAGGGGACCATCGATTAAAGGCACAGAGGCAAAGTTGGCTCATTGTGCGGGTAAAAATCATTACTGCTTTAGAACAATTTTGGAGCAAGGATAAATTCACAAAATTTAAAAAAAAAAAAAAATCAAGTATAATGACCATTCTATTCTTAATATAGAGTCACCCTGTCTTTTAATTATATCTTATACCAAAATGAGTTTAAGATTATAAAAATGTAAAAATTAAAATTATTTTGTTGACAAGTTCCATTTTTGGCCTATTTGTTTCAAAAAGCTAAAACAGCTGAATTCTAATGATAATCATAAGTAGATAAAAAAAAAGTATCCTCAATAAATATTCCTCAGATTTCTAATTGAAATATAACTTAAAAAGTTGAAGAATAATATTTTTTGATCCACGAAAAAAAACAAAATCTATCAGCCAAAAATAAAACTATTTCCTATTTTTTCTTAACATGTTTCTCTAGGAAGAACTTCCGCATTTTATTTGATAAAAGAAACATGCAAAATAAAAAAAATTATGGGGGTGGTTCACTTCTATCCAATGCTAGACTGTAGACATGTTGTTGTTTTATTTAAAAACATTCTTCTCTCCCCCCTTCATTCAAATAGACTAATGGTTTTAAAAATCTAACGAAAACACAAATAAACATCACAATTTACATGCCATGCAACAAATTTGTTTGATTGATTTTTTCGTGTACATATGTATGCTGTATGAAGGGATAAGAATTTGGTGGATTAATATCTTGGCACGTGATCAAAAATGGATTAAGCACGAAACCACTGCCACCGTCGCGTCGAGACGTCTGTCGTCGATATAAGAAAATGCACAACTAATTTCTATGCACGTATTCTATACGATGCTAATATAAACAGAAGAAAATATTTACCATTTTTTTATAGTAACGATATATGTTTAGAATTTTATGAATGTTTATATTAGATATAGAGACAAGAAATATTGTGTTAAGTACCTTTAATTGCTCTTCTAGCTATAAAGCCGCCATAAACTGACTAAAGTATATATGTATCCAGAAAAACACTCTTCCCATATGCACTATCATGCGTAAACCTTATTAAGACCGCATTCCACCATCCCACACTGGTTATGTTACCATTCTTATCTTCAGCTTCGGTTAAGTAACATTTTCCTTAATAAGGTAACAAACTAAGAGCAAACACACAATTCATAGAATCTCGTCGGCATGTATACATAGATTCTAAGAAATTTATCACCACCCGTTTATAGAATTCACTAGCGGCACATTTTCTCACAGTTGTTCACATTTCATCATGTACACAAAATCAATCACAATCCCTAGCGAAACCTTTATCGGCAACCTAGATATAAAAAAAACATGAACATGAAAATTCCACCAAAAAATCTACTTAGTTTGGTAAATGAACTTTCAGTAATTCTCACAAATATGCCCGCCGCGGCCGGACTGCCGCCCTCCGAGTAGGTATTATTCTAATTATTCTATTTATATAAATAGATCAGGTAAAAAAAAAATCTAAGTCAATCACAGAAAACTGTTTCCAATGTGAACCCCCACATTCCCTCCTAGACGACACGCGACATATAATTCCGCGGAAGTGTAAAAATAAAACTAGTGCTAGACTTTATTAGGGAACAACAGGAAAAGAGGAAAACACCAAGAGTACAACGGCGAGTGTCAGCGTAATGATGGACGGATCAGCAAGTGATCATAACTCGGCACGCGACCGGCTTAATCTTCTATGTGTGACTGTAAGTGACTTAACTTAAACTTTTGTAAGGCCGCTTTTAATGTTTTTTGCTGTTTTTCTTTTCGTATTTCTGAACACAAGCCACCACCTCGGCGTCGCGCGCAGCTTATAATCACTGATCGGTCGTTGTCACTTGGCATCATGTGGGAGCAAATATAGTCTGACGAGATCATCATTTTATACGTGAGCGATCATGCGAGTGTGATATGACATAATATACCTGGATTGAATTGAGATCAGGTTCAGGTTTCGAACTGCCTAAAACAATCTGTGGTCGGTCTACTACTTGTTGTAGATACTAAGTTCATTCATTCTGGACATGTTTCTCCTAATGTGCTAGGTAGGAAGGTAGAATGGGTAAAATGCAGTCAAGATAATTTGTTGTTTTGAGGTGGGTGTGCAACGATCAGTTGCGTTTGTTATTTTCTTTCTTAGTTATTAGAAGTGATATTTTTTGATAAATTGTTTTTTTTATGTGTAGGGTAGGCCGAATTGATTTTTTTGAATATTTACATCCGTGTGCTGACTTATAAAAAGTACGTTAGTGTCACCTAGTTTTAATACCTTCTTAGGATAACAGCAGGCCTTGGTCGCAGCAGAATACTGATCTGTCCTGCATACTGTTCCCAGACTAGACTTTTGAGAAAGCGTTCTCAACTAGCATTCCTAGCAGAGAGGAATTGGATGGTAATCGCGTGGTCTGGTAATTGTCTGTGATATTATGTGCTTTACGGACGTTTCGAGAATGGATGTGGGACTAAGAGCCGGGGTGTATTAAATAGTACTTCAAATACAGGAATCGTATCGCCTACCGGACTACTGTAGTGTGTTGCAGGCGGAGGTTCTAGCCATAACAGAGCAGCAAGGCTGTTGAAAGCAACTGGTAATATACCTATGACGTTATCAGTTATCATGATTAACAACCAAGCTACAATCAAAGCTCTGGACTCGAGTATTATTAGATCGCACTTAAATCAACGGTGTTACTGTGAGTTCTGGAAACAGGGTGCTGACCACTGAGTTATTTTTTGTTGGGTGCCCGGTCACAGTGACATGCCTGGAAACGAGGCAGCTGTTGCTATTGCCAGAAAGGGTTCCGCTATGAATATGCATATGTCTAGATGACCTGTAAACTGATGAATCATAGATGGATAGTATTGACCTCATGCTCGATTTCAAGGTAGATTTGGCCTGAGATTTGTCTTGTGAAGACTGATTCTTTGATGAGGAGAATCCAGAATAATGTACGTAATCTTACTGCAGTTATCACAAGACACGGCGTTTCTGTAGAGTGCATGCAAGCTCCATAAAATGACTTCTGCAGAAGGTGTATAGAGAGCGGTCAAAACCTGTTGTACAAATGCCCAAACCAGCTGGACAAAAATCTATTAAGAAGAAAAGCTTGTTCCTGATTTTATTTATATTTATTGGTCTGAGAAAAACTAAATAAATAAAATTAATAAACTAATATATTATTTTCTCTTGTTCTGCGCGTTTCTAACATATTCTGCTCTATAAGTAAAGGACAGGTTTTAATAACGGAAGTGCCGTATATACAGCAGTTTATGTTCCGAAATAAATCAATAAGTTCATCTTACCCTGTGTAATATTAACTCTCTTGGCTATTACTACGTGATCTGGACTGCAAGCGTCGAGTGAAATCATCATCAAAAACTTTTATTCGGGCCCATTAACATTGTCGACCGCTTTCTTGGAAACCAATCATATAATTTCTTTTTTGTTTTGCGTTAGTTCGTTAGCGTCCGCACACGTGCAGCTACAGAATCTCTTGGAAACCGTAACTTAAGTGGTCATAGCCCCCGACATGTCAGAAATAGAATTTTATGACTAGTATTAAATTCCTCTTCTCTTCATCGGAAATAATCTTCATTAAAAGTTTTCTAAGTGGGCGCAACCAGTTTGTAAAAACAAATATAGTTACCTCGGGAAGTTTATCTCTCTCGTGTGGCGTGCCCCAGGGATCCATACTTAGTCTCCTGCTTTTCAGTGTCTAAACTCCCGGATGTTATTTTAGATGCCGCCGTTCATCTGTATGCTGATGATTTGCAAATATACCTTAGTAGAGCAATTGGCTTATTGAAAGATTGCATAAATTGGATAAATGAGTATCTTGAACGTGTATATGTTTGGTAAGAGTAAAATAACTTAGCATAACCATAATAAATCGAATTGTCTGGCGATCTATAGACATGATATTGATGAAAACTCTGTTTAGGATTTCACCTCAACTCCTTCAAATTTTCGTGTTGTGATCATGTCAGTGTTACACTAATGAAAATATATGGATGCCTGCGGCAGCTTTGGCTAAACTCCGATTGTATAATGCATCATTTATAAGAAGAGTAGCTAAAACCCATTTGCTACCCTATTTCACATATGGCTGTACGATATTTCCAGCTCTCAATTCAGTCTGTCGTAGGAAACTCTTAGTTGCATTCAACAAAATATCCCGATTTGTCTTCAAATTACCGCGATATAGTCACATCTCTCCTTATGTAACGTCCTTGCATGAACTTGTCTAATAAATTACACACTGAAATTCCTCCATACACTTATATACAGCGAGAAGCCCTCATACGAAATTTAGAGATTGAGTTTTCTACAATCATCTTCGCACATAAACCTTTCGATCCCTCGTTGTAAATCACGATATAGTGAGCGCTCTTACTTCGTCCATGGCAGTCGTTTGTGAAATCATTTGCTAGCTAACATACAGCGAACAGCATCGAACAGAATATTTACAAATCAATATTGCGACTAAACTTATCCTAAACATATTTGGGGCGGAGCTTGGATACATATTGTTATAACTATTTGATAACTTTTTTTTCTTTTCTATCTGATATGCAGTGTTTTCTAGTATTTTTGATATAGGCTTAGAAAAAAGCTACGAGAAGTATATAATTTAATAGAATATATTTTATATTATTTATTTAAATTCCAATTAATCTTAAGATTACGGTAATCTAGAAATAACAGCTTCAGAACAAAAAAATTAAGAAATTATAAGCGAAAATCTCATAAAAACACGACATAAGAATTTTTAAAATAAATAAAATATTGAATAAGTCATAAGAATATTGAATGCTAATAATGTGTGACGCCTCCATTTCTATTAATGACCTCATTAATTCGGCTAGGCATTGAATTTATGAGCTTTTTCAATGGCACTGTTGACATTGAGGCCTAAGCTGATTTAATGGCATATTTCAATGCGTGAACGATTTCGTATTGCTTTCCATTCTAGAAAAGAAGCCTGGCAATAATCCCCCATAAGTTTTCTATGTGTTTTAAGTCAGGACTTCTTGCACGCCAGTGCAGTTCAAAGCCCCAAGCCATTCTTTTACAGATTTCGCTATATGAACAGCAGCATTATCATTTCGCCACACAATTCCTCCGCCCTTTCCACCATCATTACTTCTAACATTTATCTGTAGATTTTAGCATTGATCCTTGGTGTTACCCAAGTAATTTCTGTTTTGCAGTTAGCACAAAATCCACTTCAGATCATCACACTGCCTCCGCCAAAATTTTCTGCTCATTTTACCTCTTCTTGCCGTCTCTTATCATGCCAGTAATGCTAGAAACCATCAGAACCATCAAAATTAAATTTCTTCTCATCATAAAAATGACTTTATTCCATTCAATGGTCCAACTCATATGCATCTTAGCATATTTTAATCTGGCTTCCCTATGCGATGCGATAAGAGGGGGTTTTTTGTTTGCAGCTTTTTTGAAAACCATATTATCGTCTGCTTTTAGAATTTGCTGTACACGTCGAACTGTAATTGGCAAGTCCAGGATTTTACATTTTGGGAAGCAGAGTTTCTCTTTGCAAACTCCGCGGAAAATCAAAGGTTTTTGTTGTGATGTCAATTTTTTATGTCGATCATGACTGGCAATGCTTCCATATTTCTCACCTAATCACAAAAAGTTATGGATAACCGTTATTGATAGATTAATTTTGTAAAAAATTTGCCTGAAGGACAGTCCGCTATTCTGATATGCCGTTATTTTAGCTCTTTCTTCCATTGACAAAACTTATCCACGTGGCATGATAAAAATTAAAGAAAATATAAAAAAACGATATAACATAAAAAAATTATGTTGTAATAAATAAATCTGTAAAAAACTTTTAATAAAAGTATAATTTCTTTGTGAAAACGTTGGTGTTTTTCTGGGAATGTCGCACTTATAATCCACGCGTTTGTACAACTCAAAAACCAATGTTTTCATGACCCACTAAACCCAATACAGATCGCGAAAAGGGCACAACGATAAACTGATAAAGCGAATGCAGATGCAGTTTAACTATAAAAGTGATGATATCATTGTTAGAACAAAAGAAAAATTATCTGAAATTTATGGCAGTGTGGTGTTTTTATAGGAATTTTGGCCACTGTATATGCTTTTTCTTTTCTTATTCTTCTCCCAGCTCTATAAATTTACTCATTTACTCATAAGATAATAGAAATAGAGTGTATTGTTAAATTTATACTTATTGGTTAGTTTAGTTGGAATAAGCTTAGTTAGTTAAGTTAGTTTTTAGTAAATTAATGTAATTTCCCAAATTTAATGTTGCACAATTATTTAACTAATTATATACAATTCCGATTCCTTGTGTACTTAAGACCTTGGTATCTTTTGTACTACTAAAGAAAAATATTCTATTCTATTAGGTCCTGCGCCAGATATGTATATTTTGGTCTTAACCCTTTGAGCGGTATCGCCGTACATGTACGGCCAGCCTCTGGTGATCCAGATAGAGTATCGCCGTACATGTACGTCCAGCCATGTTCCAGCCCATTTTGGGCGGGTTTTTCTGTTTTTTTTACATAATTCTTACAAGTAGGTATACTATTTCATATTTGTTTGTTTTCCTCTACCACCCCCCCCCCCCCCCTGGGGGTAAGAAATTGCGTGATTTTACGATGAAACGACATTTTCAAAAAATCATATCTGGCGAACGGAGTAACCGATTTTTCTGATTCAAATGCCAAATGAAGCTTAATGCTTTATATTTTTCATTTTTGTTAATAATAGTATTTCTATCAAAAAAATAGTATTATTTACTATTGAGGACTTCTAGCACTTTTTACATTTTAATTTTGTAGTTAGAAGCCTTATCTATCTATGTATAAAAAATTGCAATGAAGTTCGTTTTTGAGAGAGAAAATTATGGGTGAGCTGTACATTATTCCGAGAAAAATATTCATCTCTGTATTTGTGCGGCCGTCGAACCCCTTCCTGGAATTATTACGATTCCGAAACTCTGAACACATGGAACACATTTTCTTTTATTCTAATGAATTGCACATGCATAAATCAGTTTTGAGATTGGAGGTAATCCTACAGAGTTAGTGCCGATCTAAGGTGCAAAAAATCTAGTACTTCAGTTAGAATATAAAAAAGGGAAGTACTAAAAAAGTGCGTATAGGGAAAAAGGTCAAAAATAAAGAATGATGTCGTTTTAAAAACAAATCAAAAATATACTGCACCTCCAGGGAGGGGGTGTTAAAGTTTGTTCTGGTACGTTTTGGAAAATCTAGTACAAATTCAAATACGTTTTTTCTAAGAAGAAGTTTGAACACCCACACCCCTATGGTCCGAGGTCAAATGGCTGAGTTATTATTGAAAAACTAAATATTCCTCTAATTTCCCCCACTCCGCCCCCCCCCCACACAGTGACCCGATTAATATTATCTTTAGCCTAGGATCACAGCTCTCATTTAAGACATCAATGAACAAACTGCGACTCTTTGTTCAGGAGATATAACCAAAACATTCCAAACTTTACCCCCTTCCCCCTTTAGCCCCTACCCCACGCAAAACCGACTTGACCAAAAGATGCGCGACGTCGAGACGAACACGCAAACTAAATTTTGAGAGAAACCGCTCCCCCACCACAAAAAAGATCACTCCGTTCAATTTGCGAAATCTATCGAAAAATGCAAAAATAACTCACTCCAGGGACGTGTATGCTAAAAAAATTAACTTTCTACTCAAAGGGGTGAATCACATCCTTCGCCGCCCCCCCCCCCTCCACCCAACTTGACACGTTTCTTTGCTATCCTCTGTAGCACTCTGATTTATATTGATTTATATAGCAAGGCCTAATTACATTATCAGGCGTTTTCACCTTGATCATCTTCAATATTTACAGGACTGTCATCCGCAGTGTTCACTCGCAGTATGGTGGGAAAAACATTTTTCTGTGTGGTGCTACTATTTGAAGTCGGATGTCAGATGACGTCAGACGCAGCGATTCTCTGAATTAATTTAAGTCAGATTCTCAGAACTTTTTGAGTACAATTAATTGATATTTCCTCCGCGGTGAAATCTTTGCAAATTAATGGTGTCTTAACACAACTTTCATATTGTCTCACAATATTACTGTTTACTTTTAAATTTGTACTTGCCGGTTATTTGATCAGTTAGTCGCAAACTTGGAAGTATCTAAACTTTAAAGTAATCAAAAACTTTCAGTTCAATAAAAAATTTATATATATATGTATAATATATCTGTTGAGCTATAATGAAATCTGTCATATAATTATAATTTTAATTTTAATTCTGTTGTACTATTGTTTTCTATTTGCAAATTTATTCTTAAGTCTTAATTACTTTGTATCTATAATTCGATCTATAGATTGAACCATCATGTTTACTGTATACTATACTTTATTATACTTTTACTATACTTTACTACACTACATAATAAATTCTTACTACCATATCTATGGCGTAAAAATAAATAGAATCTCAGTAAGATCAAATCAGATATTCTCTCTATTTTTATTGAAGTTCATAGAGACATATACTACGCATTATGAATTGTTTTTGAGTGAATAAAAAACTCTACATTCTATGATTTCATAATCATTATCTTCTAAGACAATTTGTGTATGAAATTGAATGCAATTTAAAATTTGCATACTATATATTAGCTTTCTAGTGTTTTTCTAAAATTTATGCATGCAAATGACCCCATCTACTCTCAAATACATACAAACTATGCGGAAAATAATAATAAAATATTTCACTATAGAAATCCTCCCACAACTAAAATGTGTAACTATAAATTCCATATTTGATGCATTGCACCTACCACCTACATGCTGACAAAGTTGCAAGCGCTTTGATCATATTAATCAACGGCTGTTGAAGAAATTTTCATAGCTACAAAAAAACATAGTTGTGCTCAGCTTTTAAATTCATCTCAAACCACTTTTGTAACAGTAATCGACTATTTTAGATTGGACAGACGCAGACGCAACGAAATTTATGAGAAGTTTTTCTTCGTTTTTTAATAATATTGAAATGTTTAATAGGAGCTTAGGTGGGCCGTTGATGGAATCATTTGAATCTTTTATTTCTTTAAGGGCAGTGAAATGTTACAAATGTAGATAACAAGTCACTTTTTCACAAATGGATATCAATCCTGTGGTGTTTTCAACAAAATCTTTGAAATTTATTACATTAGCGAATGCAATAATGAAATAAGTATTTTTGCATTTAATTTCGATAGCACAGGATTTGGACTGCTTTTAATTTGAAATTTCCAAATATGATTCACTATGGAAATAACTTGAGTTCACTTCGATTTTCGAAATAATTTATTATGGTTTTCTGCTTATTGGTACAATTCATTTCAAAGGTTTTGACAGTGTGAATCATCAAATTCTGGTGATTAAGATATCTGCTCACTTTTCGTCTCCACCTATCAAATTTATACATATCTTTTTATTGGTCAGTTGTCAGCAAATTAAAGCGACTAATATCATATCATTATACCTATTCTGTGTGGAGTTCCACACGGTTCTATGTTGGGACCTCTATTATTCAACATTCTTATAAATGACCTTCCCAATATTGTTGAAGTGATGACAATTAACTTGTATGCTGACGATGTGCAGCTTTATCTAACTAGACCAATTGGGACTGATTGCCGATTGCCTAATAGTATTTGGTGGTTGTAATTGTGGATGGCCAGACTTGAAATATTAAATTATCGTCTTCTGCGATAGTGATGAGGTATGTATCCTACGGCTACACGTTACAGCATGTTTTCTTGCTTCGGCTGACTGGAAATGTAATTCTAACATTCCTGTACGACAGTGGTGGGAGAGTAAACCGTATCTTGAAGATACACGTTGCATCAGGTTTAATTTCTTCAGCTGAATGGAAATATAATTCTATCGTTATTCTACGATAGTATTAAGGAAGTAAGGCGTATCCTGTGGATACTCGTTACGGCAGGTTTTCTTTATTCAAATTGAGCAGAATATAATTCTATCGTTCTTCTACGACAGTATTAAGGAAGTAAGGTGTATCCTGTGGATATTCGCTACGCAGGTTATCTTTCTTCAAGTGATTTACACCAGTAGTCATTCCAGTGGGGGAACTTTGGCTCACATACAAAGAAAAGAAGGTTAATAAGATGTAAAATACAGTACCATAATCAAAACATCTTGAATCGTCACGCATTTATTTATTTATGATGACAAACGTTATAAACTTCAGAGTGAATGAATATTTATTTTAACACTGGTAGGTTATCTGAAAAGGATGTGATTACTATCACCTTAGTCCTTGCATAATATTGAACAATATCGGAAAATATTTGTTTATATATTCTAAAATGATTCGGAATATTTTTAATATTTCTAGGTTGTGAAATATATAAAATCTCTGATCAAAAGTTCTGTGGAGTTCGACAGAAAAAGAAACAATGAATATTTTAAAACATTTTGTTTTTTCTTAAATTCGTTTGGCCTACTATTCTTGGCTTGCGAAAACTTTCGATAATTTAAAAAACGAAAAACCTACAAATGTCAGAGACGATTAAGGCTGTCGCTACAAGTACACATAAATGATGACCGAAATAGAATATTTAATTTTATTTAACTTAATTTATTCACTAGAAGATATCTTTGTACATTAAGAAAGGGACTTTTAGGAGTACAAGCTTAAAATACAAAACACTGTATATTACAAACTAAAGGTACACTCATTCAATTCAATATTGAAATTGCGAAAAATTTCACGTTATAGGAAGTTTATTTAATATTACCCTATATATAAACCATAATCATTTAATACACGAACCTTTTAGAACTGAATTTTATACTGCAATGTTGGCTGCACATTTTTCTAGCATTTAATATTTGACACTTGTCAAGTTGAATTGTCTATTTCGTTTTTATTGTCCACATAGACAAGTAATTTCACAATATTTGCTCGCATTTTATACACATTTTTCTCTTAAGTCAAATAACATACTAAATGACAAAGAAAGTGTTGAATCAAATGTAAGATTTCTAATTAATTTCTGAGTATCATAAACAGCAAGTGCTACTCTAAAATGTTATATTGCAATTGAAATATTGCAATATCAATATGGAAATTGCAAATCTGTCTCGGGTATACAAGAAGAAATTATGGTAGAATATAACATAAACGAAAAACGCTTGCATACCGTATTATACTGACAATTGGGAGAAGAGGTCTTATGAACAACAAAACCAAAGAGAACGATTAGCATCACTGACGAAACATGGACAAAAAAAAACAAAAAAGGCGAAGCCTAAAGTAATGATGTTAGATCATCAGAAAAAATGAAAAGTACGAAAAACCCAAAGATGTAAAGAAGTCATCAAAGGAGAGATAAGAGCAAATACTAAAATAATATGTGAAGACTCAACAGTCCACAATAGAATAAAACTACTAAGAAACAAAGATGTAAGATGTAAACCAGTCAATAATCGCCAGGCATTATATTAGAATCCTTAGAAAGAAAAGAAATCTAGGACGACCTCTACATGAAGGGTAACGGTTAATAAACAATTATGTAAATGAAAATTAAAAATCTTCTACAGAAGTCAAATGGATGGCTCGGAGCAGAGTCAGGTGGAGATACTATGTAAAACCCGTATGTTTCCAATAGGAGTGAAGAAGGAAAGCAACAAATCGGTAGCAAAAATAATATGAACATTGCCGTCCTACGAAGGATGTACCATAAGTTTCACAATAGAGTAATAATATGTTAACAATAGTAAAAAAAATAGTAAACGACTTTATTGATTTAAAAAGTATTTTCCATGACGATCTACACACTTTTGCATACGCTTAAACCAATTTTCAATGCATTTTTTGAACTCCGATTAAGGTAATTACCATGGTTTTTGAATGCCTCAATCGTTTCTTCTGGCGTCGCAAATCGTTGTCCACGGAGTTTATTCTTGATGGATAGGAACAAAAAGAAATCATTAGATACCAAATCACAACTGTACGGCGAATTACACATTAATTCGACGTATGAGCTTAAATATGCTGTTGTTTGAGCCGATGTGTGAGAACTCGCATTGCCATGATGAAGAATGATTTTCGTCTTCTGGCAAACAAATGGTGGTGTACCACTACGATTCACGAAAAGCAGCGGTACAGTAGCGATATGTTCAATTATAACGAAGAAACCAGTCACTAGTTGCCTCGAAGTGCTTTGTGCGCGAACAACTTTCGTTGGATTTGCCACATGTTGAAACACCCATACGATCGAATACTGTCTACTATCGGGCTCATACGAATATATCCAAGATTCGTCACTTATGTAGATATTACACACGTATTTTGATGCACCGCGATCGTATTTTTTTATATTTCTATACACCAATCACAACGAGCTCTTTTTTAAGCGATTGTCAACTTATGCGAAATCTAACGCGAACAGAGCTTTCTCATAACCAGGTGCTCATACAACATCCTTTTCAAACTTGTCATGCTAATGCTGAATAGGGTCACCTCTAACTCACAATAAGTCTCATGACGATCTAGTAGTATTTCCTTGCGGACAAAATCGATTATTTCTGAGACAATAATCGATTTTGGACGACCTTCACGAAATACATCCACCAGCGAAGTACGGCCACGATTGAATTCATTTAACTAGCGATTCACATTGATTTTATATAAGGCTTCAGTAGAAAACACAGATTGAATTTTATCAGCACACTGTTGAAAAGTGAGGCCACTTCGAAAAGCATAAAAAATCATTGCACGAAAATATTTACAATTTAATTCCATTTTTTTGTCGAGATGACATTTTCAAACCAACAAAAAGTTAACAAATACTGTTCATATGACAAAATATTCTGAGTACGTGTATGCTAAAAAATGTCAAACTTTAAGATGGAAACGTCTGAAAGCCCCAATTGATATTTGTATTGTCACAGTTTAAAACTTGTGCTACAACCCATGATACAAGAATAACAAGGTATGGCCGAGATTTCTGTCAATTGGGTGGTTACGTCATATGGGAACAAAAGTCATTGAGTGAGATCTGTCATTAGGTCTGTCTGTTTACTTTTGGGTAAAAATCTTTGCGTAAAAATCAAGTAAAAGCTTTTATGCGGTAGAGGGGATAACTCAAGAAAAGTTACCACACACTTTTCGAGTAAATTTTGTTTGGCTTGTCATGTGTCAAAAATTTGACAGAAAGTTTTCTGTGCAAAACAAGGTTTGAAAATAATAATTGTGATTAAGTGAAACATCTCTCCCTAATTTAATTAAAAAATGGGAAAAAAATGTGCTTAAAAGGTCGCTTATAGCCATTCTGGCAGATTCGAGTAGCAGTGATAGTACAAGCGAACGTTATATTCTAATCGCAAATAAATTTTCACTTCATATCACAACAAGCGTGTTAACGTCAAATTTAATACTTTTGACAGTCAGCTGATTGCATATCGAAGTTACACATCTTCTTAATCATGAGTAAAAATGTGCAACTTTGTGCAAGAAGGGAAACGTATAAATTTACTCTATTTTTACTAGTTAAAAGTAAATAGACGGTTTGTGAGTAAAAATGCGTAAAAGTTTTTACACCGAGTAAAAACTTTCGAGTAAACAGACAGACCTATTGTCTCAAATTGAGATTTTTTCAGCAACTTAAATATTTTCTGAATTATATTCTGAGTATTGTGCAATGGCAAGCCTAAAAAAAATCAGAAAAACTGGCAGATGCTGAGTATTCACGGAATTGAACGTCATCGGGATTCGTTTCATGAAACAATACAACCTAGATAAATTCGCAAAACTGCTTTTTATTGGGACAAAATTTCTATTAGAATCAGTTTTAATTTACAATAGATGTATTCATGTTTAGCAATTCGCACATTTTCAAATATAAAATACAATTTAATACACAAACTCCAATTGTGCTGTGTGAAACTTTTCAAATATTACAATCTTTCAATAAAAATTCAAATTACAATTATTTTATGAAATTACTCCGCTTATGCAAGGATCTTTGATTACCACAAATTCTCTTTGAAGGGGCGGCTTACAGATGTATCGGATAAATATCGCAACAACAGATGACATCCAGCGATATTTAACTAGTTTTTAACACAATTCGGTATTTGTTTTTATTTTTATTTGTTTTTCTTCTTCAAGCGTGAAATACTTCTTCAGTTTTTTTACCACGTCGATAAAATCGTTTATCGTTGTTTCTGCAACTAATTGAAATTTTTACACTAAATTCAATTGAGAATATCCTTATATAAACTAATGAAAAACCATATCAAACTATTCGCTCTTTTTTCTGTTAACTGACAAATAAAAATATTTTGATGTTTTGCAAAATAATTAGCATGCTTTGCCAAATGACTTTTGTCTCCCTGTGTCGTTGCAATACAGAAACTTCCTCTCGAATCGGGCATACCTTGTTATCTTTGCATCATGGGTGGTACAACCCATGATACAAAGATTTTCAAGATATGGCCGAATTATCAGTCAATTAGTTGCTTGCCTCCTTTGGCGACAATTGTCAGAAATGTGTTCGTCTCAATTTCAATCGTCCTTATCACAGTGAAAATAATTTTTTATTTGGTAATTTCTTTGCTTTCCCACTGGCACATAATTACTTTTCCCAAAGTGATTTAAACGAAGAATCTAATGTTTTGTTAATAAAACTTGTCAATAAAATACGAAAAACTCAAAACGAATTCGCTGGAAATGACATTAGTCACCCCATGACGTAGAACACAAAAAATTCATCTCGAATCGGCCATACCTTGTTATCTTTCTATTATGGGTACAACCTCCGTATTATCATGATTTTTAGCCCAAAACCTACGATTTTTGAACCAACATTTCATTTCGAAAAATTATTCCATTTCCAAGGTTATACGGGCACATTTTAGACACAAGCTTCCTTACGCTACTATTTGGGTTAGTAGCTTATAATCTACCAAAATAGCTAGCTCGCCCTGTTAGCCTCATATACAAGGACACTCCAAAGAATTAAAAAAGAAGATAAAAAGAAAGCAAAATGCTTCAAATAAAAATTAAAACTTTCACTAATATTAAAAAAAAAAGTAAAGAAAGAAAAAACAATTTTATGATAAATGTTCATCTATAGATTTGTCACTACTCGGATGGCCAATCCATCCTTATCAAAACATCAAGAGTGTACACACAATTAGAACAGAAAGGATACACACAAAAGGCATAGACACAAAAGGACAACATGCCCTGGAAGCTGTGCAGTCACCAAGTACCCAACTGAACTACCATTTTATGACTCTTGCTTGCATTGCTTTATCCCCACCCCTCCCACCCACCAACCCACTCTCACCCTAACTCCTCCTAACACAAAATTCACGAAAACTGTTCACTGTCCTTATGACCCACCCAATCTTTATACCTACATACCTAGATACATACTAACCTTAGCAGAAACATAAGGTATTCCTTAGTTTTCTACGTGCTCTCATTCTGTCTATCGTCGTAGAATCCTGGGAGTAGGTAGGTACATATCGCGCGAGTCCTGTATATTCCTGTTCATCCCACATTAAATGAGGCCAGGCGAAATTATCAACTGTGCATATATGTATAGAGAGAATGTATCAAGGACTTGAAAGTATTTGAAGAAGCAAGAGTCAACGACAAAGAATAGTTACGTTGTTACGTAGTATATACGTAGTTGGTACCTACTCGTGAATAGTATACATAACCGGGTCTCTTGATTGACTGTTTGATGACACTAAAAGTGAAGGCACGACGACGATAATGTATGGTTCAGGGAATGCTAGAAATTAGTTGCGAACACTAGTTGCATGAATAACTAATGTTGAGCTTTCGCATGAGAAAGTGTCATCAACTTGAAAAGCGTATCTGCTTCGTTAAAATTCTTGTCGTAGGATATGTAAGTGGGAAGTGGGATTTGGTTTTGTACCCACCCTCATTAATACGAATAATTAAGGATGTTTTATTAAGTAAGGCGTAAATTAGAATTAAAAATTTTCAAAGAGGTATACCTACTGCTTTTGTACAGTAGATGTAAGTGTGATACGGAAAATTAGATTTTCTGACATAAGATTAAGATTTCGTACATATCTAGGGCTATGGTGTATGTGACTTCGCCTTGGGACCTTTTTAATTTCCTTTCTTCTTTCCTTTTTTTTCTTGTTTTTTTTTTTTTTTTGTAATAGAAAATGGTGTAAAATTAAGGAATTAAACCCTAAATTTTCTTCTTTATTTTTACTTTCTATTGGAGCAGAGAGAAAGTCAATTTTCTTTTCTTTTTATATACAAAGGGACGAGAGATGCCAAGAACGGAGGCCAGAGTGGCACATTGCATTCACCTGTTAGAAAGTCGCTCACCGAAACCTTCCTGTTCTCAGACCCAAGCATATCCAGCCTGCTACGGGCAAAGGCCGGACAGGTATACAGAAAGTGTTCGGTTATCACAGGCTCTCCTTCGAAGCAGGAGGGATACTTAGAGCTGTCAGCAAATCCCATCCTTATTAGATGAGCGTCAAGCGAGCTATGACCGGTGATGATGCCAACCTCAGTTAAAAAGAACAAAGTCAGATAAATTTCTATAAGGCCCATTAAAAAAAAATTTTATACACCTCACTTGCAGGCACTGAGGTTCGCCAATAGAGAGTAAGAAAAAGTTATTATAGAATATAAAAGAATTAGAAAAATACGAAAGAAATATTTAAATTATATTTTAGTAACACGCTTACAATGAAACAAACATTCTGATCACAGTTAAAAATTAAAAAATTACAAAAACAATTCATTATTGAATTGAGAACTTAAGGTAATAAAAAGAATTATTTTTATAAAATATTACGAAAGGAAAGTTCTTCTTTAAATAGGATTGATATAAATTTTGGCAGGATAATATTTCCATCAAAATAATTTAATTTCAAAATATCAGTTCAAAGACTCCCGAGACTGCTTCCTGGCTCCAATTTTTGTGTTTTTTGTATATTTTCCGATTTATTCTCAAAATAAACTTTACCCCAGCCACCCCCGTATAGCGCAGCCACTACAATAAAAGTAATTCAAGATTTACGAAATATCGGGAAAAATTTTCAAAGGGACATTTTTCATAGAAATTTATTAATGTTTATTAGTATTTCGAAAACCGTAGACCGCGTAGACCATACCCGAATTCAATCTTTCAATTAATCTCTTGGGGATGCGGAAATGTGGAAAAAATTACCAAATTACTTAAGAAATTTACTTTCAAGAAAAATAGGTATATAATAAGGTACAGTTACAATGGCAGAGCCAAAATCATACCGCTCCATCACATTGACAACATTTCTCCTAAACACTATTTAAAGGTATTAGCTAGATGAGCACATTAGAAGCAATATCCGCCATCAGCATGCTTCCCAGTTGGGAAAATTAACTACAAACACCTTTCACAATCTTATCATCAAGATTGAAAAGCCAATTTCACAAAAAGAGATTCCTCGGCATGTGCATCATTAAGGAAAAGCTGTGAATCATCGATAGTCTCATGAATAAACGCCATACTTAAAAATCAGAGGATAACAGTTTCCATAGGGACTGAATCTGTCACTATTAGTGCATAAAAATGTTGCCCATAGGGTGGGATTTTATCTTCCTTTTTGTTTGTAGTCGATTGTAATATATGTGTTCCTAGAAATCTATCGAAAGTGGGATGTACTGGGATACCCCAATGACGTAATCATAGTAATAAGAGCCAAGCATGATGGTACGATTGCGAATCAAATTCAAAGATTCCTCCGATTTATTTCTGTATGGTCAAAAATCAAGGGTCTAATTATCAATATCACCCCATTCACAAGGTGAAGGAAATTTAAGTTAAATTGGTTCATTTAAGTTAGATTTCGTTCCTTCCTTATACGGAACATACAACTCAATACGGAGATAAAATTTGTAGGAATTATTCTCGACCCAGAAACTCAGATAAAACCAAAATCTGTCGAAGAAAATATGTATGTAGATTGCAGTTTCTGAAATTGCCAAGCCCGTTTACTTTAAGTGACTAAGTCCGGGCAAATGAAAAAGTCATAGTATGCTGGCTGATTTTGAAACCGATAATTCATCTCGTGCAACTCATCAGTAAACTGATCGTCAGCTGCTCAAGTAGGGGTCGGTGTGAGTGTGGGACGCTGCGAAAGCGGTAAAAAAAATCTTTTTAAGTAATTGTATACTGGCTGAAACTTTTTTTATAAACATTCTGAGTAAAAAAAAAAAAACGTCAGCTGCATCACGGAGGGTGGTTTATGCGTTAGCTGCTCGCATGAACTTGTAAAAAAAGCACGTAAAATAAAGTAATAGTAATAACCTGTGAACTCGTCGACGTAAAGAGCTGATATTTAGTACATAGTATTTTAATAGCAATAGTAAATGAAATCTCAAAAATGGACTAAATCGGGCAACCCCCTCTTGCTGTTGCCATATAAGAATTTAGTTTTTTCACGTATACGGTGAAAAAGATCAGTCTTAGACATTTTTATTTTACTAAAAACTTCTTCAGAATATGAAATTCTATAAAATTTGTTATAATCATTTTTTTTATCCGACGAACCGTTCTAGAAATATACGTGAAAACCCAATTCGAAAACCACACCTGCACAGAAGGGGGACCATACGAAATGACATACGAGTATTCGTCTAGTCTAGGGTATCATAAAAATTGATCTTAGACCAATGCAAGCTTTTTACTTGTTTTGATTTTAATATTATGTTTAATAGTAAGACAAGTATTTATTTGATTTCTTGATGTCCTTAGTGTACTTATGGTGTAGTGTTTTACTTTATGTAAGTAGTCTGACTTTTCAATTCATTTTTTCATTGCAACAACTTTACACGAAACATATGTAAAATATTTTATTAATATGCACAAGCCAGAATAAATTAGAAAGATAGTAGAAAAAAAGTTATAATTGCATTAATACCCATATGTAATTTCGTATGGTCACCCATTTGCGCAAGTCTGTTTTTGAAGTGGTTTTTCTCATATATAGTTCTAGAGCAGTTCGTCGGACAGTAAAAATAATTATAAGCAATTTCGTAGAATTTCATAGTCTGACGAACTTTTCAGTACAGTAAAAACGTCTAGGACTGATCGTTTTCACAGTATACGTAAAAAGCAAAAAATAGTTCTATGGCAACACCAAGGGGTTGCCTGATTTAGTTCATTTTCGAAGTTTCATTTACTATTTCTATGAAAACACCATGTACCAAATTACTGCTCTCTACGTCGACGCGCTTACAGGCTATTACTATTACTTTATTTTACGTGCTGTTTTACAAGTTCATGCAAGCAGCTGACGCATAACCCTCTGTGATGCTGCTGACGATTTTTTTTACTCAGTATGATGTCAACTGTTTATAAGAAAAAGTTTCAGCCGGTATACTATTACTTAAAAAAAAATGTTTTTTTACCACTTTCGGAGCCTCCCACACCTACATCCACCGCGAGTGTGTCAGCTGACGCTTGGTTCACATATTAGTCATACCAGCTCTATCGAAAAACATAACAATCGGTAGGCGTAAAACACTAAAATACAACGCTACCACCTAGACTAGTGCTGAGAATAATGTCGATCATATAACATCGATGTTAATGAATTTTAAACATTCTGAACAAATGTCTGACTGGTAAATCATAGAAAAAATGCTGTGTTTTTCGGTTTAGATATTTTTTTTTGCTCCCGTCTTTATTAATAACTTAATAAAAATAACAAAACAAAACAAGTGCCTCTTCGATTCTAAATTAAAAGTTTCCTTAAAATAACGCATAAATGATATAAATAAATATGAAATATTACAGGTCCAAAAACTTCTTGTCTACAGACTGAAGAAACAATAACTGGCAAAGGCGTTTTCCTTGCAAGAAGTTGAGTTATAGTCTCGCCTGCTTTAGAGAACTTAGAGAATAGACATCCGCTGACAGGGAAGTAGCCACAATGGACAACATATTTGCTGCAAAACGTAATAAGCCAAGATACATAAGTTGGTGGCGCTGCCATCATTCCAAAGGATTAATATGAAGTGGTTCCAAAGGAGCGCTTAAATAAAGGGGTATTTCCGATTGCCTACATTCCGAAGTTCCTTCCGATGCTTCCGTTGTTTTTTCAATCACCAGGCGGATGTAATTAGCACATAAATTGAACTATGTTGATCCTGAGATCTTACAGATAGACATTTTCTTAAGGGGCCCATACACAGTCATGCATGTTGGCACACTCGAGTAGAACAACGATCTAGTCACGCAGATTTGACCGTGTGTGGGCCTGTTTATGTTGTCACACGTATGTCAAGCGGTTGGATGAGTGAAGTCTATTGAAGTCAAGTAGCTCCTGAAATGTGTTCCTATCCTAATGTTGGACAGCAAGTTTGACAGTGTCCGGAGAAAAAGCTTTCATGTATGGCACACCAAGTTAGACAACATGCTGCCGTGTATGAGCCGCTCTAGCTGAAATAATAAACAAACTTTATCGCTCTCCTGTGGCCTAACTTCGTTGGTCCCCATTGAGTCAGTGACAGCAGTGTGATGTAGGGTCACTGTTTCCTCCCAACAATTTAAAAGAATTCGGATTGGTTCCATCGAACAATGTTTTCTGCCCCCAGCCCAAATCATTCTAAAAACTAATGATGATAAATTTTAACGATGCTTTGAAAATGAAATGAACAATCACTCACTATTTCTTTCCGTTATACCACAAAAATTTTATTGAAATATACGTAGTAATTGTTTTTTTCCAATCTAGATAAATTTTTTGAATTTTATTTGCTTTTTACAGTACACATTTATTCCTTTGCGGTAAGAAGCATGTAATTCCCTCACATCGAAAGGATAACATCGATGTAGGTCGATATTTTAGTGCGTCGAGCATCGAGAGCCCAAACATCGATATTTTGAAAACATTAATGAACATCGCCCAGCACTGATCTAGACTATATGGAAAGACGGCATATAATGGATATGACGATTTTTCTTTCACTTTATTTATTACTTTTTTGTTGTGTTTAATAGATACATAATACCTTCACACTGCTGAAATTTTGAATATAGATAATTCACCCATATAGGAAAACATCTGAAATTGATTTAATCCATATTTCGTTTAACTAAAGTATGAAATCAAAGAATACTTAAGCCAGTAGATTTGACCGAAAAACATATTATTTTTATTTTTCTAATATTATTGATAGGTGGTAGTGGAAAGTTATTCTAAAAGAATTAGAAAAAATCACAATGTTATTAGAAAAACGAATTTTTGAGATCAGATAATATTCAGCCAAGAGGTTTTATAGGTTTATAGATGTGATGAATAGTATACAAAGGAAGCTAGTTAAAGTAAAGTACATCTATATGAGTGTGGAAGATATAAGAAGTAAACAAATGATGATAATGTGCTATTTGATATCACTTTAGGCCCATATCCCTTTCACCACCTCGTCTCCCTCTCGCTATTCTGCTACTTCCAACCATTCTTAAAAAATAAGAAAGTTTTACAGATATCAGCAAGTAAGTACTTTTGCCTTTTTCCAATTATGTAATTATTAGAAATGGACATTTCAATATGTCTGGATTTTATTTTGTATTTAGTACCTAGGTTAATCACTATTGAAAAAAAAATATACATATATATATATATATATTTTTTATGATATTTAGTATGCACCAATTTTTCAATTCCTTTCCCATTTGTAGGCAGGGCAGTGTTGGACGTAATTAACTACATTTGTAATCAGATTAATAATAATGATTAAATCAATGATAATTACACATCAATCATTAATCATGATTAAATCGAGTAATCTTAGGAAAATGTAAACATAATCATGATTACTTGATTAAATTTTATGAAAATTATCAAGAGATTTTAAAATTTAATTCTAAGAAAACAAAAATCTGTGATCGTAAGAATTTTTACCGTAGAAAATTCCAAGGCGCTGTTGGATTATGCATTAATTGGAGTCAGTGTAAGGAATGTAAGTGCTTCTATTAATAGAGACTCACACATATCTGATCATGAGTTTAAATTCGAGGATCTTACTGATTTTGTATGCAAAAAGACTTCTGCGGAGTATAAGAAAGTCATTGAATACGGCAAATACAATAATTCTTTGTAACGCTTTTATTTTATTACACTTTTCATATTGCTCAACATTGGTATATGCTAGTTCGAATGAATCCCAAGGAGAGGCTGCAACTGTTACAGACAGTGTATTCCTCTACGCGTAGACTTTCATTGTCTACTCTTTAGCGTAGACATTAGCGTAGACAAACATATTTCGTGTAGATAATGTCGAAATAGTCGACTATTGTGTCAGCAATGTACACTTTGTACTCTGTTAAAAACAAATACTGTTAGTTAGTTCATGACCATCAGTTGTATCTTTATTATCATACAAATTAATAAGATAAATTTGAGACAAGCTATAATTAGGTATAAAACATGCCAATAAAGCTTTCGATGAAATCGGATTGGATCTCGAAAAATCAATAATTTTTTATTTAAGAAATTGAATTTTAAGGAAACAAAAAATTGGGATAGTTTTCGATGGATAACTTCATTCTAAAAAGAAAAGAAATGGCAACAATACATCACCCAACACTGTCTCAGTTGGCCATAACACTGTTGCAGTAACCAGCATCATTTGCCCAAATAGTAACACTTTTTTCAAGCTGGTCACACGTTCATTCTTTAAGCAGAAATTGGTTAACCTTTGCAAGATCTAAACGTTTACTGCATAATTATTATTCTCTTAAATTAAGCATAATGCATCAATGTAGATGATGAGAATTCCATATTGTTTACGCTTAGAAAATATATGTAGATAAGAATTTATTGTCTACAGATAATTGTCGATGCCTACACAATAATCAAGTCTAGATCACGTAGACTACGCGCTACAACACTGGTTGAAGAATAAGGCTTTACGAGTTATTCTGAAATGCAGCAGAAGCATGCTCGAAGCGAATGGTTAGGTATTACTGACATAACAGCAAGAGATAAGATAAGAGAAGAGATTCACTAACTTCTGCCGAACAAGACAATACAGTATTGTTTTGGATATGATAAAGAAGTTTCTGACTCTGATAGCGAAACCGTATATGATACTTTCTTAATTCCTCATAATATCGTTTACCAATCCACAGATATCAGATATTCAATTACCATCCCACTACAGATATGTGCTTATAAACATCAGTTATACAGAGTTACAACAATGTTTGTTTTCTTTAAACTCAGTTTTAAAACTCCTAAAAACTTGTAATCTAAAAATGTATTATGTAATTATGATTACGGTTAGGTACGATTGATCAATCATTAATCGTCAAAAATTATTACTTTTCTGATGAATACTATCAATCTGTAATCATAATTACAGTTTACCGATTGTAATCGTAATTGTTAATCATCAATTAGATTACATTTGGTCCAACACTGTTTGTAGGATTTGGTCAAATTAAGAACGATAATTTGATTAAAAAAGCTTCAACCCAGCAGCTATTATCCTTTTTGCAACAAATAAGATTTCTTCATGCATATGTATATCCAATTTAACGTATTGAATTTGCTATTTTCATTTTACAATAATTTTAAATTGAATTTTAGATAGAAAAACAGAAATTCGTAATTAATTATATTTTATACTATTTATTATGCGCCACTTTGTGCTTGCAATTGAATTTTAGATAGAAAAACCAAAGAAATAAAATAACAAAATGTTGTGTACTTCGAAAATTTAAATGATTTTCGAAATTTTGATATTCTCAAAGAAAAGCAAAGAAATAAAATAACGAAATGTTGTGCATTTCGAAAATTTAAAATTTAAAGGATTTTCGAAATTTTGATTTTATCAAAATACTTAAATATAAGAAAATCAAACGGAAAGTGTTATTTTTAACATGTATGAAATGAAAAAATTAAATATATGAAAATACCCCTTTTGCGTCCGTTCATAGAAAAATTATACAACAGATTTGATTTTGTGTTTTTTTTTTTTCGAAAATTAAAAATCTATGAAGATTTGATAAAAAAAAAGATATATAACAATAAGCGGTAGAAAAAATACCGGTAGCTAGCGCGATTACCCATTCAATCACACATGTCTCTCCAAAGTTGTGCTTACGTTGGAAAAATAACCTTTGATCGCACTTTCCATGTCCCTTCGGTCGGACCGATATTAGAATGAGTTTGTACAGACCAATTTCGGGAATGATTTTAGGATTATCCCAATGTCAGTATAACTATCCACTAACCCTACACAATCACCATCTCAGTCAGAACCGAATAGTTAAAAAAAAGTTGGTAATTTGTTATTTATACAACCTTAAAATGACCTTATGACCAAATAGTACTCTTATTTAACTTTTTTTTTACAGTTGCAAAATAAATAACTAAATAATAAAAATTTGTTTAGTAGCGGGGGGGAGCGGCCTTAATTAGGAGCACAAAATCGTATAAAAAAAAATTTCTTCGAAAAGAGGGCGTTTCGTATCAGATACGGGACCATACACTCTTTAGTACGGCTTGATTCTTGCCTGCAGGAGATGCCAAAGAGAAAAGCTATATATGAAATTAGAAATTGTTTTTAAGTGTGAATCATAATATCAAGCGACGTACTAAGTATTTACTTGAAAGCTTAGTAGGATTGGCCCTATGCATGACAGGCATATATTCATAGAGAATCAATCTATAAAAAATTGAATGCTGTTTGTGATTCCATCACTTGAGAACGGCTGCACAGATTTGCCTAATTTTTTTTTCAATGTTCGTGATAGTCCGAATAAGGTTTTTATGGAAAGAAAATTTGGAAACCCTTTTGTGGTGTGGCCATACAAATTTTTTTTAACTCGCTGAGAGCGCGTTGACGTGGAGAGCTGAAATTTGTACACTGCGTTTTGTTGTTTTTTTTTTTAAATGTAACTTTGAGTTCAAAAATGAAAGCATTCGGGCAATGCCTTCGTTGCCATACAAAAATTTCGTTTTAAACTATATATTTGGGCACTGCCTGAGAACATGTCGACATAGAGAACTAAGATTGGGTACATGGTGTTTTCATAGTAATGGTAAATAAACTTCCAAAAATGGACTAAATCTGGTAACCTCTTCTTGGTGTTACCATACAAAACTTTGATTTTTCACTATATACTTGGAAACTGCTTGAGAAGGCGTCGATGTGGACAGCTCATATTTTGTACATGGCGGTTTTCATAAAAATTGCAAATACAGGTCCAAAAGTGGAGCAAATCGGGCAACCTTTTCTTGTTGTTACCACACAAAACTTTAGTTTCACACTATATGTATATTTGGACATTTGCGTCACCCGACGACGTATAGAGCTGAAATTTTGTGCACGGGCCATTTTTTAAAAAAGGGAAATTTAAGTTCGAAAATGGGATCGATCAGGCAATTCCTTTGTAGGGTTGCCATACAAAACCTTCGTTTTTTACCATATATTTTGGGCATACTTCCTAGGAACTCGTTGACGTAGGGACCTAGACTTTTTCACACATACCCACACAACAAACACACAAACACACACACACACATATATGCAGGGGCAGAGTTAAACCCTGCACTTAAATTCCTTAGTATACAACCAGTGAAAACGATGTGAAAATAGTAAACCGTTTAAGCTTTCCCACGAATATCAAACTATCCCTCAATTTTAGATCTTAGAATCACTGATTCTGGACGATGCCATAAAACGAGTTTAGGTTTTTCATTCAATTAGGTTCTAATGCAAAAGAGACTTGGACTAATGTTGTTGCAGCAATTTAGAATTTTTTATAGAAATTTATCATCAATTGCTAGGGGAAATGCCACCATTAATTAAATGTTATTATTCTTTAGTGGAATATGTAGATGAAATAAGCACATGGACTGTGGAAATAAAATATCTTATAGATGGGACTACTGAATAATTGTACAGTTTTTACCTATGCATAGGTAAGGACACTGACCGATTAAGGAAGTCTGATTTGGAAAACAAAATAAGTTATTTATGTCATCATAGAGTATTTTTCGTTATGGGGTTAGAATGAATACCAATCGAAATATTACCATAGAAAATTTTTCCTATAGAATTGAAGTGTGAACAAAATAAAATCGTGCATTCTATCAGAGATTTAAATTTCCTTTCAAAAAGGTTGCCACGTGTTCCATTATCAATGTTTCCGCAAGGATATTTGCCTTTTATCATGGCGGTATATCCTATCCATAATACATACCAGATATAATAGAGATTGTACCATTTTACACAATATTGCAGTACGAAAACTTTGAGTTTTATAAGTCGAATTACACAAAAAAATAAACTGACAGTTCAGAACTGTTCTAATGAAAACTAGCGAAAGAAACAACGAAAGTTCTTATACGGGTTCTAGGACATTTTTTAATATTTTATTAAGCCAAACTCAGGGGATCACCTGCGATGCCCACAACACGTTAGGAAGGATATATGGAAAGGATTAGGGAATATGAGGAAAGTGACTGAGGTGTTGATGTATGTCACTCTTGCACCTTTTCAGATACTAAGTCCAAGGAAAGACAGAAAAGATAGTGGACTGTTTTATATTCGCCCAGTTCGGGACATAAAAGTATCATGGAATTTGACTGTACAGCTAAAAGGTCTAACTTTGATTTATATGATTTGTAAAGAAGCGCTAGATTCGATGGGCTGAAATTCAGGTCAACTTAGCAAAGTTGTGGAGACTGCAGTTCCAAAATGTCATAAGAAACGTCAGCAATTCTCCAGATGAGTGTTCAGCTCGAAAGACATATTAGCGATCATTGATAAGCTGATTAGTTTCCAGATACTTCATTAATTTGGTGTTAAGGATAGATTTAAAAATTTTTGAAAGAATCAATATTGCAACTCTCCCCTATTCTGGGTATAGGCTAAACGTCGGCTAGTTTCTAAGCAGTTGGAATGTGTCCTGTCGAATAAGACAAGTATAGAATAGTTTGCGCAAAGGTTGAGGCAGAACGTTTAATTAACAGGGGCGAGAAACCATTAAAACCTGCGACTTTGGAGACGTTTAGTTTATTAATGAGGACCTTAAATTCATCTCTCGTACGAATGTCTACTGATTTTTGTATACATCCACATAGGAGAAGCAAAACAGGTTTCTGCATAGTGGGTGGAAAAAGAGACAAATTTGAAGTTAATATAGCATCCAAAATCTTATCTTTATCCAGGATGTCGATAACCACTTCACCATTATTAATACTCTGGTCAAAAAGAATATTTTTCTCTCGTATATAATTTTAATTAAAATGGGCTCCAATTCTATTTAATGGTTTCGTGAATATTGCCCTTAATATGTTATTAAGTTCTAAATATGTCTGTCTTTCAGAAGCCTAATTTATAATAAAACCATTAACATAATTATAGCACCTTTATCAAATTTACTATGTGTTACTAAACCTAATTCCATAATGTACATAAATGTCAGTCGTACATCAGTAGTAATAGGATTAAATATTACGTCAGTGGTTTAGACTTAAGTCCCATTTATAAAGCCAATTTTTGACAAAGAAATATTCAATCGCGTTTCCTTAATAATTCTGAAATAGAATTTTCCTTCAATTTTTATCAGAAAATTCCTTTATAGATTAGTTTTCAGCGCCTTGCAATCGACAGCGATATCAATTTCGCTTATGGATTTTCCGCAACGTCAATCAGACACGCAAAGTATAAATTTCTCACGATGATTGATTTCGTTGTTTCCATTTTCAAGGTTGAACCAACAAAATATTACAAACATATATCTAAAATTAGAGAATTATGAAATTGACACAGAAATGTAGGTCGATTTATGTGAGATTACTTCCTTTTTTGATATTCTTAAAGTTTGTCGTTTTTGGGGAGTGAAAGTATAGAATAAGTTTATTGGATGGTGGTTGAAATATGACAATTTCTTTACTTGATAGCTGCGAGATTAATTTAAAAATGAAAAACTTCCTGTTTTATAATCAGATAATTCGCTCGCTCTGCTTCGTATGACTAAGTATCCAACTTTATGGACTGATTGAGATTCACTTCTTTAATGGAAGAAAAAAAATGTACAAATGATTTAGAAATTGATTATTTGACCAAAGAGGAGAATTCGATATCTCCTGAGATTCTATACTGGCACTAGTTATGATCTGGTTATTTGGATTTTAACAACATTGTGTAGTTATAGAGAGAAGTATAATGACTGTGCACGATATTGTTGATTTCGAAGGAAAGGTTAAGGCAGTATCGTCGTTAGTATACCGAACTAAAATAAAATTCAACATTCTTCTCGCAATGATATCCGCAGATTTGAATAAAATCTTATTACAAGATATTTGCTCTCCATTGTTTTTGTTTTTATTTTTATCAGTAACAAGCAAAGTTTTGCTATTAGACACCTTCTATTGGCAAAATGTAGTCGCTTCCCGAATACATCTTCGTTGTTTTTCTAACGCTCATTTATAACTTATTTTGTTTCAAATTTTGTTTCAACATTTAAAAATAGGTCTATAATCGATTTAAGGAGCTAACTTTCGTGGAACTAAAATCTTCTTTAGACGGTACCAAAATAATATCCATTCATTCTCATCTTCATTAAGATGATAGAGCTGTTATGAGTTTAAACATGCTTTTACCAGTTGAATAAAAGTATATAAATATTCTTGAGGGTGAGTAGAGTGCTTCCAATTTAGGTAATTTATCATAGGTATAACCCAGTTTGCCACAAACTACGAAATTGAGAGCAAGCTAATAACATTTACAATCTAACCAGACTGTTTGAAAAGGAATGAAAAAATTAAATCTACGGTGAAAATGATTTTAATTGAAAATAATTGAAATAAAACGTTTCTTCATCACTCTCGTCCTAGTTGAAAAATTTTCACAGTTTTAATGATAAAACACAAATATCTATTTACTAAAGTTTGCAGATGATCAATAATCAATTGGATAACTGATTGCACATTGAATTTGAATCACTAAAGCTTTATTTTTATTAATATTTCACTACAGATCTACATATATCCATGATACGGGATATATGGGAAACAATTTATAACAGAAATGAAATTTCTGCCGAACTATCTCATTTTCCTCCTTAATATACATATGAGTAGAAAATGTAGCCATACAATTCCTGAGAATTTACTTACATGAAAGGTGAGTATGCTGAATATGCCTTACAAAACTTGTAGGTAGGAAAATTGTTGATGGCACGAATTCAGTGTTTTGAGCATTTTAGGGTGAATTTGTTTATGTATATATATTAAACATAAATTTTCATTCGTATAACCGGCTTTTATATTTTCCACGGACTGGCAAAAGAAGTAAATTGTTCATAAATCTAATTTAGAGGTATCGACCTGAATCTTGTCGGAACGTAACGTATGTAAGTACCTACCGCAAAAGAGGAAACCTGGGATTTTGCTTTTAACAGTACATTATTGTAAAAGTGTTAGTGATATACTCCAAAAGCCTGGCATCATATTCCTTTACAACAAATACAAAGGGGCAGATAATTTGGATAAAATGGTAGGACATTATATCACCAAGAGGCGTACATTGCGTTGGACGCTAGATTAGATTAGATTTGTGAAGGGGTGTGTAGGCGTTAGCCTCGTAATCATTGCGACCTGAAAGATCTATTGTGAGTTCCCGTTGCATTCTAGGTTCAAACTGTTAATAAAGTCTAGAACCATTCTGAGATGGAGGTTCCACACATAGGTTGGTGGAGGAAAATCATGTTCGAGGTGGAGTAGTCTCCGAATGGCCAATGCTTCCCAGTTGCAGAGCAAATGCTCCGAGGTTTCGTGAGAATTCTGAAAGAAACGGCAGGATGAAGTCTCAGCCAAGCCCAGCTTGTTTAGGTGATACCTCAAGGGGCAATGACCTGACAAGAGTTCAGTAATCATTTTAAGCTCTGTTCTTCTAGGGCAGGGGTGGCCAAGACGTCAACCGCGGTCTACCGGTCGATCGCGTAGACGTTTTTGGTAGCCCACGAGAGTAAAATCAATTGAACAAATGTTACAATAAATTGCCATTTTCAGATAATTGCGCCGCTTCACGTGGCGTGAGTAACGGATAACACACCCCTCGCCAACATAGTGCCAAGTCTTTGCCTCACTTACCCATCGCACGCTCTTTATTTCTCTCGATATCTCTCTCTCTTTATCTCCTGTATTAATAAAAAATGCGCCTTTGTGTTCTCAGTTAGTGTACTCAGCTTGTACGAGTATTTAACTCTGACGATGGTTTTGTTACGTGGTGATAATATTAGCGACTAAAATGAGCGGGAAAGTTTGTCGAGTGCGGAAAAAGGTTACCATTATCAGAGGAGTTATTTACTTTTATGTTCAAGGATTAATGTGTTTGTTCTATTTGTAACTCAGGAGGTGTAGTACTACAAAAAAAAAAAAAAGCATTTTAAAACTACACACACAAAATACGTTACTGACTTTCCGGTTGGAAGTAAAATCTAAAAAAATAGAAGAACATGATTAAAAACTGGCTTATCTGCACACAGCAATCGGTTTTTACGAAGTCAGGCACAAAATTAAAAACAGCGACACTGGTATCGTAAAAATAAAAAGGAAATTCTTTTGAAAATCGCCGGCATTTCCCTGCCTCGGGAATTCTAAATTTTCGCCGAGCAGTTGGATAATTTACACGAGAAGTTCGAAAGAAGTTTTTGGAGCTCGGCTAGAAGTCATCAGTTTCATAGTGTTCCCTTTTAACGAAGGCATTAACATTGACAGAGGAAGAAATTATAGTTGGTCCGACATATCTAAGTATTTTTCAAATTTGGACTATTCGGAAGCATGTACAGATATTTTTAGGAAAACTTTTTGCGTTTTATTTAAAACCGTTGCTGACGGTAGACCGCTACGATATTCTGAATTATAATGTAGACCCCGCACTTCAAAAGTTTGGCCACCCATGTTCTAGGGCGAAGGAAATCTTTTGTTTTTCCGCTAGAGGTATCGATAAACTTTTTTGCCTGGCGAAGTCCGTGTAGCCTTTCCCAATACAAGGATTTTAGTTTATTTTCCCAGTCATTTAGGGCAGCTCTGAGGGAACACTTTGAAGTGCCACAAAATGGCTCTGGTCCGACAAACTGAGTTTCCGCTCCTCTTGACTGTCCGAGAGGATATTAATGGTTAAGCAGCCATTTAGGGTTCTTTTAATGCAGGTATTGGCGCATTCTTCTATGGCCAATACCTCGGGTTGGAATACGGTAGGGATAGAGCCCATGGTATCTGATGCTGTGTACGCCGAATCCACTGTTCATTTTTAACCATCTGTATACCACACCATCGATCCTTGTTGGAAGGACGGTTTAGTGGAACGCCATTGCTGTCGGTCTCCCAGAATCACTTAGAATGGTCTTAAAAAATCCACCTTGGGTGTGATTATATCAGATATTGTCGTCATTCGCTGGAAACATATCATTTTTAAGATACTTAAATGACCAACCAAATCCTCTGGCTTTAGTTGTTTCTCCTTTTGTACTCTAATATCACTGGAAATTGCTTCCTTTTTCACCTGCAAATGTAAAGGTGGAACGTTCAGTAAGACTTTCGTGGTTGTTGTAGGACAGGCTCTCCTGTCACCAGTTATTCTTAGAGAGGCAAGCTGCCTCAGCCGTCTTTTGATTAGATTTTGGCCATCATATGAGGGTCGCATAGGTGACCATGGGTATAACGACCATGGTGTACATCCAGTATATCATTTTTGACTTCAGACCCCATGTGCTGCAAATGAAGCGGCGACATGTGCAGAGTGATCACATCGCTCTATCCGTCACTCTGTACAGATGCGAATTCCAGGTATGTTTCTTATCTAGAGTTACCCCCAGATATTTGACTTCGTCTGAAAATATCAATTCCGTGTTATCAAGAAGTGAAACCGTTAGTGAAAGCTTCGATCTTCTTCTAAACGGAACGATAACCGTCTTGTTGGGATTTATGCTAATGCCTTTGCTTGCATTGGACCCTAATATTTGTTTATAATATTTTAGATGTAGCTACTCTGGCAGCTTTAACTATAGTATACGATACGTAGAATTCTAGCAAAAAAAAAACAAATAAGAGCCATCTTGGTGCAGCCTTCACCATGCTAGCTGTACAGATCATAGGAGCGAATTCGAATATTATAAGGAACTTCGGGACTATATCAGCTATCGGATGCATGACGGGACACCCAATACCAATATCATCTATACCCTCATCAAAAGAACCTTCAGCAGGATCAAACAGGCAGAGTAAAAAGAAAAGGATAAGCGACGACCGACGCGAAAATGTTGCACAACATGCACTAAATCTGAGTGTGCACAGTGCATTCTAGAGAATTTCCCAGATGATGCAACAAATGCTGCTCATAATAAATTATATAACAATTTTTAATGATAAGCTGTATTTTATTTTGATTTCAATCCTTATTGGTAAAAAAATGTATTACATACCATTCAGTTTGGTAACTTATATTTATAATTTAGGTCTATTTTCTGAGGTATCAAGGAATATTTTTCAAAATTTTAAAGCATAAATTAGCTACAAATATAGCACTTAAGGATAACTTAAGTCAATGACGAAAAATTTCAAAGATTAAATAGAGTTTTTTCATTTCGAAATTACAAACATAACCCGGTATGTAGGTATTGACACAAGGGTTAAAGAGCTTGAAAAAGTTGAATATACATATAATATATACTTTTCTTCTTTTAATTATATTTCATACCTTTCTTAATGACGACTTAAATTTTTAACAAACAAAATTTCAAAAATGTATGAAGCTAGGGAGATTTTCTTATTCAAACTCATCGCGTTCGGTGGCACACGTCCAACTATGGAGCAGCCAAGTAAGATTTTCAGGATTGGATTCGAACACTCAACTTACAGAAACTTAAAAAACGTTTTTCTCGAAATAATTTTTTTGAAATCGGTGAACACAATTACTCAATGGCCAGCCGACGACATATTTCATTGAAATTTGTACAGCCCATTCTTAACTTATGTGTTTATATTAACAATGGCTCAAAGAAATTTTTCAAAAATAACTTTTTTGCAATTATTTAACTCGATTGATTGCTTGAAAACGTGGAAAAATTGGGACTTTTTGGTTTTACAGCCGCCATGTTTTTTTTTTTTTGTTTTTTTTTTTTTATTCGAAATTAAAATATGAGTTATTATCAAGTTTTATTACATTAAAATCTTCTAAAACTTTGTTTTTGTTTTTAGATAACTAGTTTTGACAGAATGATGTCTACCAAAAAGAGAAACATATCTTTAAACTTCTGACATCCGTGTAATTTGTAATATTTTTATTCCCAATAATTACCATGTTTTGTCAAATGAATTTACTTATGTACATATAAAACAAATTAGTGTATAAACTTAACTAACATATTCATATAAAAACAACCCAAATAACATTTGCCCTCCTTTTCAGGTCGAAGTTACGTCTATTCGACGTAAATTAGGGCAGCGACTAATTGTGGTTAAGTTAAGATTACCTAATATTTACGTCCGATTTTCGTAAGTGGAGAATGAGAGGAGGTCGTATCGACGTAAATATTAGGGAAATTAGGAAATATTTCCCTATAGGGCACAGGACTCATTTTCTTGATTTGGTAAATTTAACGTAAATTTTCCTTGATCTCGACCTATTTTCTACCTAGTTTAAGTAATGTTAAGGTGTGTGTCAATATAGAAAGAATTATATTTTATAAGAATTGTATTATACATTTGGTCTAGTAGGTAATGTAAATATTATGAACAAGTCACATAACTCCAAATTGAAAGATTATGAGAAGTATTGCTTTAACAAAGTATATAGAAATTAAGGCCTTATTCAAAATAAATTCTCGCATCTTCTAGCGTTCAATTTCTAAAACGAGAAAAATTTTATTGATAAATATGGAAATAATTTATCGAAAAACAACAACGCGCTTTCAAAATATTGTATATTTAAAAAATAATAATTTAAATTTTTTTTAAATTATTCTTTGGTTTCCGATTTAGAGCATTGAAATTAATTTAAATATTCTTTAATCGTTCTGAAATGAAGAAAAATTCATTTATTTGGGTTTTCTTTGCAGTAACTATGGAAAAAATTGAATTAAGGTATTATGCAATTTTTCTATTCATTCCTTTAATATATGGCAGCCATGTTTTATTAAATAAATATGGCGCATATTACATTTCTTGACCCAAAAATTAGTTTGACTTACAATTTTTCCTTATACGACGAATTGCCTGGATGGTAAGACGAAATAATCAAATTTGTTTAGGTAATTTTGTGTTCTAAGGTAATGATAATTTATGTATTTTTATAAATAAATTTCAACCTAAAATAAGGCATTTTGCCCTATAGTATGGAATTTCGCCTTAAATAGGTAAAAGAGATTTGACAATTGAAAGAATTGAATTGATTTATTTACATCTTATAAATAGTAAACCATGTGATTAGCATCATCATTTGGATACAAGATTTGTTAAAAAGCGGGTGAATGCAAACGCAGTTGAATATGCGTATATTCCGCATGGTTTGGAAGCAAATAATTAAGTGTACCTATTGGCCCCAGTCAAGTGTAGCATCTTTAAGAATGGTATTCCAGAGCCTGACTGATTCCGATATAAATGTGTCGTAAATAGGAGCAACATTTGTAATCTTGATGAAATGATTCAATGGAAGGAGCAATTCAATAATTCCTGTAATAATGAAGCCAAACAAAAGTAAATTAACTTTAATTTTTGGTTGTAGTATTACGTAATTTCAACTATTAGTGATTTCGCTAAACATGCCCATTTAGTCCAATTTACCTTGGGGTTAACTTTTTTGGGAATTGGGAATTTGAGGGCGAACACGATCGAATAGGGAATTATTTAGGGAATATTTACGTTATCTTGCCTTGAACTTGGGAATAGAGTTAACTACAAAGTCCATACATTTCCTTAAAGTTGACATCAAACTTAAGTAAAATTTAGATAAAAAAATAAGAAAATTTGCATCATATTTAGGAAATTTTCCTTATTTATTTCCTAATTTCTTCTAATTCCTACGAAGTAAATTAAAAAGGAATTATTACGTAATTTTTCTCTAATATTTCACTACAAAGTCAAGATTACTTTGAGGACCTAATGTAAGGAATTATTAAGTAAAATTTCCTTCCTAATTAACCTTAAATGAGAGTGGCCTTTGAGGTCAAATTCTTAAATCTAATTTACGTAATTTTAACCAAAATAGGTCGATCGGCCCTCAAAGATAAGAAATTCAACCTCCAATGTTACTTGGGAATAGTATGTATCGACATTTTTTCCACTTCCTCAAGCACTCGGTCCTCTTAATCAGGAAGTAGTGTTTAATGGCTGTAAAGTTGTACCGTCAAATACAGCTATCATACTATTGAGATTATAGCTGTTAACTATCAAAACTACATATTAGACAAAATTTAAATGACGTGAAACTTCATTGAAATTATTCCCTGGAATAAAACTAATTCGAAAATTTATGAAAGCCTACAATTGGTAGTTCCAAAAGATTTAATTCTACATACGGCTTCCCCTGGAATGTAATTCATCCTATGACGACGTTTACAATAAGAAGAACTATTGAGATCGTTCAAAACTATGTCAAGCTCTCATGAATGTAAAAAACTACCTATATCAGATACCAATTCTACTTAATATGCCTTGAGAGAATATGCGCATTTTACGGATTTTCAAGAGTTTTGCAAAATATGTTACCTATCGATCAGTGACAAGGTACGTTTGCAAACGTCATATTCAGCGAAGTTATTAAATGAATCAGTATAACTCATTCATAATCAATGCTGACAAAAGGATATGGAATAGACCACAGCAGGTAACAAAGTGAGAATTAAATTCAGTAAGTAACTTTACTGTCTAACAGACACCCTATAAACTATTTTCAGGAATCCAACCCAAAACCTTCCTAGCTAGTTCTTGACTTCGATAGAATAATCTGAAGTACTAATTAAAGCTACCATAAATTTCAGTATTACGGACAATATATAGTGACGAACAGTTTTAGAACGAAACTACTGTGCCTTGTTTTTTTTCTAGGCGACCATTTAATTCTGTTTACGCATCGGACTAGATGAAGCTTGGCAACATACGAGGGGTGATCAAAAAGTATGGTGAATAAATTTTTATATCTGCAACTACTGACGCTATATCAATTTCGAGTTATCCGTCTCATAGCCTGATCCTTTAAGAAAGTAAGTGTTAAGTTTGTCCAAGTTGTGACTTGTTAGTCGTCTTCCAGAGTAGGAAGAATGAGGTCATGTTTACCATCGCACATCATGAATTTCGAACAACGTGTTAATAATATTAAGTTTTCTTTAAGTCACAAGAAAATGCCAAAGAAGCTCATAAATTGCTAAAGTCAGTATATAGCGATAATGTAGTGACCCTGAAGACTGTCTACAAATGATGTGAGTGATTTAGGACATTCAGGACATCCTTCGACCTCAAAGACACACGAAAACGTGCAAATAGTGACAAAACGGATCGTTGAAACAGGCCATTGACTATTCGATAGCTTAGGTAAGAATTGAACATCTCGCATGGGTCCGTACCATGCCAGAAAAATGGTTCAATGGCTTCTTCTTTCATCACAAAAACGCTTCGTGCCACACCTCGCTTCTGATACGCGAGTTTTATGCCAAAAAAAAATTCTGTCTATCCACATCCACCGTACTCTCCATATTTAGCACCATGCTACCTCTGGCTCTTCCCAAAAATAAAAGCTGCACTATGCATTAAACGGAAAATATTTTGATACCATTTTTGGCATTTATTGGACCACGACAGAGCATTTGAAGGCCTTTCCGAAAGAAGCCTTCTAAAAATGCTTCTAATCACGGCACGTAATAAACTTTGGGAGAACAGCATCGCTAGCCAAGGAGAGTACATTGAAAGAGAATAATTCAAATTTGATGTAAACTTCTTACTTTGTATGTAATAAGACAATTCAATTCATAAAATTTTTTGGTCACACCTCGTACATACATTTATTTAAATATTTTCGAGTGAACATTTATCAGATGTGAAAACCAAGAATGATTTCGATATCCATGTTGTCTATTACGCCATCGCATAAAGCTACATTTACATGGCGAAAGTAGCTTTCATAAGTAAATTTCATGTCAAGTACTTTCCTACACTTTTATACGTTTGTTCCCGTTTGTTACGTATGTAGTGTTCAGTGCAATGGATGCAAATAAGATTGGGTCGAGCTCTCTCCATGTTGCTATCTTCTTCCTACTTTCTTCATTTTCAACTTTCATGACCTTTACTTCCGTGGGCCCAGAAAGTGGAAATTTACTTTCGTAAGTAGAAGATTTGTATGGAAACGTCAAAATTAAACTATTTACGGAAGTTACTTACGAAAGGTACTGTCGCCATATAAATCTAGGTTAAGTCTCCCCAAGTAGAAGATATCCTAATGCAACGATATTAATAACAAACAATTTGATGTTACATTTTCAGCTTTCCTCTATCATTCATTGTATCACTCTATCTCTTCATATCTCTCACTTTCCTCCTGTCTCTGTTTTGCACTGCCTTTTTCTATCATGGCTCATTGTTGTTAAGACCTTTTCTGAATAAGCAGCTTAAAATTAAACACATCATGAGTTTGTTTTACGAAAAACTTAAAAGTTACATAAAGTAACAAAAAAGTTGCATAAAGTAACATAAAAGTTACTTTTTTTTTTTTTTTGAGAATCACAAATAATCAGTTTTTTTAAAAAAGATTAAACTTGCAAGTATATTCGTTATTTGTAACGTTTTCTGATAAATCACATATTTCAATATCTTTGCACACCTAAAAAGGCTGAAACATGGCTAAACATATCTTGCAAAGATTATATATCTAATAATCTGCATTTAAAACCTCATTTATGGAATTAGGAAATTTTATTAAAAAATCCTCAAAAAACTGTTAAGTAGTTAATTGGTCATGAAAATTTTTATTTCAATATTAAAAAATAAATTTAAATATAACTTTTAAATAAAATTTGGAAAAAAATTACCACTGAAATTTTACACTAAAAAAAAATATTCAATTTTATAAAATTACAAACCTCCATGTGTCCCCAACTGTCTGCGTTCATTTTAGCAGCTTCAACACTTCCTTTGGCACCCATTTTGATGTAAAATATTTAATTTTCGGTATAAATCCTTTCAAAATACGTATGTGAGTTGTTCTTTTTTTACAAAATTTCTTCCTTTATTCCGTTGTATGTTTTGTTTTTATCCTATGTGTGTTTGTGCAGCTCTATCCTTCTTTATTTGTTTTCAAGCACAAAAAAAAAAAAAAACAAAAAACAACAGCACACCAATTCTATTCTTCTAGTTCTTCTTAACTGATGTATTAATCACATTGATCTAAATAATGTTTTTCTTTTGTCGTGTGTTTTTTTTTTATCACCAAATGTCACTTAATCTGACAATTTGGGTTAATATCAAATCAAAATGCTTCTCTCGTCTGAGTACACACTTTCTCGTGTTGTTGTAAATATTTCTATACTTATAGTGTGTCAAATAGAAGTTAATCTCTCTCTCTCTCTCTCGGTCTCTCACTCTCCCGTTCTCTCTCTCTGTCGTCTACTCTCCAGTTTTCGTAAAAAGAAACTCTCTTACTCTCCAATGTCCAAAAAACTACCCCACAAACTGGAAGATCTTTTCGTGTGCTGGTGCTATGCGTCAAACACACCCACTTCTTGAATTGATTTTAGAAAAAAAAAATCCGTTTTTCTGATATTATAAATTTTTTAAAAATCACAAAAAACTCAGCATAAATCGACAAGATATTTCGATTTGATATTCTATAGAGTACAATAATGGCACACCACACTTTTGTTACCACCCACACCTCAATTGTGATATGATTTTTATTTCACACTCTGAACGGAGAGACTCTATTATTGCGAAATTTTACATATATATTTTTTTTTTTTTTTTGAGTAGAATCTCAAAATTTTTGAAGCATAATTTTTCTTGGTAGTTTAGAAAAAAAATTTAAATTTTGAAAAACAGCACTACTTTCTTTTTTTTTTTTTTTTGCGCACCAAATCTATATATTCACACTTTTTTTTTTAAATATTCCAATGATTATTTGATGTTTTTCTTTTTTATCTTAATTTCAGTACATTTTTGATGGTAAAGAACAGCTCCGATGTATGAAATTTGTTTTGTTTACGCTCGTTTCGGAAAGTTTTTAGTTATCTCTAGTCGTTAAGTTTTAAGTACACCATTGGCCTGCAGCTTTGACTTCATCTACGATTAGAATTGAGGACGAACGATTATATCCTTTACTGAAATCATTATAAAACTCTTAAACTTTCCTCCGTCACAAACACAGCACTGACTGAGTACACTTTTTTACTTATCCTTTTCTGAGCTATATAATATTCTATATAGATATTAGATAGGTAGGTAGGTAGGTAGGTAGGTACACCCAAAAAAAGGAAAGAAAATTCAAAAAAATAAAATAGAAGTCAAAAATTATTTCAATAGCACTGCGAGCAATATAATTTTATACTTTGTACAACTAAGTTTACTTTTTTTAGGACCAGAAAACTGATTATATTTTTATTTATTTATGCCTCTTTAACTATGTGTATATAAACTAACAAGTAAATTGAACTGACTCTGCTCCTATACTAAGCACTGGATCGATAGCTGAGAGTAGGTGATGCTCCTTGCCTGATGAGGCCTGCAAATGCTTCTGAGATTATGAAGGCAGATGGGATGTCATGTGCTCCCCACATATGTCTATGCAATATCCATACCGAAAAAAAAAAAACAACAAGAAAAAACACAAAAACTTAACGAAAGTCAGTTTATTTGATTATTATATCCCCGTATTATATAGTATACGTTCTCACCACCTTAACCTTATTTCTCTGAGGAATTGTAGTCACTTTTGCTGTGAATAATTGACTCCACAACGTTTTTTTTTTCTTGTATTTTTGTGTAAGATTTTCTATTTCACATCATTTTTTTTTTAAGATAAAAACAAACATACAAAATTCCATAGCAGATTTTTGAACTTGCATCATCCACACCTCTTTCGAATAAAATTCCAGAACAGTTCAGTTTTGATGTCTATACGCAATTAAAAGTCCATTATCAAAAGGAGTCACAATTTCGAAACGTGTTCTGCTTTCTACATATAAGACTATAATGAATTGATAGGAGGAATCTTAAGTATTCGAATATCTCTGTTTCTATTTCTGCCAATACACTATTTTATAGGAATCTTATAAAAGAAGTCGCGAATTTATTATATGTACATTCGTTCTCTAGCACCAGATAAACTATTTTCAAAAATTGTTCACTTTCGCAACTGTTGTAAAAGCAGAAATGAATTTATCCGTAGATTATGTTGTTTGAACTCGCGACAACCACCTTATGAATTATTGCTAGAAACATAGAGTGCGCAAGTATGCGATTCGGCGCTAACCCTAAAAGTTCTATCGAGAAAAATAATATTTCATATGTTTCGATGTGTGTATATAATTCGTGTGTACCAAAACACATTCTACATCTCGCCAATGTTGTTGGCGGAGATGAGAGTAAAGAATCATACTATTCTGTTTTAGTGACGTGGATGCTGTATTCATCTTATGCTCTGTGTCTCTGAGAGTTTTCCAGAAAATATTTCGTTAAGTTTTACTCTTTGCAATGGTCCACATCCATATACAGTAGCTTACTCCTATGGGCAATATAGAGAATTGACTGGAATTTGTTTACCTTTTACTGAGCTTTTTCGAATTGGTAAAGTAATGGTTTTTCTCCCCTCCCCATTCACTTTTTTTGTTTTGCTTTTTATATGTATAGGTGGTCGAATTACCGGCATTTTCCAGAAAGATTTAATCTGAGATTCCTTTAAAGAAATTGCGCTCTATTTATTTTCTAGGATTTTTTGGGTTTCTCGTAAATGTTGTTTTTTTTTTTTAGATCTAATTTTATTAATTTGTTTGGCTAAATTTAGAATGTTAAGGTTTGGTAAATTTTCAATTAAGAACATTAATTGTTTTATTATTAGATGCTATGAGACGTTAGTTTATATAAGAAACACAAAAGAGATATAGACTTTTTCAATTTATTAAGACTATTATTATTATAAAGAGAGGGACGCAGAGGCGGCCTCTAAGCACTTCGACTTAACAGATCTTTTGTGTTATGCCCTGCTGTATTAAATCCAGTTAACGTTTGCCCCTTTTCGGAGAGTACGTACTTCGCAAATTCTATCTGTTCTTTGCAGAATCGACAATTTTCGGCGGCCTTGCCCATTTTCTGAAGCATGCACCAAAGTGGGCAATGGCTAATCATTATGCCAGTGAATAGCTGGGTCTGGTGCTTACGAAAGTTAGGGATTTTTTAAAGTCTTTAAATGGTAAGTTACTGAACTTCTTCGCGCGCCTTAGCTTAAAAAGCGTCTGTAATTGTATCTGGTGAGCCTTTTCTCTTTTAAATATTATCTCTCCTGCTCGGTGCCGCTTTGTAAGGCCACGGAAGGGTTATTGTCCAGAGATTCCGCTTCTTTTCTGGTTAAATGGTCAGTAGTCTTATTGCCTGCATATCGCTCATGTCCAGGAAACCATCTAAGGGTTACTATATGATCCTCTGATCCAGGACATCCCTATAATTCTAAACCAGTTTTTAAGTGAAGGTATTATGTATTGGAGATTAATGCATTTATTTCGATTCGGTTGTCGGAGTTTGCATATTATTTCAAATGCACATTTCTATGACATGGATTTCTGCTTGAAAAACTATTGGATAGAATCCCCGGGTTTTGTGTAACTTACATCTAAGTCAATGGACTCCTACACCCATCATGTCTTCTTTCCTAAATTCGTCTGTCTACCAGACGAGTGATTCGCATGGCAAATTCAGTCCACTTTTTTTTCAGTTTTGGCAGTCTTCTATAAACACTTCTCCTTCTTGGGCATGGTGTCTTTCAAAGGGTCGTTTACATAACTTCTTTTTATAAAAACTGTAAACTCTGGACTCTCCTCTTTAATGTGACCTATTATACCCTATGTGCTATCTGCAGCGGTTAAAGAGTTATTAGCTCAACACCTATTTATGTCATACCGAAATTAGCCGATAATTTTTTAAAATTTGTTTAGTCAGTAAGGGAACAAACTTAGGTTTGAGAATAGGTTCTGAGATAATAACTCTTTAACGCCTGCAGATAGCACATAGGGTATAATAGGTCAAATAAAAGAGGAGAGTCTACAGTTTATAGTTTTTATAAAAAACAGTTATGTTAATGACCGTTTTGCAAAACAAAACAAAAATAAAAACAAAATAGGGATCAAAGTAAATGCTTTACAGAAAAGGGGTACGGGGCTGGCCATGAAGTTCTGCATACAATGAGCTGTTAATAGTGACCGTGTGTAGTTTTTAAGATACAGGATGTTTTGTGAACAACTAGTTTTTTCTTAATTACCCTGTAACTCCTAAACGGTTGATATTGCCCCCCCCCCTCCCCCTTGCCGCATAAATTTTTTGTTAGTCTAGGTGAGTACTATAACCTCCTGCTCTATTGACCTCCTAAGGTGAAACACAAACACAGAATTGCATAGTAAAAGAACAGATTATTCGATGCGATCTTTCCCGTGACCTCGTAAAATCCAATAAATCTGTAGGCAAAGATCGAAAGATCTCGTAAGTTTACATGGACTTTCAAACTGCAAGTTCAAAAAGAATAGGCCTACATATCCTGAGAAACGTATCTTTCTCAAATAATTGCTATGTACACAAAGATCACGACAGTGACTTTTCCCTGTTTACTGTTTAAATTAAAAAAAAAAAAAAAAAAAAATCAGCATGAACGATATATTTTTGGTCCTAAAATTGAGGTCACTATTGCTTCTATTTTTGTTCGACCGCAGGATATATGACGGAGAAAATTCGAATCAGGAAGATATTTGGACGTTAATATCAATCCGAAATTCATCGTGACGTTTTTCGCTCTTTCTGTTGGTTCTGTTATTGTAATCATTTCCCTTTTCTTTAACGCTAGAAGATTTCATTATGTTAAACTTATTCCAAAATGGTTAAATAATCACAATTATGAAATTTGGTTTAAGCCAATAACTCCAGAACAGGCTAGCAAAAATTCAGTTCGAAATTAGATTAGATATTTTATAGAATGAAGGCCATATTCAGTGTTTTGATATCGAAAATGTTAGGATGTGTGGTGTTCAAGAACTTAGTAAAACTTTTAAAGAAATACGAGTTCTGTTTTAGACAAATTTATTTTATTTTTATTTTTACGTTTTCCCTGTAATACTTTTTTTTTTCAAGTCATACAAAAATAAATGGAAGAATTCACCGAAGGAATTGTAAGTCTTTCTAATATTGTCGAACGACGAAGGACAATATGTTTTAAAGAAGTGATGTCTTAGTTACAGTAGGATGATTTGCAGCCCCTGTTGTGAGAGACTTTCTAAAATCAAATATATTCTATTCTAAAACCCTATTCTATTTATAAAAAAGGTCCAATTTTTCGTGATCATACCACGAGCTGAAAGAGTTTTCAAAAATGTGTACACCATTAAAATATTTTTTGTTGTAGTGCCCATTTTGTGTGACTTTTTCATTTAAAAATACCGGTTATTTCCGAGCTCTGATTGTAAAACCCTATTCGAACCTGCTTAATGGAGATATTACAATTATTTATTTTACTTTATCAAAATTTTTTACATTACATTAATTTGAAGACTGTATAAAGAGTGTGAAGAGAATATAGATACGAACAATAACTATTTCATATCAATTGTTAGTAGGATTTAGAGTAAGGTATTTAAAAACTAAACAAAAAACAACATTACAGATTACAAGGTGAAAGAAAATCCTCCGAATGTGAGCAGCAAAACTTATCTATGTACTTCTGAAGATTTTTGTAGTAATTATACGAGACTATGAAAATATTACTTTTATAAACTAACACGAAATAGCTAACGATATGGATAACTACTCCAAATTTTACCTTAACTCAATAGGGAACACCAGCACAAAAAAAAAATACAACATATCGGAAAGTCACAACACAATCAGACCATCTGGAACCACTTCACAAGTTCCTTCATACTTTCACTACTTAACAATTGTTGACATCCTGGATAAAGCTAATATTTTGGTTACGAGATTCTCTTCATATTCTTTCCACCCATTTCACAGAAACTGGTTTTGCATCTCCCAGATCGATGTCTCAAAGGGGCACAACACCTTCAAAGCTGCATGTCCTAATGATTTCTTAGATTCCTTAGATAAAACTCTATGCAAACTCTTCTTCTTATTTTATGAGGGTAGCGATCCTTCGAATTATAGACCAATTGCAATCCCTTCCATTTTTTTCCAAAGATTATTAAATCTATCATCAACTCGAAATTAATGAAGTGTCTAGAAACTAATCAACTCATCAACGACCGCCAATATATCTTCAGATTTGGGTGCTCATGGAAATTTGCGGACATTTCTTAAGGAACATTGGCATCGTAGTCTTCACAATTTGGTGAGGCAAAAATTGTCCCCTTGATATTTCAAAGACTTTGATAGAGTTTGACATCCTGCTCTTCTAGTCAAACTCAAAGAACTTGGTCTCTCCCCTCCTCTTCTATGATAGATTGAAAGTTATTTATTTAGTCGCATAACACGTCTTAGATGGCGTTTCATCTGAAACTCACTCTATAAATGCCAATGTACCGCACGGATCTATTATTTCTCTGACTCCCTTCTGAACTTTAATTAACTATCTGCTTTTTTTTATAGTACCCTCGATTTTGCTCATTACTTTAACACTTTTGCGTACTTCAGAAGACTTACTGCAGGTATCGAGATTGTATTACTTACAGAGTAAGGAAACGCACACTCACGTGCGCACACGAAGGACTCATGAGTAATTTACGACTCATGTCCGCGTTCCATTTTTGAAAACTCTCCTGCGCGTGCATGATTTGCAGTCATTGTTATTAGCGCACGCGCTCATGAGTGAGTAATACAAAATAAGAAAGCGCACATTCACGTGCGCACACGAAAATTATCACGGCTTCACGAGTGAGTAATTCAAGGGATGAAAGCGCACACTCGCGAACAAATATTTTAATAATAATTATCCACGTTTTCTACATAATGCAGGCCTGTCATAAATGAAATTCCTCACAAGTTGGAAATGAGCAATGAGAAATTTCGTGTGCGTTTTCTTCCCTTGAATTACACTCTCATGAGTAATGAGCAGTGAAAAATTTCGCGTGCGCACGAGAATTACATACTCATGTGCATGAGTGGAATGCGCAAGAAAATCGCCCACGACTCACGAGTATGTGCGCTTTGATTGCACACAATTTATTACTCACTAGAGTGTGCGCACGTGAGTGTGCGTTTCCGTATTTTGATTATTTCATAATTGAAAAACGACTTTCAAAAAATCCGCAATTGGGAAAAAATGAATCACAGCGAATTCAATACATTTAAAACCTAAAGATGTCTCATATCTTTAAAACTAGTTCATTATTATACCGCTACCACTTCTTTTGATGGATCTCTTATAAATTGTCAATCAGCGTTCTGGAATATTTCCAGTAAATTAAGCTGGACTGATTACGTCTTCTCTAATGCCAAATAAGCATTGAAATGTCTTGGATTTCTGAAAAGGTGTAATACCTTATACACACAGCACGATCTAATTAATCATTAGTACTAACTATTCATTAAAATGCCGTGTGTCACACAGTAGACGTCATTATGACTCGAAAATCAGATGAAAATGAAGTACACTAATGAAGTGTTTTCTTCCTTCATTATAGCTATAATGAGGAAAAATGTGCTAGATTTAATTTAAGTATGGAGCTCCGCTGTGCATATGCTGATTTGAATAATAAGCAGAAGAAATGCAAAGCACAAAGTAATTATGTCAAAATATTTTTTAATAAAAAAATTTTTTTTTTTCATTTCTCAATCGTTAAATGAAATAAAATAAAAATAAATAAAAATTAAAATTAATAAAAATAAAGTTTATCGCGTTGATTCCATTCATATCGCTTCTTTAATGTCGTAAGTAAATCAAAACCAGTTTGACAGTACAATTTAATTAAAGTAATGGCTGTGTGTCTGCAGTTTATAATGAATCATTATAGACTAATGAGTCGTTAGTTATTTCATCATTAACAGTGCTGTGTGTCTAGGGCATAACAAATATTTCTCGGATATCTAATCTAGCACTCCAACTTCAGACCTAGAATGAAATATAATTCTCATATCTGGGCAGAGTTCTGGTCGCATAGCTTTAGCTGCATTAGATATTATCCAAAAAGGAGTCAATGCTTTGATGAAATAATTAGTCTGATCCTTTGTAGAATCCATTCCGAACTGTGAGAATGTGGAACAGAGTCTATCATCTTCAGTCTTTTTCGGGTTTCACAATCTATGAAGGTTTAAGGGCGACATACATCAGAGCCTTCGCCACTCTTTTCATGACCCTAATCCTTTTTGGATCTCTTTCTGCCATGCTGGGTTTTGCATCATAGGGTATCCCCTGAGCTTAGCTTATCAATTAAAAAAAAAAACATACTTACTTAAAACAAAAAATTATTAAAAAAACGCAAAATTTCCATTTTACCCATAAAGGTATAAATTAAGTAATTAATCCAAATCTAAAAATTTGTAATAAATTTTGTTCCATCCATATACACAAAACGAATGAAATTCATTGGCGTGATATAGAATTACTAAAGTCAACTAAAGTCCTGACCCTTTCTGTCTATATAGTAACTCGGAAATGTAGGCCAATCTTTTTACCGGGCCAAATTTATCACAGCAGTACACCCACCTTAGAGGAACAATTCACTTGCCCCTGATGCATCATAGTGTATATCAATATATATATATATATATGTATGTGGATGTATAAAAGGATACTGTAGTTCCATTGAACTTCCCATTGGAATATGCAGTAGTTCTTTTCCCGGCAAAGCTTAGAGGAGTCAGTCATACACAGCTTCCCGGCTACTATACTCAAGAAGAAGTGTATAGCATACAACTTTTTACGTGGGAGTCAATGATGCACAGATTTGGGATCAGACCTAGTGCTGCCGTCATGATGGCTCGCTCATAAAAGCTCACCATCTGTTTTGGGTTACAGGGAGGGTGTGGCTATATTCAATTTCTAGTCGAATTTTCGTGACACATTTACCCGGCCGGCAGTTTGTTTGTATGCATTCCAGATGTATTGCGACGAGTCCTGATGGTTATATGTGTATGTAATATGTATAATTGAGAGTCTATTTATATCCCTGATGGTATTCTAGGAGTTCACATTCAATTCAATGTAGGCTATTTGTGCTTGTGCTTTTCGTAATAAGAGCTTCAGCCAAAGTTTCATCCTATGAAGAAGTGAAAAAGTTAAGACAAAAACCAGAGATTCTCTCGAAAGGTGAAAAAGCATAAAATAAGGGTTGTGTGGTGAGTTTTTATTATTTTATTCTTGACTGTGTTGAAAATTGTGCCGTCCATTATTTCCGTGTTAAATTGCATGTTATATGAAGACAAATCAAATGGCCGGAAACATAAAACTTTACAAGTTTTACCTAGGTCAGTTCATTCAACAAGTGACCATATTTGATGTGTAGGTATAAAACGTGTACAAGGTTCAGAGTGTACAATTTGACCTGGTTAAGAGATGTCCGTATTCAAGTTACAAATTTTTTCAAACTTGTTTTACTTATTGTATGCAACTTACTTATTTTTTTTTTGTAATACATATTAAGGTCATGAAGGATCGAATTTTCGAATTTCGTCGACTATTTTATGACAATTGACAAAATAAACAGCTTAAGCAACTTTGGAAAGTTGTTAAACAGTTGAAGACTTTTTGATTACTGACACTAAATTATTTTTCATGGTTTTTGTGAAAAATGATGTTAAAAGGTAATATACATTTCCATATTGTAGTATTCGAAACCTTTTAAAAAGTATTTCGCATTTATGGTCTGAAATGAATATGTTGGAAGACATGATAGCAATGACCAAGGACAATCAGGCAAAGAAATGGACTAAAGGATCCATCTTAAATGTGAGTACCAACGTACTAAATCGATGTCACCGATTCAAGACAGGCAATAAGTAATAAAACCAGAGTCTGGCAATTAAGTGATCTTACCGAGCAGGTAATAAAATAAAATTTAAGAAAATGACATGATACAGTTCTTGAAAAAAAAACCCCACCTTAGTAGATAATCTACACTGAACTGAAGTTTGAGGAAGAGAGCTTAATCTGGTTAACGTTCCAATTTTATCATTCTAGTTTTTGCCGAACTGGCGAGAAGAGTGTTACTACTACAAAATGATTTTATTTAATTTTCATGTATAAATAATTGGTTAAATTGAAAGAACTTTTTGTATTTCGTAAGAGGCTTTATGTATAACAGTTTTTATTCTTTAATCAATGAAAAGTAAGCTTAACCAAAACAGTTTGTTTATTTAATTTTTATGAAAATCAATGTGCAATCAAACTGACAATAAAATAGACAAGAAAATAGGAAGAAGACATGATTGCACGAGAAGCATATAGACATAAATACAGTCAAAATTTCCGAAAATCTATCAGTAAGTTTATATGAATGCTGGAAGTATATTTTAAATAGATATCAAGTAATGAAAATATCATGTAAACGCGCATTGACTTCAAGCAGACTTGAGTCAAGTAAATCAACATATTTTTTTTTCGATTTACTTGAAAAAATTCATGTAAACGCAATTTCAGTAGGTACTTGAACATTTTTTACTTCTTCGAGTTATGAAAACAGCAAAGAGGAACAAGAAGAAGATTATTGATGATAATTCAAGCTGTGATAACTAGTAATTTTTTCAAAATATTTATCTAAAAATCCGTACCTATATATTGAACCAGATGCAGAGTTGTTAAAAATAAGATGTCACTTAAAGAAAATTTCAAATCAAGTCATTGGCATTAAGTCAACTTAAAACCCTACTTGACTTTCAAGTCGATTTCAATTTAAGTACTCAAGAATTCATGTAAACATAGTGTATGTAGATTATAGTGTACTAGTCGCCCCTCCTTTTACTTTTAACCTTATATAGACCATAATAGAAGGGAGATGAAATCGAACACCACACCCCAGAATAATTCTAACGAAAATGAAATTTTTGGGGACTTAAGGTGATGGGTAGTTTTAAAAGAGGTATATAATAGTTACTCGGTTATATAAGAATTTGACTGGTTATATAAGAGTTTTATAATATTACAAATTGGTGACGTAATTATATTAGAGTTTTTAAGGTTACTAATGGTTATCGTGGAAGTAAGTTACTAAAGGTTTTATAAGTTGGTGACGGATATGTTTTAATCACCGGTCTATATAACTTAGAATAATCATTACTAGAAAGTATATAAGAAAGTTTTATAATTGTTTTCATCGCCACGTTATATAACTTATTGGTAATAAGTGTTCATTGAGGTATCCGTTGTTACCCTTATAAAACTCGACAACTTTTCAGTAATATAGGTGACTTTAATAAAAGTTATGAACTTTCGGTAACACATATAACCCACTATAAAATACCGTCAAATTATTTGGTCTCTAGTAACTACAGTGATTGTTATAAAAACAAATTACTTTAAGTGTCGAATGGAGCTATTATAAAACTGTTTTCATTTATTTATGGCGATTTAGTAACGAAGGTGACTGTTATAAAAATTACGTTTTACCTAAAAAAGCATGGTAGTTCCTTTAGTTTATATAATATTTCTAGAAGTTTTATAAGGGTCATTCAGTTTATATAATCGAGCCAGAGTTTATATAAAAGTATCGGAAGTTTTATAATCGTAATTTGTTCATTAAAGTACAATCCGCCATTTTTTCATCTGTGCATTGCAGATAAAAAAAACAACATTTTCGGGTAAGCCAATTTTTTTAATTGCAGATATATGGCTTCAGTTTTATTTTTATATGTAGAAAATACATATTTTTATATACAAAATATTTCCAAATTAGGTTATCTTATTTTCATGAATTAATATCACCTAAGTGAAAATTTTAAATTTTGTCATATTTAATTAAAATTATTAAAAATTGCTTATTTCTGGAGCAGTGTGTATATTTGAGAAGTATCTATAATTTTATTCACAGTAAAATTTTAATTACAGCTGAATCTCACCACGTATATGCCGAATAATTGTATTTCTAAGATATAAAAATATTAAACCCTTACATCATAAAAATGCAATACAAAAAATATCAAAATTCTATGTCAAGATGGGTTGGGTAAATATATGCCTTATATTGCTTTATAAAGGTAACGGAAAGTAATTTCGCTAACATTTCAATCACTAAAAGTAATCAGTCTGAAAAAATTCCAAGCGTTGTGGAAACGTTACGAACACCATTATAAACAAGGTTCATAATGGTAACCGAAACATTACCGCAACCACTGCTGTGACCAAAGTAAATTAATCGAGAGTACCTCCGGTTATATAAGAAGTTATTTTAAAGTAACCAGAATATTTTTGTTACCCATTTGATAGAACTTTTAGTTATATAACATTACCTAAATCAAGTCACGGTAAACTTTATATAATCCTCCATTTAAGCTCTATAAGGAATTCATAGTGGTGATAAAGAGGTTTCGAGTACTAGTCTATATAACTCAAGTTATATAATTTGGTAGTGGAAACCTTACGGATACTACTATATAAAAAAAATTGTTTCTTGGGTTACAATACCCGAAAAGCATTAGTCCTTGAAGTGATTGTTGTAATAACATAATCATAGCTTGAATGAGGAAGATAAAGATGATACTTTTAAAAAGAGCTTATGTCAAGCCAATTCTTTTTATTAATTTTATCAGATTGGTGATCGGTGATAGATGACATTCGGAACAAATATCGTCCAAAGTTTTACAATTTTTGTTTCTGTAAATAAATATAAATTCGTAAATTCAAAGATTTCTGGTAAATTTTTCTGTACTAGTAACACGTAAATATAAGTAGCGGACTGGTCCCAATTTTGAACTTAATTAAAATTTTTTTTTTTTAAGAAAGTTCCGTGTAAAAAGTTTCAGCTCTCTAAGTCGACACGTGACGCATTCTCCAAATATACAGTGAAAACCTAACATTTTGTATGGCACACCAAAAAGTGGTCGCCCGATTTGGTTCATTTATGGACTTGTACTTTCAATTTTCATGAAAACTCCGTGTACAAAATTTGAGATCTCCACGTCGACACGTTCTCAGACAGTTTCCAAATATATAGTGAAAAACCAAATTTTTGTATGGTAACACCAAGAAGGGGTTGCCCGATGTATACCATTTTCGTAATTTTATTACCAAATTTTGGGTCGATGCATTCTCATGCAGTGCCAAAATATATAATTTAAAACGGAAGTTTTTGTATGGGTACCCTTCGAAGGACTTGCCCAATTGAAACTACTTTTAAACATAAATTTACGTTTTTTTTTTAAACGCCATGTACAAAATTTGAGCTCTCCATGTAGACGCTTTCTCAGGCAGTTTAAAAATATATAGTGAATACAAAAGTTTTGTATGGCAACTCTACGAAGGAGTTACCCGATTTAAACTATTCTTGAACATGTATTTGAAATTTATATAGAAACGCTGTGTACAAAATTTCAGCTCTCCACGTCGGTGCGTTCACTGACAGTTTCCAAATGTATAGTGAAAAACCAAAGGTTTGTATGGCAGCATCAAGAAGGGGTTGCCAACTTTAGTCCAGTTTTTAAATTTTATTTACTATCACTCTGAAAACACTACGTACAAATTTACAGCTCTCCACGTGTACTCGTTGTCAGGCAGTATCCAAATATATATTAAAAAACGAAATATTTGTATGGCAACCCTACGAAACAGTTACCCGATTTAAACCATTCTTGAACATGCATTTGAAATTTTTATGAAAACTTCGTGTACAAAACCTCAGCTGTCCAGGTCGAAGCGTTCTCAGGCAATTTTCTAGACTGTGACAGTAGCGCCATCTATCGTGTCCAAGACTGTCCTATCTTTCAAGCTGGAACCAATTAAACACATTCACAAAATTTCATTGAAATCGGCTAGGTGGTTTCGGATATTAGCGGGATTTTTATATATTAAGTTGTAGAATTTCCTTGATTTTCTGTTACTATGGTTTTAAAAAGAAAAGTTTTATTTAACTTATTTTTCCCTTTTCGGGATTGTAGAATTTCGTACCACTTTTCTCGACGAGAAATATTTATACTTTTCAATAACCAAGCATGCTGTTTTTTACACACTGGCGAATAAGGGTGCTGTTTTCTACAGACTGGCGTATAAAACAGCAAACAAATTAAATCGAAAATAATTCGAAAATAACTTGCCATGGACAAGCATAACCCTCGAAATGCAATTTGCCAAATGCTCGTATGTAATTTAGGCGGCGGAAGAAATGGACATAAGAAAGCAAACTAAAAGAGCTAATTTATAAGTAATCAAAAGCAAATATATATATTTTATATACGTTCCAACTAATTCATAAACGAAAGGCTAATGTTGTTTTTTTTTTAAATATTTCTCTAATATTTTATTATAATTTTATTACAATTATAAATCTGCTACCTTGAGAAACAAAATGCGTCAGCAATTGTAATAAATTGTAAAAATCATTTTTGAAAAATTTAATAAGAGCGAATTTGATAGAAGAAGTAATACAAATTTGCACGAGGCTTACTAAAAGCGAGAAATAGACAATAACTGAAAGAGAGGCAATCATATACACAGTTTATTTCAATAATGCTGTCCCTGTTTCACTACTATTGCTCATTCAATACTTTTGGTAAAACCTCGCCATATTGTTTCTTGAGTATTGTTGAAGAGATTTCTCTTGTACGTATAAGCTCGCGAGGTCAAATTGTTACAAAGAGCATGAACTATTCCAATCCGTGTACATTTAGTGATGTATTAACATTAAATCGCGAATTGAACTGCTTCAAAAACTATGTATAGATGCGGATAATGTTCTGAAAGTACAAACAAAGCAATCTAAAATCAATTGCCTATTCTACGAAATTTTGAAATTTATCCACATCTATTTTGACATTTTGAAAAGATTGAAGTCATGGCAATACGATTGTCGTGTCCCTTAGGAAAGAGAACACCAATTTTACTAGGCCGGAACACAATGTGGCGCGGTAGCTGGTGCTGTAGCTTGTACTGGCGCGCGCCATATAGCTAACATTGGTTACAATGATGCAGCTTGTAGCCAATGGTACGGACCGTGAAATACCGCATTATTTACTTTTACTTTGATCTATGGAATTTGAAAATATTATTTAATATGGAAGAATTACAAGAAATGGTTTTTTTAGAATGTGTAGTGCATTTGTGCTTTTTCACTTAAAAATATTTAAAGACAAAAAACGCAGAAAGTGGTGGGTTAGCCCTCTATATCAACAGAGGATGAGTTCAGGTTTCTACGAAAAAAACATTTAAATATATAAAGTAGAATGATGACGAACTTTTCAAAAAAAAATATTAATTTCCAACGTCTATCAGATTTGGTGCGCGCCAAAAATTAAAATTTGGCAAAAGTGAGCTACAGTGCCAGCACCACGCGCCAGCGCCAGCTACACATTGGAACGCCATAATAGACCTTCCGTGCTTTCAAATTTTGACAGGTCTGGCTACCGCGCCAGCTACGAGCTACCGCGCTACATTGTGTTCCGGCCTTTAACCTTCCACCGTTGGCGCCAAGCCTGACAGACCCGCCGCTGTTAGATTGACTCGGCAATCTTTGAGAGAGGGAGTATATTGCCGTTCGTCCAGGTAGTTTCCTGATTTGGTCTCTTTTAGTCGTACCTCAAGGGACGAGAGTATAGCTGCTGTAGTTTGTGAAATATAGTGTGAAAAGCCTGTGAGACGTTACAATTGATGTATAAATTTTGGAAGAAAATTCAGATAAGATATTGTCAGTAGTAGTAGCTCAGCATAAAGCTTTTAGTAATTTAAAATCAAGCTTCATATTATTGTGTACATATTATTTTGGTATTGGATCATATTGTTATATATAAAATCCTAGTACATATATGTACCCTATGTGCATATACATATATATGTATAACGTTGGAATGTTATATATATAACCCTAGGTACATATTGGACATATAAAATAAAAAAGAAAAGAAAATCATAAATTATGATTTTCAGTAAACTAATCATGTACAAAACACGATTAGTTTATCTTCCAAAAAGGGTGAAGAAAATTGCATCAGCAATTTTCTTGAAATTCCAAACAATTCATAAAATTTTTCCCATCAAACGACTTGGGAAAAACAAAAGTTTCAGATTTCAACCAAGTCGTTTAATAGCAACAACCTCCACGACAAATTTTGCCTTCAGCAAAATTTGTCAGTGGAAATAATTAAATTCACAAAGAAATCAAAAAGCAAATCGTACCTTTAGTACAATTTGCCGTGAAAAAATTCAATATGTATGTACATACGTACATACATATTGTGTAAAAAGCTTTCGTGATAAGAAACGCGCACCGCATAAATGCATTGTATGTATATGCGCGTCGCGATTTCAAACGGTGGCTGATGTTTTAAAAAGTGTAAGATTACATTTTTGCAGCCATCGTTCAACGCGAATAATTCTGGACATGTTCAAACATGTCCAGAGTTAAAAATTAAAATTTTCTCAGGATAAGAAAATGCAATTTAGCATTTTCTATCCTGAACGACGGCTCTTGATCACGATGAGTGTGATCAAGAGTTGAGTTGAGTTTAAAACATAGATTACGGCGGATCGAGAGTTTTTTTTTGACTTTGATCGGGTGCGACAAGACAGTTCGGAAGAAGAAAGTTGGAAATAAAAAACAGTTGTTGTACTTAATCGGTTAAATTGTAAAACACAGAAATCAGTTTTTGATAGTTGGAAATAGAAAAGAGTTGTGGTACTTAGCCGGTTAAATTTTAAAACACAGAAATCAGTTTTTGATAGTTGGAAATATAAAAGAGTTGTGGTACTTAATCGGTTAAATTGTAAAACGAAGAATAAATCAGTTTTTATAGTTGGAAATAAAAAAAGAGTTGTGGTACTTAATCGGTTAAATTGTAAAACGCATAAATTAATTGCTATTTGGAAATTGAAAAGAGTTGTGAAAGAATTTGGATTGGAATATAAAAAAAGAGCTCCAGAGAAAAACGGAAAGAAAATAAACTGTGAGTTAGCAAAAAGTTGTGTTTAACTTCTGACTTAACCATTGTGCTTGGTGTATCATTTGGATTTTACGACTGCTTCGCGCCCTGCGAGCAGTGGAGGTAACTAGTATAATATAACAATTTGGCGCAGCCGGTAGGATCAAGGAAGCTTGGTCAAGTTAAACGATCGTAAACGCTTGAAAAGCCTTGGTCCTACACGAATCTACGGGGAACCTGTGACACTAGCCAAGCTATAAGGCCACGTCACCCCCAACGCTCGGGGTAGATATCATCTATAGGCGCCTCTGCTCCAGGCGAGCAAGCGTTCACCCCAGTGAGTGAAAAGATAGCATTAAAGGACTTGGATCTCCAGATTGGAATTCATCACCGAACACCAGAAGCTCTTTCCCAGCACCGAGAAGAAGTCAGGACAACGGACACCCATTCAAAACCGAGAAGGAGGAAAAGGAAGACAGCCCCACTCAGCAACCAACTCCAGAAGGAAGATATCATCGTTCCTGGGTTGAAGGGGATTTCGAAGAAGGTTTTAAGCCCCCCTTTCAACCATATCCAGGGGAAATAAGTAGGCCTAGGGCCCCCCCGGCAGCAAACAGAAGCACCGGAAATTGTAACTTCGTTCCAAGATTGAAAGGGATCTCGAAGTCGGCAAAAGCCCCCCTTTCAATCTCAGCCAAGGGAAATAAGACGGCAGGAGCCCCCCTAGTAGCAAGAAACATTCCAGAAGGGAATACTCCAAGAAGGCTGGAAGCCCCCCTTTTGGACAACGCGGGACGCATATGTCAGGAGAAAACTCGACACCGGCACCTGAGACAGGCACGAGATTAAACTCCATACCTTCATCCGACGCGGAGAAATCCCGAGGTGAAAATCTTCATCACCTCCGGGAAGGTACAGACAACGCCCCAGAAGACAACCCAACACAATCAACTAGCCAGGATCAAGACCCATCACAGCAGGAAAGAAAAGGAGTTCGCCTTCGAAGCGGCACCGTTTTAACAGGGCCCACAGTTGTATCTAAAGTAAGTCTAGATAAGTTTTTAGATAAGTTGTTAGAAAAGGCACGTGAATCCGATAAGCTCACTGTCACGCACTGCGACGCTCTTGACCATAGATTAAGTCAAGGCAGAGAGCAGAGGCTGACAAAAATCGAAAAATTTAAAAAAGATACAGAGCGATTCAAACAGGAGCTTATCGAATTTGCCGGGCTTTCACGTTCACTAGATTTAGATAAGAGCTCAGCCAGTGTAGTTGTAAGCGCTGAGAGTGACAGTGATATTGGTGGTGACGAAGCGGACCAAACAACCGCCGAAAATCTCCTTAGTGGCTGGCTAGAAGTATCCTTCACGGATTCTAGTCCAGAAACCAGCCCTGAAACCTGACAAAGCACAAGTAGACTACCCTACAAAAGTTTAAATAAAAAGATAATCACAATGGTAGATTATGCGAAGGTGGCCAAGCTCACGGCACAACTAGTTCCTCTGTTTTCGGGTGAAAATACCCCACAGCTAGGTCGTGAGCTACAAACATTTATTGGCTGTTGCAAACAGGCCCTACACTGTTTAAGTGAGGAAGAAAAACCAGCCTTCCTACATATCTTGCCCACAAGACTTCGTGGCGATGCTTATCAGCTGTTTGCTTCGGACGTTCCAACTACTTTTAGTGAGGTGGAGGAACGTCTGAACAGAACCTACCTACCACGAGAATCGTACCAGGAGTTGGTCAACAAATTGATCACAATGAGGCAAAACCCGTTGGAAACTCTCACTGCCTTCACAACAAGAGTGAAGCAGTTGTTGATGCTTTGCAACGAGGCAGCGGTACTGAAGTACGGAGCAACGGCAGCCCCAGCTGTGAAGACACAGTTGGCGGACTTCGCCAAGAATGCCCTCAAAAGTGGAGTGAACAACCCCCACCTATGCCAGTACCTCCTCACGCTGGTAGAAAATGATCTAGAGCAGCTGATACAAAAGGCTCTAGACATGGAAAAGCTGCAAGCAGGCACCGTTTTCGTCCAAACGCCGCTAACGCAACAGCCATACCCAATGGCACCAATAGACCCTAGTCTTCGAGTTCGGGCTCTCAGCCGAACTCCTTACAATCAAGCACCACAGCCACCCATGTATGCATCACCACGGGCACAAGAGCCCAGGCAGTTTAACAATCCCCCATACGTACATGCTCCACCACTACGCCCGCCGTTTCCACGAAGGGATTCTAGACAACCGGATACACAAAATCTGGTACAAAACATCACCTGTAATTTCTGCCAGAAGCGGGGACACACCTACACGGAGTGTCTAAAACGCAAAAACACCCCCTTCTGCACTAACTGTAGAAGTTACGGGCATGACATTCGCGACTGTCGAAACAACCAAACACAGTCTGCAAATCGTTTCACACGAGGATCGCCTAACAATCAACCACAGTCAGACCCGAACAATACAAAAGGCCCCAGAGTCTTTAACATAAGACAAAAATGTGATTTTTGTGGGCGCCGTGGACATAAGATCGACGAATGTCGGCAAAAGCAAAAGTGGGAGGATAAAAAACAGGGAAACGACAAAGAGTCGACCCAAAACTCCCCGGCTCGACTATAAACCCTACCAGCAATAAACAAGGGTCTTCTCAGCCGCCCAACTTCAGTGTGCCCACCGCCAGACTTCCTCTAGACATAGGTCTAAATGGTCAGGCCCAGCTAATAGTGGACACCGGCGCTGAGATCAGTATAATTAAGAAAAAAGCTCTCAAATCTCGCGAGCTAATAAACCCCAACAAAAAACTAACGCTTCAAAGTCCTTTTGGCACCGGTAAAACCTTAGGAAGTTGCCAAGGAAACTTCATGCTAAAAAGTAACTTACCTTGCAACTTTCAGGTGGTAAAAAACATCCCAGGTATTTCTGACGACGGCTTGCTAGGAAATGATTTCCTAGCCAAAAACTGTAATGTTGAGGGACCCAACAAGGTTCTGCGATTTCCTCGCACGGAAACCAATCCAGAAGAGTTTGCTGTTCCATTAGAAACCGCATCGGATAACCCGTGTTCACAAAACACAGTCAACAAAGAGATACTGGTAGAAGATATTAAACCCGACGGGGATACACCTTCTACCCGAAGTGCTCTCAAAGCTTCTCAGTCAGAAGAAGTCGGCTGTGACTTACAAGAACGCGATAAGGGTGAATTGATTACCAAAAATCTGGCTTGTAAGACTGGCCAGCATCAGGTAAATTTAAATGAACCTGTGTGCATACCAGCAAGGTCTCAGATCGTAGTCAAAGTTCCGTTGCAGTTGCAGGAAGAAATGCTCAGTCTGTCAAAAGAAATAGACGACGGAGTCTTCTTAGCCAACAGCTTACTCTCAGCTGGGTTAAAGGCAGTCCCTATAGGAATCCTCAACACACGCAGTTCACAAGTAGTCCTAAACAGCGTGAACCTAAGTCTGGTTCCCATTAAAGACTACACTGTCGTCCCCATCAAACGAGAGCCAGATAAAGATATTGCAACAGCCCATCCCTTGAATCCCATGAGTCGAAATGACGGCGATGGTGAGCATCAAAATATAAGTAGATATAAGATTAAGAAAATAGGGCACAAGAGCCCCAGCCAACTAAGCGGTCATAAGAAACTGCTCCAAGACGCTTGCGGGTCCCTCATGAAAACCCCAACGTCAGGCGCTGACCAGCACACAAACGGTCTGCCGATAGCAACTCCCGCAGATCCATCTGACCCAGCGCCTCTCATATATAAAACAAGTAGGTTAAGAGTTAAAATAAGTAATACAAAATCGTTAAAGAAGATTAGATTTAATAAAAATGAAAATAGGGCAATAAGCGCTGAACAGACGGCCACCCTACAACATATAAAATACTTGTTCCCAAACGAAGTCGAACAAGAAGACACCAGTAATCAGCCCCGCCTCACCAGACTAGAGCAAGAACTCAGTCTGGATGAAACTCTAAACACTGAGGAAAAAGCCTCAATAACAGATCTCTGTTATGAATATGATGACATATTCTTTTTAAAAGGTGACAGGCTTACACATACCAATGCCATCACCCACGACATCCCTTTGGTGCAAGACCAAGCACCTATTAACCAAAAGATGTACCGGTTACCAGAGACACAGCGAAATGTCATAAATGAGCAACTCAGAGAAATGCTGGACAACGACATTGTCCAGCCCAGCAAAAGCCCATGGAACTCGCCACTTCTAGTCGTCCCCAAAAAAGCGGGACCAGATGGTGAGAAAAGGTGGCGCGTCGTCGTTGATTTCCGTAAGTTGAACGAAAAAACGATTGGCGACGCCTTCCCGCTACCACGGATTGAGGATATCCTCGATCAACTGGGCCATTCAAGATACTTCACTACCCTAGACCTAGCCAATGGCTATAATCAGGTACTCGTCGATCCGAAAGATCGAGCAAAAACGGCTTTCAGTACCAACTACGGGCATTATGAATTCAAACGCATGCCGTTCGGGCTCAAAGGAGCCCCGGCCACATTTCAGCGTTTAATGAATTTCATATTAACTGGCCTACAAGGCCTTGAATGTTTCGTCTACTTAGATGACATCGTCATCTATGGAAAAAGTCTGGCAGACCACAACGAAAAGCTTCGCAAAGTCTTTGACAGGTTAAGAGAAAACAACCTGAAACTTCAACCTGAGAAATGTCAATTTCTCAGGCGCGAGGTAGTGTACTTAGGACACAAATGTTCTAACCAAGGAGCACTACCTGACCCTAGCAAAACGGCATGCGTCCAAACTTTCCCCATTCCTAAGACAGTAAGGCAAGTCCAATCTTTTTTGGGCCTTGCCAATTACTACAGAAAATTCATACCTGATTTTTCGAAAACAGTACGTCCTCTAACAAACTTACTCCGAAAGGATGTAAAGTTTAAGTGGACTGAGAAATGCCAAGAGGCATTTCAAAGCATTAAGAACGCTTTAATTTCCCCTCCACTCTTAATATATCCCGATTTTTCAAAACCCTTTAACCTTACCACAGACGCCAGCAGCGAGGCTCTTGGAGCAGTACTCTCTCAAGGAGAGGTAGGAAGTGACCAGCCCATTGCCTACGCCAGCCGTACCCTGAACAAGGCCGAACGTAATTATTCCACGATTGAGAAAGAGTTACTGGCTATAGTTTGGGCGACTAAAAATTTCAGGTGTTATCTGCAAGGCCGAGAGTTCACGGTCTATACAGATCACAAACCACTCAAGGGTGTCTTCAATGTTAAAGACCCCACATCCCGTCTGGTGAGATTTCACCATAAACTTTCCGAGTTCAATTATAAAATTGAATATAAGCCCGGAAAGTACAACACGAATGCCGATGCTTTAAGGCGCATTCCACGGGATAATACCAAAGACAAGGAAACTACAACCTTCACGGTAGAAGCGATAGTCCACCATCAAATGGACTCGGATATGGAGGAGGAAAAACACTCATCGGACCAAAAGGAGTGTCTGCAATGCAATGCAGTAACCAGAGCCCAGACACGAAACATTCAGGGAAGTGGAACAAATCAAGACAGCCAGTCCAAACAAAAAGAACAAACCCATCATCCAGAAGCTGCAGAGGACCTTGACAGTCCACCTAGTACCAATCCGCAAATTATAGACGAAACTCGTCCCCCTGAGGTAATCACAAGCCCAGAGGAGATTCAATTAATCCTAAAAGATTATCATGATTCTCTCTTTGGCGGCCATCAGGGAGTGATAAAAACCTATAAACGGATTCGAAGAAAGTACTGGTGGAGGCACATGCTTAGTGACATCAAAAAGCACATTAAGCGGTGTGCCAAATGTCAAACCATGAAGGCCTCACCACAGTATAAAATGCCAATGGTAATTACAGACGTAGCGGAACAACCATTCGATAAAATCTATCTAGATATAGTCGGCCCACTAGAGGAAACTGAATCCGGAAATAAATATATATTAACGTTTCAGGATAACCTCACGAAGTTCGTAGATTGGTATGCCATACCAAATGGGGAAGCTATAACGGTAGCGCAAATTTTCTTCGACGAAATCGTCACGCGCTACCGCATTCCCAAAAGAATAGTCACCGATCAGGGAAGTAATTTCCTGAGTGACCTATTCAAAAAGGTATGCAAACTCCTTAGGATAAATAAGCTGCAGACTTCAGCTTATCATCCCCAATCAAATGGAGCACTCGAACGTGCACATAGACCGTTGATTGAATATCTACGAACTATAGTGGACGAAAATCCCAGCTCATGGGATAGTTATCTGCGAACCGCAGCTTTCGTGTACAACAACAGTGTACACGAAGGGACAAAATTAACTCCCATGGACTGCCTCTACGGCTTTACAGCGGACGTTCCGTCCAACTTAAGGCGAGATCCTGAACCCGTGTATAATCACGAGAGCTACTACCATATTCTCAGGTATAAGCTTCAAAAGTCTTACGCCATGGCACGGAAAAATCTTCTGATGAGTAAACAACGCTCGAAAAATTACTATGACAAAGCTGTACGTCCCCTGACATTTCACAGAGGAGACAAGGTTCTACTCAAGAGCGAGAGTCGCAAACATAAGCTCTCCCAGATTTGGGTAGGACCCTATACGGTAACCGGCATCCCCAGTTCAGTAAACACAACAATTAAAATTCGCAAACGAGAGGTGACGGTACATAACAATCGTCTAAAACCTTTCTACGAATAACATGGTGTCAACATAATCTAAGTAATTCTAAGATACATATATAATAGAATGTAAGCTACAAAATCAACAAAAACCCCATTTTAATATCCTACCCTATCCTCTCCTAGATAACAATGCGGTCAATAATTTTTTACGGACTGATCCTGATCACGATAGGAGCCCTCGCGGAGGAACCTTACACTATAACGCCCCTAAATAATACGGGAATACTATTTGAGGATCTTGGAAGCCTATCAGTTTACCACGATACTTGGAGCATCATAACTGAGTTAGATCTGGCGGAGTTGGACAATCAGACAAAACTGGCGGAACGCGCGGAACACTACGTACATCAATTATGTGGTAACAAATCCTCTGATCAAGATCTATGTACCCTACAAACCAAACATGTACATGCCCTGATGGAAAACATCAAGAGACGCACCAATGTCATTAAAGAGGCAGTGCCTAAATCACGCAAGCCCCGATCCATCTTTGATGGGATAGGTAATGCGATGCACTATCTCTTTGGCACTATGGATAGCGGAAACGAACAAGAGGTGTACAGCCGACTACGCGAATTAGAGGTAAATACTCAAACCTTAGCTGATCTGGAAAAGCAACAGATCAGTGTAATAAAAACCACTTTTGAACAAATTCAAAAACCCTTATCCTCACTGTCTGAACGACAACACCAGATAATCAATCAGATTAACCATCTGCAGAATACAACGGATGATTTGATAGCCCACCAAATAAGACAAGAGATCATTTCTAGTTTGACACTACAAATGATAGAGTTGGAATTTAGACAACAAGCTCTACTAGACATAATAGTGTCCAGCAGGAATAATCAGATTCATCCTCTTTTAATTTCCCCGAATCTCTTGCTAGAAATTTATCACAAATCTCATTCCACTTGTCCCAACCTACAGGACTGTTTGTCAGTTCTGTATCAAACAGCAGACGTTAAGACACACTTGTTACAGGACAAATTAGTTATCCGAATCAAAGTTCCCATATTTAATATTCCCAAGATGAAAATCCAACAGATTAGATGTTTTCCCATACGGGTGGATTCAAACCACTCATTAATACCTGATATCGAATTTTCCCATGTGGCGAGTCAAATCCAGACCCAGGAATTTCTGCTGCTGAAGCCAGAAAATCTGAGATCTTTCAAAGGGAATCGATGAGGATACTTGGGTTGGTAAGCTAAATACACCAATCACAAAAGCTAGTAAAACAGATGAATGTATCATCAAACTTTTGTTTAACCCATTAGACGAAAACCCACAGTGTAGTTTCAGGGTTCAAATTCCCCCAAGGGACACAGTAATTAAACTCAATAGACCAAATTCGTGGCTGTATTCCTTAACCGAAACTACTATAGTACATATAACTTGTACTCAACAGTTACTCACTCATCGTCTCGCAAAACAAGGAATCATGACAGTCAACGAACCATGCTCCTTGCAAATAGGGCCTCATACACTTTATTATGAAGCAGAAAATTTGCATCCGCTTAGAATCCTCCAACCAACCTACTTCCCAGGCACAAACGAAACTCAGGATGAGCTGGCAGAATACATGTCCAAGATATCCGCTCCTAAAAACCTTGAGAAACAACCAACGTTACTCCTCGGAGACGATACAAACCAACGTATCCACCTAGATACAAAATCTCTAGACGAAATCCGTACCAAAGTGAACAACATTCACTTTGGACCAAAGGCCAAGATTCCTCATATACTCTCTATTACATCCCTATCAATGACCGGACTCTTGTTGCTAATTGCATCTGTGGTGGCATTAGCAAAATATATCGTACCCGCATTCATGGCATGGGTTGCTAAACGAAGACAACAGCCCACAACTGAAAACGTTCCTATGGAACCGGTTTACGCAACACCCCAAGGAAAATTAAAACGTACTCAAAGTCTCCACAGAGCGAGATCTATACAAGTAATATAGTATAATCAAAAAGATCTATACTCGTTGGCTGGCCCCCGTCTCATTTTTTATTACTGGCGGAACCACTATCCTTTCACTACACTGGTATTAGAAGATAAGTTAAAATAATAGTAGCAAATATAAGATAAAGCGAACACGCGAAAATTAATATTACATAAAAATAAAAATTATTTAGTAGTACCTAAGGAAAAAAAATTTTTTTTTAATAAACCTAAGTAGTACATAGCAAAGTAGAAATAATAAATTAAATAACAAAAAAAAAGATAATAAATAGAAGAAAGAAAGGCATAAGACAGAGTTAAAACAAATAACCACTTAAAACATAAAAGATAATCGAAATTTATTTACACAAAAATAACAAAAATAATAAATAAATAATATTCCGTAACATTAAGTAATAAATAATAATAATTAGCTAATTACTAAAATATAGACATTAAATCATAAGATTATATTAAATAGAAGTGTAATGTACTAAGGCTATAAATAGGAAATAGCTACTTACATTAGTAGAAAAATAGAATAACAAGTTAACAAATAAGACATTAACTAGGATAGCAAAAACAAACTAATACGGCTAACCAACATTAAGAATAAACACTAAAAATAGACAGTACTTTCTTAAAAACCGCCAGCATAGAGTAGCAAGGAAATATAATTCCCCAGAATTTCATACTTAACCTAGAATAAATCAACAACGTAGGACAATTAAACAACGTAGAAATTATCAGGCAAAGTAGAGTAAGTAAATATTTAGACTCCAGTATAAGATAAGTCTAACAACAAATTATAATCCGCCAACACAGAAACCGACATACGAGAAAACTCAACTCCCTGCCCAGAGCCCCTTGAACCATTTTTGCCAACCCAAATATAAGCTGAAAAAAAATATATAAACCTGAAAAACACCCAAAACAACAAAAAATAAATAACTAGAGTACATTAGTTATAAAATTTTATTGAAATAAAAAATACAAATATTATATTAATAGCCAAAAAGTTAACAAAATTTCAAATCACAAAAAAAATTTAGAAAAAAGCAAAAAAAATACTCTTAACACTAGAATTCAGGAAAAATTCAGCGGAGACTATTGGGGGATGTCCCGGATCATCCACGAACCTGAAAAAAAAAAAATGTTTTAGAATCACATCTGGAAATAACTTATACGAAGTATCCTTCTTACAGTTAGGGAACTCTTAGGCCGGTCCGCACTCGGCATCCCAGTCCTCCTGGGCATGACTAGGTCCCTCTCCAGGTAGATCCCAGTCCTCCTGGGCGGGAACGGACGAAACACCCCAGGTCTCGTCAGAGGCGAGACTCGGTGCTGCACCCGGGAGATCCAATTCGGATCCGGAAGAACCGACCCAGGTCGTCACGTCATGCACCAAATAGTTGGGATGCATCCGACAACTAGGGCAGGCACACCATCCTACCTCCCCAGCTAGCGCCAAAGTAGCTCCTAGAAGAAAAGAGAGTTATGAAAATAACTAGAATTAAGTAACAAAATCAAAAAAAAAACTCACCCATAACTACCCAGGAACTCCCACCGTGGGGCCACAAGCACAGCTCCACCCGATGAAACACATCAGCCTCCGCCGGGGCACCCCAGATGCATACATCTGGACGCCCATTCCGCCTCAGCAGCAGCCTGATGAGCCCACGCCACCGAGGAGCCACACTCTGAACAAAAATCGAAAGTACCCTCATACAATTGGGTATTGGGCTGGTGTACGGAGCACGTGGGCAAACTACCTCACAGAATTCCATTTTGAAACAAACTATGAACGGAACTACAAAAATCGCCCCATATAAAGGGCAAAACCCCAAACGTTAGCAAAAAATTGATCAAGATGCAGTTAAAATGCATCGTGTACTTATCTTGTTTAAAGATACAAATCCCACACAATTCATTTCTTTTTTCTCTCTTTTTCAAGCCGGTACAAGATGCATTGCAATATCTCATACCAACTCTACGTGCACCAAGTTTTTTTATTTTGTTTAAGGCAGATATCAAATTCATCACAACTTGATAAAACACCCCATACGGAATCCACACCCACACAGCTTTTCGAGAATTATTCCTCTTCAAAGAATAACTCTCTTTTTCGCGGGGGGAAGGAATGTTATATATAAAATCCTAGTACATATATGTACCCTATGTGCATATACATATATATGTATAACGTTGGAATGTTATATATATAACCCTAGGTACATATTGGACATATAAAATAAAAAAGAAAAGAAAATCATAAATTATGATTTTCAGTAAACTAATCATGTACAAAACACGATTAGTTTATCTTCCAAAAAGGGTGAAGAAAATTGCATCAGCAATTTTCTTGAAATTCCAAACAATTCATAAAATTTTTCCCATCAAACGACTTGGGAAAAACAAAAGTTTCAGATTTCAACCAAGTCGTTTAATAGCAACAACCTCCACGACAAATTTTGCCTTCAGCAAAATTTGTCAGTGGAAATAATTAAATTCACAAAGAAATCAAAAAGCAAATCGTACCTTCAGTACAATTTGCCGTGAAAAAATTCAATATGTATGTACATACGTACATACATATTGTGTAAAAAGCTTTCGTGATAAGAAACGCGCACCGCATAAATGCATTGTATGTATATGCGCGTCGCGATTTCAAACGGTGGCTGATGTTTTAAAAAGTGTAAGATTACATTTTTGCAGCCATCGTTCAACGCGAATAATTCTGGACATGTTCAAACATGTCCAGAGTTAAAAATTAAAATTTTCTCAGGATAAGAAAATGCAATTTAGCATTTTCTATCCTGAACGACGGCTCTTGATCACGATGAGTGTGATCAAGAGTTGAGTTGAGTTTAAAACATAGATTACGGCGGATCGAGAGTTTTTTTTTGACTTTGATCGGGTGCGACAAGACAGTTCGGAAGAAGAAAGTTGGAAATAAAAAACAGTTGTTGTACTTAATCGGTTAAATTGTAAAACACAGAAATCAGTTTTTGATAGTTGGAAATAGAAAAGAGTTGTGGTACTTAGCCGGTTAAATTTTAAAACACAGAAATCAGTTTTTGATAATTGGAAATATAAAAGAGTTGTGGTACTTAATCGGTTAAATTGTAAAACGAAGAATAAATCAGTTTTTATAGTTGGAAATAAAAAAAGAGTTGTGGTACTTAATCGGTTAAATTGTAAAACGCATAAATTAATTGCTATTTGGGAATTGAAAAGAGTTGTGAAAGAATTTGGATTGGAATATAAAAAAAGAGCTCCAAAGAAAAACGGAAAGAAAATAAACTGTGAGTTAGCAAAAAGTTGTGTTTAACTTCTGACTTAACCATTGTGCTTGGTGTATCATTTGGATTTTACGACTGCTTCGCGCCCTGCGAGCAGTGGAGGTAACTAGTATAATATAACAATATTTCAAGGTACGGATTACGAAAGGCAGCAAGCACAATTGCGTTATCTTTGGGATGAAGTTTAACCTGTTTAGTTAGCTGACGATTATGAAGAGGAATTAACAACAGAGGAATACGCAGGGGAAGTTAGTGAATCCGATAACGAAACCGAGCAAGAAGGGGACAGCGAGGAGGAGATTGAGGATATTCCTGCAAAAATTAAGCGGCTCCCAGAGTATCTTGAAAAAGACGGGACATCTAGATGGAGGAAAGATTGTCCGAAGAAAAGGGTAAAAACGAGCAAAGAAAATATAATTATTCATTTATCAGGTGTCAAGCCCGTTCCAAAAAGTGCCAGATCAGTTCACGAATGTTGCTCACTGTTGTATTGTTGTTGTTATATTGAGTGATTCTGGCTTATTATGTCCCAGCACAGGTTTTTATTTCCAGTGAGATGCTTACGTTTTGATGATCTAACAACGAGAGACACCAGAAAATAAATAGCTAAGTTAAAACCAATTCGATATATATTTGACTACTTCGTTCAAAATAGCCAATCCATTTACACAATTGGAGAAAACGCTACTATTGATGAAAAGCTGAAAGCCTTTAGAGGGTGCTGCAGCTTCAAACAATATATCACAAGTATAAGCCAAATAGATATGGCATTAAAATCTTTGCACTTGTGGATGCCAATATGTTTTATATTTCAAACCTGGAGGTCTACGTGAGCCAGCAGCCTGACCGTCCACTTCGTGTAAGTAATCACACTTGCAGTATTGTTTGACGAATGATAGGCCCTATATCAGGAATAAACAGAAACGTAACCTGCGACAATTGTTTCACTACCTTTCCTCTAATAAGTATTCTGCTAAGAGAACACAAGCTAACTTATGTTGATACTGTGAAAAAAATATATAAATAAACGGGAACTGCCCGTTGAGTTTAACAGCACTAAATCACGACCTAAATTTTCATCGATGTTCGACCTTCAGAAAGACTTTACCATCGTATCTTATGTCCCAAAAAAGTATAAAAACATGATATTAGCTCCCAGTCTACATCACGACGATGAAATTGATATATCTACGGGGTAGCTGCTAAAACCATCAATTATAACATTTTACAACCAAACCAAAGGAGGAGTAGACACTTTAGATAAACTATTCGCGACATACGATGTATCCAGAAACACAAGCCGGTGGCCCATGGTCATATTTTATGCATTGTTGAACATGGCAGGGATTAATTTTCAAATTATTTTTGTTGCAAATAATCATGAGATAACACTTCCGAAGAGGAGGACATTTTTCAAGAAGCTTGCTTTAGGCTTATCAGAAGATCAGTTACGGCATAGATCTCTAGAACAAAATGTGCCGCGAAACATCCTCGATTGTGGTACAATAAAGAAAAATCCTGCCAGGAACAAGAAAGAGATGTTATTCTTGCCAAAAAGACTCCAAAACTAAATATTATTGATTTAAGTGTAAGAATTTTGAATGTCTATCTCACTCTCAATTTCTGTGCTCACTTTGTTGAGAAGCATTTGAGAGCCTGTGATACGTGTAGCACTCACTTTGACAATTGTAGTTTTCATCAAGAAAGTGAAATATTTTCGTTGGTATGTCATTTCTTCCTTGTTTCGGAAAAAAATATTGATTTAACTGTTACTTCGATATGTTTATTTGATATTTTCATGAATAAAACAATACAATTATGTTTTTGGATATACTTGATACAGTTTATGTAAAGCTATAAATTAGTTTATACTCAAAAAATGCCCGCCGCGAGTATATTCGAGTGTATGAAAAAAAAAATGGGTCTGGTGGACCCAACGCCACCAAATGTGCATCAAACTAGGGCGCCACTGGTGGAAGGTTAGTTACAGTTTATTTATAACCGAATTCGCTTTACAGAAACTCGACCTATCTCACTAAAGAACTCTTGACTATCTTGATTGAAATTCAACACTGAACTCAAACTTAAGACAGAGCAACCCGATCTACCGAATCATCCTTGCTCACCTCCATACAATCATGCGGAAGCAACTTTGACTGAGTGACCAGCGCAATATCTGGCAATTATCACTACAAAGTACTACGTCTATCACTGCCGTTCAGCTGGGGGTCCCCAATACTGTACGGAAACAAACCGGAAGTCCAGCTTTGTATTCCACTATGCGAAGCGGATTACTTAACCATAATTCAATACTTAATTACAAACAGAAGTGGATGCGACAGTTTTTCAGTAAACAATTCGCAATCGTCAAGTACTTGTTTGTGCGAAATAGAAAAATCTTATATTAATTGGAAATCGCTTAATTACCCGTACATCTGCTGCTAGATCGAATCCTGATGTCACAATTCCACCAAATGGATATTGGGCCACAACATGATTATTTATTCTCAATTTTCAAAACGTTTCCTATTTGTCAAATATTTTGATGTATTTCAATTCATTTTCGCCAGTGCAGTGCAAATGCACTGGATCAAAAGGTGCACCTGTCAGGTTAAATGTCGCAAATATAGTTCATAAAGGGTTCATGGGAATTAACTTTTTAACAATTTTGTTTCGAGTCTGGTTCCGCCTTAAGACTGTTTGAACAATTCAAGCTAATTTTCCAAAACAACTATTTAATCTGGTTTATCTAATGCGTGCTTCTAAACTTACTCAAGCCAATTACATTACATTTCCTAATATAATGCATTCTATACTTAAACTATCCTCAGAGTACTATTAGTAGGTATAAGAGGTGTTTTTTATTATTATTAATTAATTTTACGGATTATTAGCTTGCGTCACCATTTCGGGTGAAGAGACGATCGCGGCTATCCTTCTCGTAAATTTTGCTAACGTATTGATGTTTTTGATGTCGTTACTTAGATTATTGAATAGGGCAGCAGCGCTGTTGACCAGGCTTTGCTTTCCTCTTTCAGTTCTCATTGAAGCTATCCTCAAGTGATTTCTTATTCTGGTATTATACGAATGAATGTCCAAGTTAGTGAGGTATGTTATGTTTTCTTCGTGAGTCCATGTATAGTATTTTGAAAATAAATTTGAGCTTCTCCATATAAATTATTTGCTCGATGTTGAACCGATTGGATATCTCATATACTCTTTTCGCTGGTGTCCTCCCGGGTAATTTGTACAAGGTTTTCAGCGCTTTACTCATTGTTCTTTTGATTTTTACTATGTTACTATTCGACGTATGAGACCACGCTAAGTCTCCATATTTGATTTTCGACAATATAAAGGGTTTTCCAATAAGAGGTGTTATTTTAATTAGCCCGCTATTTCGGTAGATGTCACTTTTGTAGCTGTCAATTTTTGACATTTGACAAGTAGAAACTACGATACACGATTCAACAACGCATTGAAATTATTAAAATTCACTATAAAAATGGTGAAAATGTGACAGAGACGGTTCGTAAAACACGAACATTTTTAGATCGTGGTGAAGCACCTTGTCGGACCGCAGTGCTTCGTAGATAAGATTCAATATATGTCTTGCCAGTTTACTACATTTTCTCACCGCTCTTACTAAAAGTATATATTTTTTTTGGATTAGCTGTATATGTTTGTCCCAATTGAGTGGGCTGTCAATAGTGACCCCCAGATATTTGATGCTATCTGGCCTTTGCAAAGATAAGCCTCCTACTTCAACATTTAGCTGTATTTCAGATTTGTTTATTTGCTGCAATATTATATATTTAGTTTTACTGGTATTAACCGTAAGTTTATTACCATCTATTCAGTCTTTAAATTTATTCAAGTAAGAGTTCATTATTTCCTGTAGATCGGTACCATTACACGTTTTATATAACAGATTGGTGTCGTCCTCAAATATTGTGTGTTCTGCTTTCAGTTTCACGTTATGTATGTTACTTATATATAGTATATTAGATATAGCAGTGGCCCTAGTATAGATCCTTGGGGTACTCCTTCCTTCACAATTAAAGACAGGCTATGTTCCTCCTAAATTTTCACTTTGACAATTCTGTTTGTTAAGTAAGATCTGAATATGTCATTGACTGGTCCACGTACTCCTTTCTCCTCAAGAAATTGCAATAACAGACGATGATTTACAGTATCGAATGCCTTACGAAGATCTACAAAAACCACTCCAACGTATAGACCCTGGTCAAGGTAAGTGTTTATTGCATTCATAGTTTCTATTATAGCATTTTCAGTGCCGCCACATTTTTCTTGAAAACCAATTTGATTCCTATCAAAACCACCAGTCTTAAGTAAAAACTTTTTAAGGCGCTTGTCAATCATTTTTTCGATTAATTTGCTGAATACACTAGTCAATGCAATAGGCGTATAATTTTCAGGATTGGTTCTTTCTCCACTTTTATATATTGGTATAGTTATAGTTTTTTTGAGACAGTCCGGGTAATTTCCAGTTTCGAAAATTTGATTTATTAGATCCTTCGCAATGGTTCCCTCACTAATTCTGATACCATTTGAAGATCTTCCGCTTTTATACCATCTTCACCAGGTGCTGAGCTTCTTTTTAAACCCTTGATCAAACTTTCAACTTCCAGTGAAGTGACTGAAGTTAAATACATAGAGTTAGTTCACTTATAATATTTCTAGTTGGCTCAGTGAACGGAATTCTCGAGGATAGAATCTGCCTAATTTCATTGTAGAAAGTGTTTAAGATTTCTGCGTTTTCACTTGCTGTTAGCTCTTTTCTCCTTTTATAACATAATTTATCCATTTCTTCTCATTCAATATATCATTATTTATAATCTTCCATAATTTCCTGGAGTCACCTCCAGCATTTTCAAGTTTGAAGTTAATGTGTCGTTGTTTGGTAATTTTTATAGATTTATTGACCATCTTGCTATAAGTCTTGTACTTTCTCATTAATTCCATATCCAATGGGCTTGCTTTTAGTTTTTTGTAAAACTTGTTCCTGACTTTTATTAGTTCAATTATATCCGGTATGATCCAATTTTTATGAAATTATGAAATCTTTCCTCATTAAATATTCAACAATTTTTTTGCCTTTGATTAATTTGCGGCAGTCTGTCATTCTGCAGTATAACATCTTCTGATTTATATTCATCTACATCTTGTTCATTAATTACTGAGAATGGTGGTAATTCTCACTCTCCCCTTTACCCACAAGAACAAATGTCTGAATTCGCCCTTGTGTAGTAGGTACAACATATCTGATATCAAATAATATGTCAACTGATGCACTTACCAAGTCTGTCGTCGGAGGTAAAGCATCACTACACAGTTCTTCAAGAGTGTAATGAAGTTTTGAGAAGAACAATTTGCTGACGTTGAAGACGTCTATTGGAGCATGTGTACGACACTATAGAAAAGAACGACTTCAACTTAGTATCCATTTATCAATCAACATAATGAACTAAATAGAAAATTGTAGTTTCTACTTGAACTCACCTTAAGATCTTTGAAATTTTCAGTTTTAAATTGTTGAAATTTTTTTATAGATATAAATTGGCTCTTAATATTCTGGAGACTTTTATCCTAAATCACAGACTCCACAGCTTTCTTTCAACCACACAATCTTTTCTCTTTAACTTTTAGAACATCTATTAAATAAGCAATCACCTGAGATCCTTTAGATTTGTTTTCTTAATAGAAAAGCCATAATCGTATAATTACAACAACATAGACGAAAATAAGAATACCTGTACAAAAGTAAATTAATTGGGCGAAATTTTTGAATGGAGATGTCGAAATTAAATATAAAAATTTTAAATTAATGAATGAATTTGCCATAGGTAAGCTTATCCGATTTTCTATAATTTATGTCAAATATTTTCAATTCACCCCCATTCCCATATAATGCGTTGACATCTAATATGAATTTCAAAGTCGTTCAAATTCTATCATAGCGCAACGCACTATCTGTAAAGGATGACAATTACTGTAAATAAATGTCTGCTTTTACATTATTTACCAGTAGGCATTCCAGTAACACCCACAACATGAGTATTACTACAAACAAGCTAATATTGGGCGACAAATCCAATTAAGTTGTACCGTCAACGATTGAATATGAGAGAGAGATTCCCGCATAGGTACATAAAAGGATTAACGATGGCCTGTCATTTGTTATTGCTGCTGTGCATTCCAATTCAGTTCCAGGACAGGAAATTACCATAACCGGTGGTCTTAGAGGATATACATACGTATGCATGTCCTGTCCATAGTTAGAAATGCATTGTTTGTTGAGTTTTAAATGTTACTTGCATGTCATGAATTCGTTTGTTGGAAAATGAATTAATTGGACCATGATGTTTGTATATGTATAGAGGATATAAACAACAACAAAAAATCGATCAATCGACGTTATGGATGGTAACATTTGGAAGATATAGATTACCAAAACAACATTGTGGCGCCGTCACCGATGTAATAAATGTTGACACGTGCTTGTGCTTCACCATACTTTTTCATTTATATTTGTTATTCGGATAACATTTGATTTGTCATATACGCCAAATTGAAAATTGTACTCCCTAAAAATTTATTTATTTATTTAGAACTTCATCAAAGATCTGATTACTAAGTTTACAAAAAAAAAAATTATACATATGTAAACAATGATAATGACCAAAAGTGTACAAACAATAATAATAAAATGAAAAGTAACTTTAACTAAGCTGATTTCTTAATTGACTTTTTGAAAGATGAAAATCAATGCAATCAAACTGGTTGTTAAAGAGAAGAGGCATTGATGAAATCGACTCGTGAAAACCATAGTTCATACTATGATGAGGAACGACGAAGGAGTCGTGGTTCCTCAAGGAGCGCGCAGGAATAGATATATTGAAAGTATGTAAGAGCTCAGGAGAATTTGTCGCTCCATGTATACACTGAAACGCAAAAACAACTCTGGAAGCTTTTCGCCTATTTTCAAGAGAATCCAATGGAAAGAGTTTAAGCCTATCAACATATGAAGTTAGAATAATAGGGTTATGCCAATGAAGTCCACGCAGAGCAAAATGAACGAATCTCCGCTGCACAGCCTCAATACGATTTATGTATACAGCATAAAAAGTAGACCAGACCGGACTGGCATACTCCAAAATAGGTCTACCGAATGTGCAGTAAAAGACCTTCGTTATGAATGGATCACTAAATTCCTTTGACCATCTCTTTACAAACCCCAGAGTAGCATTAGCCCTGGCAACGATTGTATTAATATGATCCTCGAAGAAAAGACGTGAATTAAGGAAGACACCCAAGTCCTTGGTTTTGTCAAGTCTAGATAATAAGCATCCATCTAAAGTATAACTGCAGTTCAATGTCCTCCTTTTACGAGAAAAGGACATAGCAGTACATTTGTTGATGTTGAGAGAAAGACAGTTAATAGCACACCATTTATGAAAGGTGTCTAAAACCAAATTTAGAATTCCACACCCGTTAAACAATGCGAAAGATTTGGCATCGTCAGCATAGCAAAGTATTCTTGAATTAGACAAACTCAGAGATACGTCATTAATGAAAATAATAAAAATGAGTGGTCCGAGAGATGGTTGCCTTGAGGAACACCAGGAGTATTATCTATTATGTCAGAAAGAGCTTCGCAAAATATAACTCGCTGCGTACGATCCGATAAATAATTCAATTCAATTCAATAATTTATTTAATATATGCAACAAGATATCTTTTAATTTTGCATACGAGATATAAAATGGAGAGAATTAAATAAAAATAAAAAAAAAAATTTTAAGCTATCTTACAACTATGTGCTTACAATTATCTAACTAATATATAAAGATGAAGAATAAGAAAAAGAAAAGAAAAAGAATAGAAAGATGAAGATGTGATAAAAATCAACCTGCAGTTATTTTAGGAGCGGACCCAGCTCATGCATTCGCGACCTCAAACCACTTCAGTGGATACTAAATATTGAATTAATTTCTCTCTGAAAATCCTCGTCGAGCTAATCGTTCTGATATCATTGGGAAGATTGTTCCATTTACGTGCAATGTGGACAAAGTAAGAGCGTTGCCCAACTAGTGTGCGGAATCGGGGTATAAGTAGGCTGAAGTGGCGGTGCGATTGCAAAAAACTTAGGGCAGTGACATCACGATAAGCATTCAATGAACACCCTAGAACTGAGGGAGTATATTGTGATACATGATCAAAGCGACGTAGTCCATAAACAAAACGGACACAATCGTTGAATGCTACGTTAAGCTTACGATTACAGGCTGCATCGAGGGAAGAGAAGATAGTACAGCAGTAAACAAAATGAGGAACAAGCAGAGCCTTGACCAGTTTGAGTCGCAAACTAACTGACAATAACCTCCCTGAAAGCCATAAACTGCGGAGGCCACCATAGATTTTTCGGACTATACTACAAACTTGAGCGCAGCAGGTTAGTTTGCTGTTAAGGGCAACTCCAAGGCTAGTAACCTTTCCGGAGAAAGGTATTATCTCATTATTCAGGAGTATGGGAGGCAATAACTCCGTGTCTAGTACCCCACTATAGAAGGCTATGCAGGTCGACTTCTTCGGATTGAGAAAGAGCCGGTTAGATTCAGCCCAAGCGGATATTCGATTTAGATCGCCATTAATGCGAGCAACACAGTCCTCCTGCAATCCAATAGGTCTAGACAGATAGAGCTGCACGTCATCAGCGTATATATGCAAACTCGCATCCATTACCACATGCGAAAGATCATTTATAAACAATGAAAAGAGTAGAGGACCTATAATGGAGCCTTGTAGAACTCCAGAATCGATGGGAAGGGAGTTAGATTTAACTCCTTCAACTAGGACTTGTTGGAAGCGATTGGATAAAAATTCGCTGATCATTCTAATTGCAGTTCGGGAGAAAAAGAATTTGTCATGCAGCTTGTGTAGAAGAAGTGTGTGGTCAACGCTGTCGAATGCTTTAGTAAAATCAAGCAGAACTAATATAGATAGATGATTATTGTCTAGCACGCCTCGAATATCTGTAGTGACTTTCAGTAAAGCAGTCTCGCAGCTATGCCCAGTGCGGAAACCAGACTGCCATCTGAAGAGCATGTCATTCCGATCGATAAAATTAATTATTTGCGTGGCCATTACCCTCTCCAATACCTTCCCTAGGAAGCAAAGTATACTTATAGGACGAAAGTCGCTCGGACCGTTAAAAGCAGAGTTCTTTGCCAGTGGTAATACTACAGAATAAGAATGAAGCCAATTGACAAAGACAGAAGGAAAACCAAGAAGAGTCAGCTTATGAATTAAGATTTTATGATTAATTCGCTCAAAAGCTTTACTAAAATCCGTGAAAATGTAATCAACTTGCTTTTCGCTTTCAATTGCAGAAATGCAGAAATTAGTAAACTCTAACAAATTAGTCGTAGTAGATTTACCCTTCATAAAGCCATGCTGAAAAGAGCGCAAGAAAGGCTTGCAGTGGAACGACAAAAATTGCAAACCATGGCTTCAAATATCTTACCAATACAACATAACTTAGTGACGGGTCTGTAGTTAGAAATGTTGCACTTATTACCCTTCTTGTCAAGAGGAATAATCAAAGAAAGCTTCCATTGTTTAGCAAAACCACCACAGGTTAGAGATAAATTAAATAAATAACACAAAACAGAAACGACGGACGCAGCGCAATTTTTTATGAGCGTGGAAAGAACGCCATCCGGACCAATAGAAAAAGTCTCGGAAGCTTCGTCAAATGGATAAAATCGTTATAACTAATATCACAGCGGTTATCACAGAAAGCAATTTTAAAGAAGTCACCAAAAAGATTGGAAGCCTCCAAGGGATCAACACTATCTATGTTTCCAAGATGCAACGATGAAGAGTATCCATCACAGTTGCGTTTAGAGTTCACAAACTTCCAAAATTGCTTATTTGGGCCCCTCCACGGTATTCCGACCACCTCCTGAACAAATTTTAGAAGCGACAACACCGATTTGGCTGAAACTTTGTCAGATTATTGTCTTATATAAATTACTAAGGCAATTTAAATATTTTGCAAAAAAATTCAGCTTGTTACAGTCATTGAAAATCGCAAAAAAAAAATCTTTCCCCTTCGAGCTAATTTCAAAAGTTTATAATCCTGGTTATACTAAGCCTATTTTAATGACGTAAAGTGTTTTGGAAAGGATATATTTTATGTTTTATATTAAAAATACTTTCTGCATAATTTTTGTAAAAACAAATGTTATGCGAGAATATGGGACATGTGGAATTTTAAATTTTTTTCATAACTGAGAAGGTTCAAATTTAAGAAACAGTCTGTAAAAATTTTAAGTTGGGATCTCAATGAGTGCCATAATAATTTTAATAGGAAAAGTCCGAGAGAGGGTCAGAGTTGGTATACTCGTAAGTATGAATCATTTGAACTCATACATAATATCTTAAGTGAAGTATCCGAAATGCCTTCTAAACTGGCTCGTACTTCGACAGATTTCATAGGCATAAGGAATCAGATCTCAATTATTTGAACGAATAGATGAATAAAATAATATCAGAAAAACTATTCGGATTGACATACGAGGACAGTGATATTATCGGTCCCACTAAGGCATATTTTTATAACCCAGATGAAATCATAGGGCATACTAGGTTTGTTATTCCGTTAGTAATACATAAAAGTAATGATGGTAGAGCAAAATTGTCCAATCCATTTCCCATGCATAATTTTAAAAGTTATTTTCATTTTTGCATATCCGTCTATCTGTCCTCTGTCCGTCTGTCTGTACTTCCTCACAGTAACTAGTGAATGCGTTACTTAGAGAACTGAAATTTTGCACTCGAAGTTTTGTTCGAAAATGGGGCCAATCGGACAACTCCCCGGATGGTTTTCATATAAATATTTTGTTTTTTACTATATATTTAGATATTGTCTGACAAAGCGTCGACAGGGTGCTCACTGGAGTCGACAGCTTGCAGGAGGCTATTACAATTCAAAAGGAAATAATGAAATTGCTATCGTCCGCAGGATTTTTCCTATCGAATTGGTGGTCGAACTCGCATATGCTTCTGCAGAATATCGATGAAGGTGTTCGAGAAAATATTTTTTTATAAACGGAGACAATGTGATCAAGACTCTCGGCATGATATGGCATCCAGAACAAGATGAATTTCGCTTCGCATATAACTCTCAGGAAATTAATCATGCTCGAGTGTCTAAAGGAACCATCTTAGACGCACTTGCGCGTCTTTTTGACCCAATTAGGCTGGTTTGCCCTATCGTTACAAAAGCCAAGATTTTTCTGCAACGACTTTGGAGGCTAAGGCTCGACTGGGATGAAAGTTTGTCCCAGAATTTGCAACATCAGTTGTTCTTCAAGCAGTTAATAACTGTCAGCCAACTGAAGATACCCGATGGTCGAACTGCACGAATTTGTAGATGCTAGCATATGGCTGTTGTATTTACATTCATTTTACTGAAAACGATAAAAATAATTGTAATCTCTTAACGGCGAGGTCTCATGTAGCTCCTGTTCAGATGCAATCAATGGCAAGTATGCGGCGTTGATACTTTCAGAAAAAATCAAACGCATGGTTGATATATTTGCTAAAGACATTAGCAAGGTATATTGTTGGTCAGACTCAACCAGTGTTCTCGCTTGGGTTAGCATCTTACCCATCCATGTTTACAACACCTGGTCATTTTGTCGCTGGTGGAATGATGCGATAAATATCTTCGCCCAGTTTAAGGGAAGTCTAGACCAATCATTTGAATCGATGGTAGGTTATACATAGTAAGATGCAATCTATATGGTCAGGTGGAAAAGAGAATATCAATATCAGCGAAGATAGCCCTTGATGTGGAGATCAAGGGTAAGGACACTGCTATCCTTTCGGATAGTCATCCTTTCGGATAACATCTAAGATACTAAGGGATTGCAGATCGTCCGTAGATAGGCTATGTATCCATAACAAGGTGTCCCTTCGGAAGATTCTTGGTCACATTGGGATCATGAAGAATGAACGGGCTGAGATTCTAGCCAGGTCTAGCTATGTTATCCTCTCCTTGAACCGGAACCCGTCATAGGCGTTGTCATCTTGATTATCGGGTCTATAATCAAAGCGTATGTTCGCATGAAGCATCATCAGAGATGGGCGAGCCTGAGCACTTGCAGGTGCACAAAACTTTTCATGGTGGACCTAATAATAATTTCTCTGATTTTCTCTTCACGCTCATCTAGCAAGGATGGGAGTTTTTGACAATCCTGAGTGTCTGTTCTGCCTGGAAGGAGAGTCTGACACAACCGAACATTTACGCCAATATACGAGAGATCTGCTGGAAATTCAAGTATAATGTCACATTGCACTTTCGATTATTAATTATGTATTTCTCTGGTATATGCAATTCCTCTGTGACTGAATGTTTTTGCCCAACTATCGCGACAAGTCTTCAATATTAGAAACTCAAGTAATTCTTTAAAAACGCTTTCAAGACGAATTTTGTGGTAAATATTACTTATCACCAATGAACTACTTAAACCGACCGTACCAAACTTCAGATGAAAATAAAGCTTATCAATGACTTCATCATCCGCCTCTTAAATCGTTTATCAGGTTTAATACGTCATCTTTTCATTACATCAAACAAACCAAAAATTGCTTTCAGGTGACCGAAGCTGTGGTATTATTCGATTTTTCAGTATTAGATTACATTAGAATATTTCAAAGGAGCCAAATATTTGAGAATAATTCTACACAATAAGCTTACCTAGAATACCCATCTCAAATTGATAAACAACAAAGCTATAGAGGCATTCGGTTCGTGCCAAAAACCTTAAAATGACCTTATTGATCTTTGAGGGTATAATCAGACCCTTACTTTCTTACGGGACAAACGTATCGTGAGAAGATATGATACAAAAACTGTGCCTTCACATTGTGTCTTCAATGAGCACTCGAAGTCATTCTTGGTTACAGCCATGGTGTCTTCCGTTATTTCCTAAAAAATACAGACAAACCCAATAGTGAGCTGTGTCGACTAAGCAAAGAGAAAGATGAAGCCTCCAAGAATATGATATTCGACTGCCTCGCTCTTATAGCTTTAAGCTTGAAAATCACTGGAGCAGTACTTATAACTCCAAATAAGGTTTGGACGTTAACCCTCAAGACAATAATCGAGGTCGTAAAGAGACTAGATTTAGCCCAATGACTTTAGGGAGGATACAAAATTGGTCGCAGTGTCCACAGAGTCCTAGTGGCTAAGTTGGTGTCATTCTTTATCTTAACCTTAACCTGGAGATATTCATAATATGAATCGGACAGACTCCCAACTCAATATTCACCCAGAGCACGTTATCACCTGAAACAGTTTCACTTTCAGTTAATATTGGTCAACATTTTCGAATTGCGCTGTGAACTGTTACTATATCAAGCCAATTCTACAGATTTATCTTTATCGCTCTAAGCATGAGAAAATGGGTGTGTGAAAGACAAAATTGCATCGAATTAATAATTGGGTGAAGTGTATCGAGTTGAAAGAGGACTATGTTGAAAAATAAATCCGATTTTGGTAAGGGAAAAAAAAACTTTCATTTTAAAGTTGCTTGCAAAGAAATTAACCTTAACCTTAAATTTAAATTTTTTTTGATGATTGATTTTACAGGAAGAAAGTCTGCGTCTTATTCAGTGTGGGTCTTTCTTTCAAGTGTTAATTAGACTAATTATAGAAAGTGTCATGGGATCTCTTCCAGCTTTTTTTTTGTTTTAATTTTTAATTTACTTCTTAGTTAATATTTTGTGAAACTTAAAATATTACACTTACTGACAAAACAAGAATCGTAGTAGAATATGAGCTTGTCTTACCTGAAAAGAAAAAAAGAAAATCATTTAAGTATTGAAAATATTGTTTCAATTATTGAATGCAGGTTCAAAATTGTTGCTAAGTTCAACAATGCCAGAAATTATAGAATCTGATGGAAAGTAACTTCTGTTTTATTTTAGATGAAATATTTTCAGAGACATATTAGAATTATTATTATTACTTCTTCGAACAAGAATCCGCTACATGGCGACAAATACTAGAACGGTTAGGTGTGATGAACGTTTCATATTTATTTAAAAGTGTACACAAGATATTCATGTTATTACTTAAGTACACACTTCTAAATTATTTAGACCACAACATAATTAAAAAATAAATTATTAATTATTGCAACTTATCCTACATTATCAATTAATAATTTTAATTGAAAAGACATTAACTAAAACAGGAAGATATCGAGAATTATTAAAAAAAATGTTAAAGCAGAATTAAAAGTAATACAGCCATTCCACACGAATACGATCAAAAGGGCCTTAAGGATTAGAAATTTGGCGGTTTTGCAATGAAACGTCATTTTCAAAAAACCATATCTTCAGAACGGAGCAACCGATGTTACTTTATTCAAATACCATATGAAGCCAGTAAAACAGTATGGAGTTCGAATAAAAATTGGCATTTCCATATAAATTTTACTGCTGGTAAAATCCCAAGCAAAAATTTTACTTAGCTCTTTACTAGTCCAGTACGGAGTTTATTGGTAAAATGTGCCATTTCTGTATTATACGATAGATGGCGCTTTGTAAATCTCCATTCATTATTACTTCGGCTATGATTTATTTACATTATTACGAGCGCGGCTTTGGTTCGTTATTTAAAATACAATATTTCAGATGTCCTTTGCAAGTTCTTCTTTTATTTAACTTCACTGTTTACTTTTATAACATTTACAAACAATTGTCAAATCAACTCTTTATAGTTACCGCTAGTATTATACTGCTATTTGTCGCAATCCAAATAGTTTACTTCGTTCATTTCACTCTCTGAAATAAGACTTGCCTTTTGGATGTGAAGCCACATATTTATACTCCACGAATTATCCTAGAACCTTCCTGTAAATTCTATTCTCCGAACCCAAAGTTTATTAAGATGACACTAACCTAAAGTTGTTGCCATTTCCAATAGATGACGCTTGTGTCACTTTGTTGCGAGTAACCATATGTTACTTAGTTCTGGGCCCCCAATGAAAAATCCAACTTTTCAGCCTTGAAAGGTGGAGGGGGTGGGGGGGGGGGGCACTGTTCGAGTTAACTCCCGAACTATTATTCGCCACAAAAAATAAACAAAATCCAACACCACCAACTTTAAGCTTTAAAATTTATTAAAAGAAAACCCTCGCAAATTCAATTTTATATCTCCGGCTACACCTCGGTCAAGAACAGAATCAAAACTAATTTATTTATTTAAAGCTTTCCCTTGTTTCACTGTACAAAAACAACTACATGGGAAAATTTAGTAAGGAAAGTGAATATAATGCAATATGATATTTCTAAACTGTGAGAAAATGCAAAGTCGTTGGAATTGAGAAAATGCAAAATTGTTACAATTACGTTTAAAAAATTAAATTAGTAAAAGAAGTAAGCAATTTATAAGAAACGTGTAGCGAATGTAACCTAATATTATGTTGGTTATAATCTTGAGGATATAATTCGCGGTTCGCCATCTTGGATACATCTTGGTACAAAAATGGCTAACACTAATTTGAAGAAGACTAAATTCCTTACATTTTTTGTATAAACTCTTTTTTTTGCAGGTCTGATGTATAACGAGTTACAGTGGCGGAAACGTAATAATTCCTCCAAGAAAATTTGCACGTATATTGTGCGTATACTGGGTATTTCGCCCATGACGGTCTATAGGACACGAAGTGATTGTAAGTGATTGTAGTCACCTAGTCAAACAAAATATTGTATGGCAAGGGGGGAGTTACAGGGTGATTAACAAAATATGCGAGTTTTCACAAAATATCCTGTGCCTTACGAAGTACAAGATGTAAGACACTTACAGAGCTCATTATTATACAGAACTTAATAGCCAACTCCGTACCCCAAGTAGCATTTAAACTGAAAGTGGAAAATTTGTTTTGTCACTAAAGCTCAGTGCAAGTTTCGTGATAACCACTAAAATTTTCACCTCATGGTTAAAATCCTACGTCATAAGGTGACAATCAATCATTATATTCAATCATGAGTAAATCTCTATAAGGTGAATAATACCGATGATAAATACGTGCTTATTCCCTATAAAAATTAGTACTAAGGGTCAAAACAATTTTATTCTTCATGGCGATATTCATTAGCCATGAGCACGTTTTTATAACTCTATAATTTCACGTCGTGGTAAACACTTAATTTGCACAATCGAAAATCCTTATGGAGTGAGAAAATTTTATAGTGCTTTTATTAGGACTAAGACGTTCTCGCCATCGTCGTCGGAACTCTAAACTGACAATCTCTAAAGTTGTGTTAAGAACATCATAACCACGTTCAGGTCACGGTTAAATACAGAACTATATGGTGTCTGTAAATACTTATTGTATGCCATTAAGGAGTGCCTTTAACTACAGTTTTGAAACAAAGCAGTGAAAAAAAAATGATACTGAATGAAATGCTTATTGTTACTTTATTATTTAGATTAAATAAAATGAGGTAAAACATATAAAAGGAACTTTTTCGCCATTTAACTAGGTACTTTCTATCGAGAAGTCTGATTAACTTTTGATAATACAGAGGCCAATCGAAATATGCATCAAACTCTTGACACTACATATTAATTCTTCTCTAACGATAACTCTAAAAGGCATTTTATTATTTATTTATTTATATGGCTTTAAAAACACATTTATCGGTCGCATTCAGCGCAATCTCTAATATGGCCAATAATCTGTCAAATTAAATGTCACTGTTCCAATTTCATCATTCCAAAACCACAGGGTGATAAAAAAAGTCTAGATATGCCAATTTATTGTTGCCATATCTATCAATTTTCATGTCACTTACTATATGAGGAAATTCGTAGTAAAAATCACGATCTTATTGCTATAGTCGGAAAATTATTTTTGATTAGGTGATTACTCCTATCACTAAAATGGAGTGTGGAGCACTGCATAGTGAAATTCCTTCAAAATCGGCCCATATTTTTCTTGAAATTATTACCACCATATTGGATACAAAATTTTGTTCGAAAATATTTCTTTTATTTTGTAATGTTAAGCGTTCATAATATTAAAAATAGCCAAGAAACAGTTTTTGGAGGTACTTTATAGTTAATCCTGACATTACTTTGGCAGAAAAAATGTCGAGATAAAAAATTCAAATTTAAGAATTTCCTAAAAATTTACTAATAATGACTTATTTTTGAGGCGCCCGTATTGTTTTTCGATTTAAAACACATTATTTCATCAGTAAAAGTTGAAGCGTTTATAATTCATTTGGGTAAATATTGCAGAATATTGAATTGGAATTCCCTAATGCATATAATATATGTTAATCTGCATTACGGAAGATTAAAACTAAAGTCATGTTATTTAGACATTATAGTGAGTTAGTATATATATATATATATATATAGTGAATTATATTATATATTTCCGTAGAATGTGATATGCGTATTAATATCTCTTTGCATTACACGTATTTTCATCATATTTGTTGTATGTTTAGTGCTTTTTTAAACGTAAAAAACACATCCTTGGAACATGATATGAACTAAAATTAATCACTTCATGGTGATAAGAATGTCACTAAAAAAATGCTAGTTGGAACTCCTCTTCTCGCAAAAATTATGGTGGTCTGAACTAAAATTTTTGGATTGTCATTTACCTTTTTAATGACTTTAACCTCTTTTTTTTTACAAAAAGTTGTAAGCTGTGGACTCTCCTCTTTAATTTGACCTTGTATACCTATGTTAACTGCAGCCGTTAAATAATTATTAGCTCATAACCTATTCAGGACATACCGAAATTAGACGATATTTTTTTAAATGACATGTTTTGAGTCACTAAAGGAACAAATTATCTTTAGTTTAGACCACCATAACTCCTTAGGGGAGAGGAAAACGGGGCTGATCGAGCAGTAGCTAGAAAGGCATTGCAGTTCTGCAACAATGAGCTCTGTAAGTGACCATGCAGATACAGGGTATTTTGTGAAAGACTAGCATATTTCCTTAATCATCCTATAACTCCGAAACGGTTGAGATGCCGCCCCCCTTGCCGTACAATTTTTTGTTTTACTAAGTGACTACTATCACCTCCATAGGTCCATAGGACATACAATGGATGAAATATCCTGTATACGGGATAATATACGGACACAATTTTTTTGGAGGAATGTTCATGTTTTCGCCACTGTAACTCGTTACACATCAGACCTACAAAATAATTTTTCATACAAAAAATGTAAGGAATTTAGTCTTCTTCAAATTAGTATCAGCAATTTTTGTCGTATGATCAACCGTTAACGAGTTATTTTGAATCACCTCCCAGGGTGAATATTTGGATTTTACATCGGGACCCGGAACTATAAATAACACATATAAAAATCAGAACTACCCCACCTTTTAACGAGCGAGGACCTTATTTAGTCCCTATTGTCTGGACTATAATGTGCAGAGCATTAAAATGCTGGTAATATTTTGACATTTCTTTGATTATTGACATATCGAATTTATTTAGTTTTGTCCATGGATTTCTTTGATAAAGATTCACATTTCAACCTGCCACACAAAAATCGAGTCATCGATTTGATGAATTATAATACCCATTACAAATAATAATCCATTTGCGAAATACTTCCGATAAAGTGTGATTTTAACAGCTGGCACTTCGTTTTCTCCTCACAAAACTAACGTCATCTTTTTATCACCATAAAAATGCTATTTTTTTGGAAACCGCGTTAAATTTTACCAATACCCGAATTGCGTAATATGCTTAATGCTTTATATTGTTTATAAATAAATATAGCAGCACCGAAGAAAAAAAAAACTTTTTAATAACAGTATTCTTAAAAAAGAAACACCTTTGAAGACTTCTAGCGATGCCATAGTTATATTCCAAAAGTACGAAGTACTCTAATACACTCAAGGAGTAATTTTGCTTTGGAAAAGTATACGAAATCATACTACTCTAATACATTCAAAGAACATGATGTCACGGCCTGGAACACAAAGCCGGCAATGCTTCTAGCCTTTGCTTATTTTTATTTTCAAGCTAGAAGTTTCACTTATCTATGTACAAGAAAATTGCAATGGTGTTCGACTTCGTTTTTTTGGATTTGCATTTTTAAAATTACCGTATAACCTTTCACTGGTCCAAGCCGACCATCACCCCACTCCCTATATATCGCTAGTTGTCGGACGCCAAAATAAAAAATGTGGAAAAAATTTCAAATCGTACAAGTGTAAGATCAAATGAAAGATAACATTCCCAAGTTTCCAACTCTTGCAAAAAAAAATGTAATGGTTATTACGCATTATGGTTTGATAATTGTTAAAATTTAAAAAATCAGGAATTTTTTCCAATTTTTTGACTTTACGTAATATAACAAGCGTCATGTAGGGGTCCAGGAATTGTTTGGCATTCGTTGGAAATCTCGGTTTACTATGATCTGGCCACTGACATGTATATAAATGGACTGCTCGTTGAACAGAAAATGCATGAAAACAAATGGCACCACTTTCCTGTCTCTTTCCGTGAGAGCATACCTTCCTACTGAACTGTAGCGATTCAGCGGTATTTCCAATCAAAACAGCATTGTAAAAAACACTTCCTTCGCCTTATAATTAAAATTTAACAATACAAATAGCCCCAAATACTTTTGTGGTAAATTCTGTAAATCCCACTGACATGCATATAAAGTAAATTTCCAAATAATTTAAATAGAGCGCCAGTCAGAGCATACTTTTTGAAATCAAAACTGGTGCCACATAAAACAGGAGATCAGTCAGTCCATTTATATACATGTCAGTAGATCTGACCTTTATACGTAAGTTGTACAAGATGGAATTCACGGGATATTTTGTGAAAAACTGGCATATGTATTTTCTTAATGACCTAATCCGAAAAATTTGACATTGCTCCCTCTGTGCGTAGGATCTTTCGTTCCCCTACCATTAAAAACAAATATGTGCACTGAAAAAAAAAATTTCTTTTGTCGCAATTTGTCGGAAAGCAATGCATTGCATATTTGAAGGTACTATATTTGCTGTAAATATGCCGAATTTGCTATCAATATTCTTAATTCTACCGAAATAAACCAATTTTTTTCATATAAATACAGCGTTTATTTGAAACAGCCTAATTTGGTAGAAATAAGCGTAATTTCACAAAAATTAAGGAAATTTGTTTATTGTGCGTCATCTCAATTTATTTTACCAAAATAACATTTTCATTGCTACCAAATAAATATTTCTTTAAACGAAAAAAGTCAGTTTATTCAGTGAAAATAAACACATTGGTTTTGATCTAATAAGTCCATTTATTTGTTACAAGTAATTACATTTATTTGTCTCAAACAAATTTAATTTAGTCGTTGCAAATAGATATTTATTTCAGAGAAATAAATGTTATTCAGGGAAAACGAAGGTTATTTCCATGGTGCCAATGTGCCTGTTAACATTTGGTTATTTCACATAACGTTTAGTTCAGAGGTATTAATAACGTTTATTTCTCGTACACTGATAACAATTTCATATCACCGATAGTGTACAAGTTTTTTAGTCACAGTCGGTTTGAAGTCTTCATCGTGCGAGTTGTGGTTGAGGCCTTTCATAAAATTGGTAGAAGCAATGTGCACATTGTAACGTCCCGCAGGAATATAGCGTATAATTTGGCTTTTAAATATCAGTTAAAACTCTATTACACTCTTCTATCCTCCTCACATCTACGAAATATAAAAGAATATAACAAACCAAGCTTTTTTCATCTCAGGAATTAGACCTGGTATCTGTGTTATTCCCCTTCTTGAATTCCATAAATTTTGAGTCATTTTCTTGGATTAATACTAACAATATACTTTATAAAATCAGTTACATTTTTGAACTCGGTTGTGATTCTTGTGAAGAAACAGTGTTTGGGAGTATAAAATATATTTTTTGTGATAAAAATGAAGAAGTTTATTTTGTATACAAAAAACTTCATACAATTGGCGTTGACAATCATATTAAAAGTTATGTAGTTAATTTTAATAATAGCTGTTAAGGAACTTATACCTTTCAATGAATTTCCAAAAAAAGGGCATTTTCTTGGTGATGGACGATGTGCCATATCTATATTCAATAATTGAGTTCATCAATGTGATATGTATTATTTATTATAATTTTCTTAATCTTTTCTGAAAGCGAATTTATTTTTGTTAAAAATAGCAAATGAATATATTTTTATATTACCGAAAAATGGTCTTTTGACTTTCAATTCAATTCTATAATAATAAGAAAAAGTTGTTTCAGGGAGTGACCTAAAAATTTCAGGTAAATATAAATTACACGAGATTTCAAGTATATACATATCCATATGTACGAGTATATATGTACAAGCGTTGAATATTAATTACTTATTTATTCATTTGAACGAAGCAGATAATCGTCGGAATACCAAATACACAACTTATTTGCGGGAAGTAAAGGCCTGCTTCCCAGGGCCAATCAAGATTTATTCTTACCAAATAATATTTATTTAGTATAAATTCTAGTTTGATTTGCGTTAGATATTTGGTTGTTATCATGATGTTTGTTTGAAATATAATTAATTTCATTGGAACATATATTTATTTGCAACAAATATACTTTATTGTGATTTATTGTTACTAAATGATATTTAATTTTTCCAAATAAATAAAATATTTCAATCAAGGAACATCAATTTGACTGAAACAAATAATCATTTGATACAAATGTAGCAATAATTTTGCATTTCACAGTCGATTTTTGGTAAATAAAATTTGTGTCTATCAAACAAGTCAATTATTTCCAACAAACTAATTACAAATATTCTAAATAAACAACATAACTCATAAGAAACAAACGCCCATTTGGTGGAAATAAATCATTCAAATAAATCCTTTCTTTGAAAGAAGTACGATATTTATTTCGCCGTATTTAAATATATATTTTATTCCATACAAATAAATTTTATTTAAACCAAACAAACTGTTTTTTCAGTGTATATCCGTGGTACCAACTGGTTACTGGATTCGCATTGCAAATATTGCGAGACCTTCTGACATGAGCAAATACTACCTACCTTGACAAACTGACATATCTATTCCTTATATAATCAATGATTTTAGTCAGAATATTTAATCCTTTCTACATAGACTTATTTTGGAAGTTGCTAACCGTGCATGTTTAGCACACGCATCCCCATCTCTCAAATCCCATTCCATCCTCACCCATGGATCTTTTAGCAAAGAAATGATGACTAAGAGTTTTAAATAACTCCCTACAATATAGGCACAGCTATGCCTGTTAGTATTTTTTCCACTATATCAGTTATCTACCAATAAAATCTTCAATTTTTTTTTTTCCGATAAAAAATCAACTTATCTTCCACCACAATCATAGCCTAAAGAAACGAAATCATTCTTTCTTGACCATCAAATATCTAAATCGGCTTATAAGTTCCTGACAAAATATTTCTAGCATGAAATCGTATTAATCTAAAACCTTCAATAAAAGAAAGTTCACTTCAGTTCCGAATTGTACTGTCTAGTAAAATCCAAATTAAATTCCTTTTTCAATTTCGTCTTTCAGTTTGCTGTTGTAACACGATTTCCCCCTGTTGCAGTTAAGTGATCTCTTCTACTCTGAATGTGTGTGTGTGTGTGTTCCTTTATTCTTCCGATTTTAGTTCGTTGAAAACAATTTTTTCGTTCTATAGAAAATGAAAATTTTATTAACCAAAGAAGAGGAAATCGTGCATTAAAAGAGGACTCTTGTCGAATAAGATAGTACAGAAGCCATACATAAATAAATCTTGCAAAAAGGAGAGTAACTCATTTTACAGGTTCTTCTGATTGCACCTGGTTTGAGTGTATTTTTCTATAGACTGTGATATTCAAGAATAAAAGAAAATACTTAATGGAATGCAATTTTGACACTAGAATACAATTTAAATTTGTAAACCGGTACAAGAGGGAAAGTCTCTTTCTCTATTCAGATTATTTGCAGAAGTTGTAGAAGTTTGAAGTTTTGTCCAAAGTTTAATTTGCATAAAGTGTAAAGCTTAAAGAATAAAAGTTTTACCGACAATTCACATTTATAAGAAGATTTATTAACTTTTTTTTTTTTTTTTTTAATTGTAATATTCTAAGAGGAGTACGTTCCTATTAAATTTGTGAGAAGTGATCAGAAAGTTCCAGAACTTATTATTTAACAAATTTACAAGTTATTGTTCCCTTCATAGTATTCCATTTGGTAAGCTATATATTTTCCCACCATCACCATTTGCACTACTGGAAGGACCCTAAGAACTCATCTTCTGGAATGCTGTTCGGCTCCTCCACCGAGTTTTATTTAATTTCATGATTTGAAACAAATCTCTGGCTTTTCAAGGGTATCTTGAATTTTGGAAACAAGAAAAAGTCCGTATAGGTCAGGTCTGATGAGTATGAGGACTTACGGATTCCGGTCATGGTGTTTCTTATGCCATAATCGCGTACTCATAACGCAGGATGAACATGCGCGTTGCCATGACGCAGCACCCACTTCCTACTTTGCCACAGCTCAGGTAAGTTCCTCTTCATAGCCTCGCGCAAAACTCTCCAGGGTTTCAAGATAACGACAAAGATTACTTGCCTCTTCTCATATAAAAAATACGGAGTAGACAACACCCTTCCAGGGGCGTAGCTGGGATTTTTTTGTAATGCAGGTTGGTGGGCGGAGGGGGGGGGAGTAGCAGGGCCAGCCTGACACGAAATTGGTTTTGTTTAAAATTATGCATGATAACTATGATTTATTATCGGGTAAACTTTATATTTGTTCAAGGTGCTTACTTTTTAGGATTATCTGGTAAAACGGCAAAAGTGAAAAAAATGTTATTCGTTATTATATCAGACAACTTATTGATTTAGGGTAGCAAGTTTCAAGTCTTGTTTGATTCATCAGCAGACCCCAAATTTCGAAATTGTTTGACTTGAAAAAACAAACGAATGAATTATATGATGAGGCAAACTCTGCATATTACACCCAAAAAAAGCAAAGCAACTAAAATGTATATCCGGATAAATTTTTCTTTAAAGAAAAAATTTAAAATTATGGTTCATTAAAATGGAATTCCCATGGGAATCGATAACACACATAAAACATAAAACTTCCTTTATTGAATTTTATTTTTAATAATGGCATTCTCTATGTTGAACAGTGACATGTGTGAGAATCAATTTTTATCAGCCTCATGGCAGAAAAACTTCTCTCACAACCGACAGAACTCACAAAGAATACTATTGCTGCTTGGAAAAGTTTATATAAATTAGGGTAATACTCTTTTTTAATATGGCTTTTCAAATTTTCGACATTGATCTCATAACATTTTAATTGAAGCATGTTTTTCATTATCATAGCTTCAGCTTCCAAGGCTGATGTATTAATTCCTAAGTTTTTTTATAATTACTGATGTAGTCCCCTCCGTTGTTGATGTCGAATTCATGAAATACGACCACAGTTTTAAAAATCTGGCCTCGTCCATACTCAAAGAAAAAAAAACCCAACTGTAACCGACTCAAGATGGCGTGGCAGCTACCTATACATATTTTATTTGACTTGACGAGCTTTCTTGTGCTTCATAGAGGATTTTGTCTTCCATTACGGTGATTAGACTTTTATTTCTCCGTAGTTACCATAAACCCAATTTCGGCCTCAGGAAAGACACGTTTCAAAAAGTTTTCATCTCCATTTCCACTTTAGGAAGTTCTTGGCAAATTTGATCCGGCCTTGTTTTTTCTCCTTAGTCAAGAGCTTCGGAACAAACTTTGCCGCCACTCGGCGCATCTGCAGTTGTTAAGATCAAATTTTTTGACATGAGCCAAGTGAAATATTACATTCCGCTGACATTTCATAGATGGTTAATTGACGATTTGATCGCACGATAACGGTTTTGTTTTTTTCCAACATGATTGTCGTCAGTTGAAGTTTATGTGTGTTCTAACCGAGGATTGACTTCTGATAATATCGGGCCTTCTTTCAACCTCTTGTAACACTAATGGCACCGTCAACGACTCCGACATTCATCTCCAAAAGTAAAATATTAAAAATTTCCGCAAAAGTGTTAGCAGCTTCACACAAAACTGGACAGAAACGTGTTTCTCTTCTTTTTGATTAATTTGACATAAGCTCACAAAATAGCCAAACACGAATAACGTACTTGACAAGAATGTATGTTATACTTCACAACAAAGAAGGAATCTGCAAAAACATCTATGCTCAGGAAGTGTCACAATATCTAATGCTGTCAAACGTACCGCTCTCCGACGCTCTAATGGGCCACAATTCAAAAAGTCTTGAAATTTTTTAAGAGGAGTCAGTACCAAGATTTGCAAGTTTCATACATTTTTCAATGCGAATTTCTAGCAAACTATTTGTAGCAGAATAATGATTTATATGTTCAATTAAAGGTAAGGAACAGTTCTAGTAAATAACGCCGAGAAAGATAAAAAGAAATCTATTGGAATAGAGATATTAGCTCGGAAACTTGTAAAAAATGGTAAAAATTGATTTTTTTCAAATCAAATTCCTGTTGGTAGGTATTCCCAGTTCTTTAGATTGTGACTATTTTCGAAAGATAAAGCCTGGATCTAGCAAATAACGTCGAGTTTTTTCATTTTTAGTGGCGCTTTTTTCAATTATTTGACTCTAATAGTACTTGGTTTTTCTCTCGATATTTCACCGACGAAAAATTGCAATTATCGTTGAGAGTTCTAGAAATATAAAGCAAAATAGCATATTTAACAATTAAGTGCAAAATAAAATTTAGGAAAGTTAATTCTCGTTAAAAAATTTCAATTTCTTTGAACTGCAAATTTTCATTTTCGTCTTAATGTCATGTTGGGTTTCTGTCTTTTACGCTAGATGTCTCTAATGTGACTTGTGGTCTAAGTCTAGGCTAATTTTATATGAATTTTCATACTTTCAGGACACAAACCTACGCATAGTGAGTTTTATTGCCTGCAGGCTCGCTGGTATCTAAATTTAAATTTTTGCTGAGTACTCGTATTTCGATCTGTAATTGCTAGAACATAAATACTCATGAAACGCTCTTAACCGTCACCCACTATTTACGTGAGTATATACAAGCTTTTGTCCGGCTCAGAGGTCCATAGGGAAGGTGATGATAGTACTCACCTTGGCAAAAAAAAAAATTGTATCGATGTGGGGGGGCATCTGAACCGTTTCGGAGCACAGGGTGATTAAGAAAATATCCAAGTTTTTCACAAAAATACCCCAGAAATTCTTTGTTATACAACCCCTGATGGTGAGAGAAAACAGTCTAAACGTTCCAATCCGACGAATAGTGACCCCCCCCCCCTCCCCGCCATGTTGTTAGTTATAGGACGTCCAATTAAAAAACTGCAACAAAGTTCCAATTTTTTGTTATTATTTTAACGATTTTCCTGCAAAAACGCCTGATAACTATTACATTTTCTTGGAAGATCTGGAAACACCAGAATGTTACCTTTCATTTGATACTGCACATCTACCTAATTACATTCAATCATTCTTTAGATAAGCCTATTTTTATGATGCATAATTTCAGTAATTTTGGTACTAACGATAGAAATCGCTGCTAATTTTATGCAATTCCACACAAAATAGCAAAACTAATGAAATTATGCATCATAAAAACTGGCTTATCTCAAAAATGGTTCCATACATATACGAGTGGGTAGGTACAACAAACGTTGGATCAAATGAAAGGTAACATTCTGAGGTTTCTAATTCCTGGACATTATCAGGCATTTTGGTAATAAATTTTTTTTTAAATTCCCAGAGAGCCTTGCAGCCGTGGGGTTCACAACATTAGTTGCGTTTACACATAGGTTAGCTTTAAGCTATGTAAAACCATAAATGTTTTTAATAAATAAATAAATAAATAAATTATTAAAATTTAAAAAAAATAGCTACATTATGGCAGTGGAGTAATGCTCCGAAATTTTCTGGAAAGCTTAGACGGTTTACTATAATCTGAGCTAAATTTCATCTCCATCTGTAAATTGTACAACAAGGAAGTAACTTTTGTTTTTTTTTTTTTTTTTTGTAAAAAACTAGCATATTTTCACTCCGAACGGTTGAGATGCTCCCCCTTCACTACTATGAGATCTAGACTCGGACGTGGGAGGTAGTGCCGGTTTTTGAAAGGATAACTCAGTTTTTAAAATTTCAAATATAAAATTTTATTCAAACCAGAACTCATTTGCTTAAAACTAAATATCATTTCAAACAAAAAATAAAATAAACAAATTAAAAATTAAAATTCAACTTAAAATTCAATGACGTTTGAGTCCTACTACGTCCGTCGTTCCTTCAGTTCTAGAAAAAGAAGAAGAATTTATTATCTGTCAACAGAATAAAGGTAGAAATGTTAATGCTGCTATTGCGTGTGATCAGCAGGGTAGTAGAATACCCTTTGTCAGTGCGTGAGAGCACAAGGGTAGCAAAATGGCTTTTTGCTAGTGCGTGCACTGGAAAAAAAGATTAGTTGCTTTACGCCAATGAATTTGTTTCATCAACAAATAATATCAGTTGAATTTCAGCTTACGAATCATATTCGTTAAAAAAAAACTTATTGGCATTAGTTGATTTAGCTAATCTTGTTTAGTCATAACATTTATGAATTCAACTAATTGTTTAGTTAGTTTTGATAATCTTTCTGAATTTCTTATCCGAGCATCTTTTATTTTTTCAACTGATCATTTTTTTTCGTTAACTAATTTTTATATAATAAATTTCGAAAAAATAGAAATATCAGCTAAAACAGCCGTTGTTTAATTCAGTCCTTAGAAGCATTTATTAGAAAAATCGCCTAATTAATATTGCTCTTTCAACAAATTCAATTCTCCAATTTAACTAATTGATTGATTGCTTTTGCATACCGCATTAAAATAACGGAACCATTAATACATATGAATTCATTAGTAATCAACTAATCGAATTTGTAATGAAATTGAAAGTTCAAAAAATTTTTTAGTTGATCATAATAATAAAATGCTATGAATTTAATTATTTTTGTAATTATTATTTTTGTATGATTTTATTATCTGCCCGCAGTAGGCTGACAATATTTTTAATAAAGAGGAAAAAAAGCGTTCTGCTGGAGCAAACACTCTATGTGTACTCATTAGTACGACTGAGAGTTTCTGAGGCAAAAATTTCTGATTTGTTGATTCATCGAATGTATAAGTCGAAATTATGAATTAGGTTTTAACATTTTCAAATGAAATTCAAATTGAAAAGATGTGTCAAAGCAAAGGTTCAGATTATTCGATTCAACAAATGTATTGGTTTAATTTAATGGTTTTGCGCAAAGGTTTCTAGAATGATGAAGCGACAGTAAAAATGGTTATGATTCATTTTGCAGGTAATTTCTCAGTACAAGAACAAATTGGCCCTAAACGTTTTCCCAGAACAAAAATATTGTAAATTTTGTATAACAACACCACGGGTTACAAGATTTCTTCCATTTATGAAAATAAATTTATTATTTTTTCGAAATGCCATAGACGAACGGATAGAAACGGGCAGACATGCAAAAATGAAAATAACAAATATGCATGGATGTCCAATCCATTTTTCCTTTATCAGTAATATGCCTTACCAGCGAAATGTTAAACTCAGTCAGTATGACCTATGAGATTTTTACTAGGGTATAGAAATAAATATTAATGATATGATGTGATTTAAAATTTAAAGTTATGCGAAAATTATATTATGCATATCAACTAATGTAATTCGTTAATTTAGAAAACTGTGAGGTTACATCATATTAAAAAAATCTATCAATTTATATGTTGAATTTATTAATTGCATAAATTCGCTAATATAACAAATCAAATCATATTCTGAAACATAAACAAACAGTTTCGTTGTTTCTGCAAAAAAAAATTAATAATTCACTAATATGTCTTCTGCAATATGATTAGTTAATTTATCATCAAATATTTGTTAACTGAACTAAATGAATTCGAAGCTACAACTAAAGTATTTTTCAAAACAACTAAGTACAAACCAACTAATTCCAATCATAAATTGCAATTAATTAGCACTTACAATTTTATTAATCACTTAATTATTTTTCCAAATCAATTTACCAGAATTACTAATGTACAATCAACTAATCGTGATTTGTCGTTATAACTAATAATTGTTTTTTTCAGTGTGAGAGCATAAGGGTAACAAAATGATGTAGAGGATGAAAGTGCTGCAGATTAGTCTCTGCTCAGAATTATTCTTCTGCTTAGGTATGGGAAATGATAGGAATTTTCAGATTAATCTCTGAAATATAGAATTAATCTTCTATAATGGAGGTTAGGAATGTTATTCTTGTTGCGCGGATTAGTCTCCGAATCAAATGAACTCTGAGCCAAGAATGATTTTCTGCTGCGGCTCGTCGGCTTTATATTGGCGCCGTATACAGCTATGAGTTCTCGCATTTTGGTGTTGCCCTAGCAACGTAAGTTTACTATATTTTCATTTCATTTATTAAGTATTAATGAGTTTTTGTTTGTTTATTTCAAATAAATTTATGTCTTAGATGTTACAGGCTGAATTGCATCTGGAGTCAACCTCTAATTAGATAAGTATTCTGTGGTTTCATTGATTTAACCTTGATACTTTGTGGTGGCTTTTGCTGTTTGTATTAGAAATAGTTTTCGTTTGGATAAGGAAATGCCTCGGAGAACGTAAATACGTCGGTGGACTGAACAACTCACATTTTTTCTTTACTAGTTGAGTACTATCACCTCCTTGCCTATGGGTCCTCTCTAACGGAGGGGCCCTATATAAAGTTTCGATTTCTAAATAATTTCCTCATAGATAACACTGTTCGACAAGCCTCAAAAATTCAAGAACCTGACCTGCCCCGATTTTTTAATTCGAAGTTACTCAGCCCGATTCTGATCTTAGTTCTTTCCCTACATGTCACAATTTTTTGTTTATGTAATATGAATTTAGTGTTTTCGGACTTCTTATTTTCTCGAGTTTTAAGCTCGATAACTCAAGATTATGTTTACATAGAAAGCTGAAGTTTTACATACCGCCTTTTTAAAAACGGGTAACTCCTTTTTAGGGTTGCCATACAAAAATGTGTACATAATCAGCGATTTAAAATTATACGAACACGAGCAGTTTCATTCTTGCATTTTAGGATTTCTTGAATTTTGTTGATCAATTTGAGTAAGCTTTTACGTGGTCAACATTAAGCTTTCATGCCTGCGTGTATCATTGCAATAGAAATGTAATTCCCGCCTAATCTTAATCGAGATTCATTTACAGATGTTCCAATAGTAGTATAGATTATCAGAGTAGACAAGAATAGTCCATCGCGAGTAGTTTACACGAAATATCACCATTGTTCACATAAAATTAATTATGTAATTGCCGCAACCATGTAACATAACAACGTAGAACTCATCAATTAATTAATATTAAATTCTTACATCATCTACCGAAAATAGCAGGCCTGATGACAAGAGTAAAATACAGAAAAGCAATTGTATATTTGGTAAAATTTCTTCTTCTTGTATTATGTATGTAGTTTTATGACCGGCCCCCTTAACCACCGGTCGGTTTGGTGTATGCCACAGGTGCAAATGTTTGTTAATCAATTAAAACCCCAAGGGTATTTGATCACAGAACATTTCTAAGTTTTGTTGTTAGAAAATTGTAAAGCTTGGAAAAGCTTTAAAGTATTATAAAAGGTTAGACATACGTACAATGTCTATATACATATGTAGCTTAGGCTCCTTATCGGGTAGCACAAGAACATTTTGTACATATTTCTGCAGGGCTCCAAAAGCCATCAAAGTAAACACATACATAAATCTACATTTATATATACATATATATATATATATCCAATCTTATCGAAAGAAATGTTGAACACCTCTATAGTAAATATGGGGGTGTCCTGGAAGACATCATCAAATTGACTAATCTATTTAATGTAAACACGTAAATTATTTATTGAGTTTTCGCATTTCAACTCGACACAGTCCAAAAGTAATAAGGTTGGAATTTCCCGATGGGATTGATGGCATTTTACATTTTATTGCCGCCGCAGTTTTCGTTCATGTGGCTCAGAAGCCCCCTTTTGAATTATTTGTCGTTCAATATATGTGTGTATGTGTGTATTTGGCAATCATCAAAGAGGCTATAATCTCGTATTTCTTTTTCTTTTTCTTTTTTTTTTCTAAAAATTCCAGAAAAGTATGTTCATTGGAATGTTCGTCCCTCTTATATCAACCTAATGGGTTATTTAGGTCAGGAGATATTATGCAAATATGTACATATGTACATATATATGAGAGATGTTGCATAAACATAAATATCTCACCAATGTCTACGTCCTGAAGGAAGCAAAATGTTAAAACGTATACCAACTTTTCATTTCATATCAAAAAGTGAAAAAGTACACATTGTGACATTCCATTCACATGGGCAACGACAGAATAGAGAACGAAATTTCAGAAAGGACAGATTATGGCTCTAGGACAACGTATCCCTATTATAAATTATGTTTTTATTGTATATATATTTTAAGGGGAGATTATGTCGTGTGTTTTAGAATTTTAAGGGCGCCTGACAAGTTTAAAACTGATTTATATTACAATTTATTTATTTTTGTACAATTTTACTGAGATTAAAGTAGGAATTTGGGTACCCTAGATCAACGTTTCTTAAACTGTGTTCCGCGATTCCGTGGATATTACTGAAGGTTTTCCCGAAGCTTATGTGCTTTTTATACTCTAGATCAAACCTATAGGGTATACTAAGTTAGTCATTCCATTTGTACCGCACAGAATTAATGATGGTAGGTAGAGCAAAATGGATTGGATACCCATAATATGAAAAGTAGCTTTGACTTTTGCATGTCCGTTCGTCTGTCTATCTGTCTGTCTGTCTATCTGTCTGTCTGTCTATTTGCATGATAGTTTAAGAACGCGTATACTTGGACTGCTGAAATTGTGTACACGGATTTTTAAAAAAAAAAGTAACATTAAGTTTGAAAATGAGGCAAATCGGGCAACTCCTTCGTAGGGTTGCAATACAAAAATTTCGTTTTTCACTATATATTTAGGCCCTGCCTGGGAATGCGTCGACATACAGAGCTGTAATTTGGTACATGGTGTTTTCTTAGTAATAGCAAAAAAATTCACAAATGGAGTAAACCGGGCAACCCGTTCTTGGTGTTGCCATATAAAAATTTAGGATTTTTACGTATACTGTAAAATCGATTAGTCCTAGACTGTTTTAATGTACTGAAAAGTTCTTCAGAATGTTGAATCCTATGAACTTTGTTATAACCATTTTTACTGTCCGACGAGGTGTTTTAGAAATATAGAAAAATCACTTCAAAAATCATATTTGCACAGAAAATTGATCATACAAAATTACATACGGGCATTCATCTAAGGTATCATAAGTATATTGGTGTAAGACAAATTCTAGCATTTTTACTTGTTATATCCTAGATGAAGCCCGTGCGCCCAGGGGGTTTTGGGGGTTAAAACCTCTCCCATAGATCGAAAGAAAAAACTTTTTCGTTTTAACATCATCGTGATACAAATTCAACAGCAATGAATTTAGGCGTATTAAATCGCAGCAAGATTCACGGCCACATATTACTTCTGAAGTAGTGATGGAGCAGCACTAACAAATTATAAATGCACCTTAATTCAGTTAATCAAGAATACAAAAAAAGAGTGGAAATTTAGACTTGAATTTTTTGAAATCTAATTTTAAATTAATTGAAATACATTCGTAAAGGACAACGAAACTTGATCCGGTATTTCTAGGTAAAGGCGTGTTCATAATAGGACTTTATTTAGCGCGCCAATAGTAAACGAAATTTTAAATTTTGTGAAGAAGAAGAAAGAAGAAAAAAGTTAAAAACATTTTGTGCGACATGGAGGGTCATGGAGGGTCATTGATGCTCTGGAAATTATTTCGATATAGAAGGATGCAGCCAACTGCTGCTTTTCAATTGCTTTCGGTTCGGCCATCAAAACCGTGATTTTCAATTATCGATTCTGCTTTTTTATTCGATACACTCTTTGGATTTACCGTTGAATTGGAGGTTTGCAAATAAAAATCAAGACTGGACAGAAGCTATCGCTCTTGCAGATGCTACAATGGACGAAATTGAGTATAGAGGAAAGAATGCAACAGAGGGTTTCAAGACAATTTTTTTAATAATTAAAACTATTTGACAAACTAAGGCGTGCATATCATTAAACCAAACGGTGAAATACAATGATTAACACAATTGAAGATTATTATCGTGTATTGAACTAAAGGTCGCTACACATGCTCAAGCAAATCTTGCGACTTATGCATGGTCCAGTCGTTTGATTTACATGAGCGTCTGTAGCGACTGTCGGGACTTGAGTTGAGAGAGCATGAGTGAAATCGGCCAAAACTATTGCGTACAAGCAAAACTTATGACTATGCTATGGAATTGAACTAGACAAAATCGAATATTAAATTTTGCCACCACTCGCAACGAGTTTTATTTAAAATCTAATTAATTTCTATAGAAAAATCGTCAGGTTTGCATGTACACAATAGTTGCGTCAGATTTCATTCATGTCAGACTTCAGTCTCAACTCAAGCTCCGACTCAGACGGGAATTTAAAAATAACTTTTATAAAATAAAAGCTTCAAAAGACTCTTAAAAAGACTTTTATAAAATAAAAGTCTCTAAATACTCATAAAAAATTGGTTGTTTTGTTAGGTAAAGGTCTGAAAAGACTTAAAACTTTTATTTCGTATAATAACAATTTACTTTTAACTTTTACTTTTAAAAATAAAACTTAAAAGTATTATTAAAATTTAATTTTGAAATATAAAAGTTTCCAGTCGGACTTAACTTAAAAAAAGAAACTTAATGGAGAGTTATTCTCAGGCTCTGCTTTTTTGATACTGCATGCGACATCTAGTTCTTGTGCCATCTATGATATAACCTAGTCTATAACGGTTTTCCTGCAGCACCAGTTGGTAATTTAAAAGACAGTTTCATAATAAAAATTTGTAGACGTAGGAGTTATTAATTACATCTACCACATGCACATGATTTAAAGGATCAGCTAATATATATCTTGTATTAATTGATTTTGGAAAAGAATTCTGCGTTGGGGTTCAGCATTCGAAAATATGGTGGTAGAAACATTGACTTAACTAGTTAGGGGACAGCATGGCCCCACTCCCCAGATTGCGGACTGGCCGAAAAAAATTATGAAAATTCCAAAAAGAAATTTCTTTAATTCACAATATTAGGCCTAATTAAATTGAATCTTTTCGGATCGGAATCGAAAAGGCTTTAAAGAGTTCTTATCTTCAAGAAAACTTATTAAAGACTTTTTAAAATTTTTAAAAACTATTCTGAGTTTGCTCTGATTCCATTGAATTTTGACAAAGGCATCAGAGGAGAAATCATGCAGAACAGTTTGGGTGGAAATTTTAATTGATAACACTTTGGTTTTAATGAAATTTTGAAAATTTCATAAAGCTTTGTTTAATTTTCCGGGAAAAAAGATTTTTTAATCTGTTTCGATTCTAATTCCAACGGATTCAATAATAAGGCTGATTATTTTTCTAAGGCACAAATATTTACTGCGCAATTAAAAACTTCAATAATATATTTCTTATGTTACATTATGGAGTAAAACTGTATTAGCGCTCTAGACAATAAATACTTCGGGAAACCGAAATATTCACAGTAAAACACCTAATCTAGTCTCGAAAAGTTGAAGGCAACCGGAGAGAGCAAAAAACTTTCTGATAAAGTCCACTATATATAAAAGCAATTTTGTAGACTTTCTATCAGATACAAGGGCAAAGTCATCCGAATATTGGATGATACATATGTATATGGATAACATTATCACTAACTTCAAAAATGGGTTTGAAAATCTACCTTTGGTATAGTCAGTTGACTCATTTATAAAGTTGTGCCTGAAACATGGTGAGGCATTTGTGGAAAATTATAAAAATGTTTTCAATGCAGGCATTTCCACCTTACAGGCTGATATAAAAATAATAAATACTATGTTCCAAAACAAGAGCATTGTAGTAAATTTGAAAAGAAGAAACTAATAAAGACTTCTGCCCAAATTTGTAAAAGTAGCTGCAAACAGGTCTGGGTTTTCCTGTCAGCTCGGCCGGTTGTGAACGGAGCATTTCCATAGAGTTAAAACTTGGTAACTTGGTAAATAGCATCTGCTTCAGGAGAGGCTTCTGAACATTGTACTCATAAACATTGAAAATGAGGTAATTAAAAACAAATTAACAGCGCAGCAGGTGCTAAATAATTTTGCAGAAAAAAACCATATACTAAAGCGTATACAGACTTCAATCTTAATCTCTCAATCGCATTATTATGCTTAATAAAATCGTAAATAATTGATCTAAAATGCGTAACTAACTTCAGACCTGTAAAGTACTTACGTATTAGTATCAGTGACTGGACTTAAATGTGTTTTTAAGTACATACAAGTCCCGGTACTAGTACTCAAAAAATTCACCAGTCCCGATACTGGTACTTACGCACTTACTACAAATACCGCCATAACTCGAAGTACTTCAGCTTTTGTAAATCATTTAAATACACCTTGTAATAATACAGGTTATCTCACTATAAGTCAGTGAGTCAGTGTACTGAGCTTTTCCTATAGGAATGATGGGCACAAGTTTTATAGTTTTCTCCTTCACGCTATTGTAGAGTTGGAGTTACCAACACAAAATATCGCTTACTGAACGTTTTCTTATGTCATTTGATGTTTTTTATATTGGCTGCTGACACAATCACCGTAGGAAGAATAAGGTAAAACTAGTGTTTACCATTCTCCGTCTCTCTTGCCCATACGCAGGATTCAGGTAAATATAACGTTTTAAAAATTAAAGTCGGAATGAGCTCAATTTCGTATAAGCGATTAAAATATTACTTGAACATAAGAAAGACATTTTTTTAATTTAATTCGATTTTCGGATGTAAACTTTCATCTAATTGGTTGAGTTTTATATACATGTTTTTATGTAGTAAACGTTTTAAAGGGTGCTCAAACTCTGATATACAGAAACACAATATTTTTTGTGCCACATGAAATAGCAAATCTCTCAGTCCATTGTTATAAGTCAGTGGGTTATCTGCATCTCGACAGTGTCCCAAGAAATCTTACCGCCTTCAGTAGAACAGAAAGAAAATTAGCGCAATATGACTAACTGTAGGACAGAAATTGACTTTCTGAGTCGATATCCATTGTTACGAAAGTTGGCAATTAGTGATACAATCCGCCCATGTGAAGTGTTGATTTTCATTTGCAGGTTTTACAAATGCTACAAAAAGGCCATCATTATGTGAGGTGACATTTCTTTTGCTAAAGGCAAACTCAAATACTGTATGAACAACTTCCAAAATTATATAGAAATTAAAACAGTAAAAGCTTATACGATATTATATGATATATTGTAAAGGGTAACCTCATCCAGTTATTTAACTGACTATAGACTTTTCAAAATTACGGTTTTTAGTTTTCGAAAGCTTTTGAACCTGGACTTGTATTTGTTTACTTGAATAATTTTAAGTACCAGTACCGGGACTTGTACGTTTACTTAAAAGATTTTACGGCCAGGTCCTGGTACTGATACTTGCACTTAGAATAAATACTGGGCAGTAGGCAGGGCATCACTATCATATCAGTTTCGTGTATGGAACTTGTGGATTCTGATTTATTTTCCTTAATAAGTGAGAGAAGCAAAGGCGGGGTTGTGGAAAACAAAAGTCTCTGTTAGTTAAACTACATCACTTTCTTTTATTCATCTTTTAAAATCGTGTAAATTTTATTTTATTTTTCACATAAACACTATTTCCTATGATTTAAGAAATATTTAAACCGCGTCGGATGTTTGGAGTGGACTGTACGGAATAGATGAGTGTCGCTTGGGTTCATCGGCATTAAAAAAAAAAAGAATTCACTTTCACTCAGTTCGCCAATTACATTTGTACTAATATATTTTCAAAACAATTTAAATGTCTGACTAAAACTATTTCGTAAATACTCGACGCCATTGGTTTCGATAAGCAATAAATATCGCCCGATCGCCGAATGTTGACTGACTAGTTATCCAAAAATTGATTGAATTGTGATGCCTTATACTAACTGTACCGGATGATCAATAACATTCAGTGAGAATTATAATAAAGAATGGGAAAAAACTGAAAACTGTTCGTTGTTCCTCTGGTCTCTAACATCGGAACCTCGACAAAGACTGCCACATCTCAAAAGCTTTTATTATTAAAATCTCCCCGAGTGTGCACACGTACCTACATTTTCAGTAGATTAAAAGTGCTGATCTAATTTTTTTTTACTTTCTTGACAATTATTTTATATTTTGTGTGCAGACCTATTTTAGCGGAAATTATGTTCTAGAATTCAGATTATGTTTCTTGAGGGTCACGTAACTTATGGACTCTCTGTAACTATAGAAACTTCATGATTTTTTTTAATCTCTGCAATTGCATTGGCATTATATTAACATCTTCTAAGTACACAGAGCAATGCATAAAAAATGTCTGTCAATGTACGAATGTTGGGCGAACTTGCCCACCCCAGAAAAAAGTCCTAGTTACGCCAATGGGTAGAAAAAGTAGAGCGTGCCATATCTGACCAACAAGATCACGCGCATTATGCATCCTGTGGATATTTCCGACGTCCATAATCAACCATACTTCGTCCAGATTATCGTCTGCTAATTTTTTAAGAAAGTTACAGAAAATATTTCAGTTGACTGTAGATTGCTAAATTAATTGATGCCATACTATATGACCCACGTATTAATTGCCGCTATTGAGGAAGGATTTCTACCTCTAGCCTTGGTTGGCACGGTCGATCGTGCTTTTGTATATTGAATTATTGTACCGTTTTTAGCTTTAATTCAATTAATTTTATTTCTGTTCAACAAATTTCAGAAATGCTTCAACAAAATACATACAAAAAATGAACAACTTACACAAATCGATCAACACATTTCAAATATAATTCAATGCGTTTTTCCAAATTAAGTCAATAATTTTTAAATTTAATTCAACGTTTTCGTTACTCGATTAAAATAATTTACCAATATTATGCTTCTCAATAACGTTCTTTTGTGAACAAAAAGAGGTTAAAGTCCATAAAAAGGTAAGACCATCCGAAATTTTAGTTTAGAGCAACATAACTCCTGATGGAAGAGGACTGCGGAGCTGGTCAGGGAATCGTTTGATAGGCCATGAATATAATGCGCTCTATAAGTGACCGTAGACCTAGAACTTTTTAAAATACATGGTATTTTATGAAAGACTTGCATATCGTCCTAATCACCTTGTAACTCCAAAACGGTTGAGATACCGTTCTTACTTTGCAGTATAAGGTGACTAGGTGACTACTATCAGCTCCTGTCCTATGGACCACCATGGACGAAACACCCTGTATAAGGGTTCGGTACAATACATATACATTTTGTTGGAAGAATGCTCACATTTCTACCGCTATTATTCGCTACACCTCAGACTTACAAAAAAAGGGTTTACACAAAAAATGTAGGGAATTTAGACTTCTTCAAATTTGTATAAGCCATTTTTGTCGCAGGATCGACCGTTGAGGAACTATTTTGAAAAATATAATTTTTTGTACTTTTAACCCAAGATGGTAGACTGGGCGGACCCCCTCCTAGGGTGAAAACTTGGATTATTTCGCGGGGCCCGGAACTAAGTAACATACCTCCGCGACACATGATTGACCTCATCCTCATTTTCTCATGTATCCTTGGAACAAATTACTCTTGTAAAAATTTATTGCACTTGTTTAGAAGCACTGGAAATTCTTAATTTCGGTGTGCTATTATTGGCTGCATTTGGTACAAAAGTTTCAGGAGTTTTGTAGGCAAATTATCTTCATTGTAATGAACACCTGAATTCAAGTTTTTAAATATTTATTTAATAATGAGTGTTGCCAGCAATAGAAAAGATGAACGGTCAGGATTGAATATTTCAATACGACCACGCAGTTAATCAATGATTCACAAAACTCCTGAAACTTTTGTATTAAAAACAATCTTTTCTTCTCTGAGGTCAATAAAGTGTCGTACCGTTTGATACCAACTTTTCAAATAAAAAGCCGTTAATAATGTACTCCGTACCAAATGCAGCCAATAATATCCACAGCGCAATTAGGAATTTCCAGTGCTTCTAAACAAGTGCAATAAAATTTTACAAGAGTAATTTGTTCCAAGGATACATTAGAAAATGAGAGCCTTTATAGGGCAAAGGCTTTATTGAGTCCCTATTCACTGGACTATATTGTCATTCACCTTTCTTATTGATTTTATTTAATAGTATTTTTTATTAAGCATCATTAATTTTTTTTTTTCTACCTCCCAAGGATCTGTATTTTATATGTTTATTGCATTTATATGAAATTTGTCTTGTCTCATTAAAAAATATTTGAAATAAATTTCAAAAAACTCTGCTTTGAATTTCATGAATCCTGGTCTCGATTAAGGATGAAGTGGCGTGAGGCAGGCTGGATCTTCCTGAAATTGATTTTTATCATTTAAAAACAAAGTAAAGCTTATATTATAAAATTTTGAGCAATTTGGACTGGAATAAGGAAAATGATTTCTTCATATATGTTAAGCTGAATTTTTTATGAACCATGATGTCAAACATCATTTTACTCTAAACTTAACTTTCGCCACTCTGATTCTCATCGGCTCATATATATGAACATAGTAGTAAGAATCTAGTATGCATATCATTTTTGGTGTTTTTATTTTGATAACGGACATCTAATTCAATGGACATTTCTATGTCACATGCCTGTCCGCCTTAAACCTTAACTCTTACGAATTATTCAAGCACTCTCCAGATATTCACTTAGACAATTTTCAATGTAAAAACTTAAAAAGGCAAAGTTTGACCATAGTTTGACACTCTTGTTTTATTTGAAAAATTAATTGTAAAAGAAAAAGTTTATGAACCAACTCTCATAATCAGTTCAAATGATGTTATATTCCCTTTCAGTGCCGTCTATCATACTTAAATTACCACAGAAACTTTAAAACTTGAAGCTTTAGTTATATTTACCCTCATTAAGTTACAAAAGTTTTTCTCATTGGAAATTATTAAAAGTTGAGAAAAATTAGTTTTCCTGCTCCTCCCTTACACTTTTCCTGAGAAAGTTTCTATTTTAAGTTCAACACAGTCGGTACGTTATAGAGAAAAATTTGTTGCCTCCCTAAAGTACACCTGACAAATATATTTAAAATTTTGTGATTTTATCCTTCCGACAACCAGGATAGAAAGGATCTAAGCTAAACGATTTTCTACCCAAAGATAGGGATTTACCTAATTCTATGTAAAATAGAGAGCTACCCTTCAACATGTGATGTGGTTCGTGATCTCTGGATACGTACATATCTCTATGTATCAAAACCGATGTCTGTCATCCCTTCTAAATATACAAAATACTCCCCCAATGTGGATTATATGGCGTACCGCAATGTGAATTTTTTAATATGAAGATAAAGTTTTGATATCTGTACAGAAATAGATTTCCGTTTTCGCCTTCTCAGTAAACCTGAATATTTTTGAGGATATATCCTAATCCGGGCTCTGTATACATATTGCCCCCCTCCCCCCTATAAACCCCTTCCAATTTCATTGTGTCTCTCATTTGTGATTTATGGACTCTGGTCATGTTAAAAAGGATTCTTCAACTCTCAGTAATCCTCATTTTATTGAAGGGTTAAACAAAAGCAAATTTCGAACGCAATTTACTTTCAATCAAAATAGCCTATCAGTCAGTTTAGATTAATTTATAGAAAAGTGGGCATTCGGTACAGCCGGATATGTCACAACTAATATTAATCAGGAAGAAGTTAAAGGAATATTTTCTTTTTAAGAAATTTCACACCGACAAGGAAATTTCCCAAAGAATTTCATTCATGCTTTGAACTTAATAATTAATTTTGTTGAGAATTTTGTAGGAGGGACAAAGCCACTTTTCGTTGGAAGTTTTTATTAATTACGAGATAAGACTTCTTTGGATGAAGAAGAATTTCGAAAGAGATTTAATTTTGTTCTGTTGGTCGAAGATTTTATAATTTGTATACATGAATAATTGTGATAACCAAGATTGCTCAAACTAGCCATTGTGTTAGTTAAAGACTAAGTTTATACATATATAGGTATGTAAACATTATATTGTGGGTAATTTACAAAATATTACTTCGTCAAGGCAAGTGTCAGGCATTATAAATTTTAGATGGATTCAGCTTCATTCCTCAGTTTTAAGCCATTTTTATAACTATATTTGATTCGATATTATGGCTGCACCTATATGCATAGATAGAAGACAACAGTTCCGTGACTCACTGATTGGAATTCCTATAAGGAATACATCAGAATGGGTTTAGAGGATCTTGATTTTAAGCAAATCGAGAGCCGTAAAGACGTAGACGTTATCTCCACACAAACGTATAGATTGATCGTCCTGCTCCTACAAGCAAAATTGTGCTGTTAAACATAGGGAACCAATGCGGGTTGTGACCTTGTGGACAGATTAAAAGCCAAATCTAGAAGTCTCTTCAATAAGATTAAAAAACAGGTTGTTAGTGCGAATAATAAGGAAATAAGAAAATCAAAGAGAAGAACTTGGAGAAGATTTTGCGAGCGTATTCATGACGTACATCTAACACGTGCAAGACAACAAAAAGCTCTCCCTATGAATCAAACCAACGGTATCGGTTTTCTACAGAAAGTCGATGGCAGCTATACTACCAGCCGGGAAGGAACAGTAAGATTGTTATTACAAACTCATTTTCCCCGAAACCCGCAATAATACAAGATTATGACGAGGACTCTAAAGAGCTGAGACTAGAATGCAAGCCTTCAAACAGGATGAAAAGCCTCTCAACAGAATCGTCACTGCTAGGAAAGTTATATGGGCCATCAGCCATTCAAATCGCCTGGAGCTGATGGTATTTTCCCAGCCCTATTTCAACAATGGCTAAAAGAATTACTGACAAATCTTATCGAAACCTTTACCCGGGTGTTACACGAGATAGTACATTTTGCATGCAACTTGCACTGCTATAATTCTTGCACGTGTAATCCGTACTGCCATACAGGCAGGTCAGCATTCAGCAAATTTGCATGATGAAAAATCATGGCAGCTGAGGTGACAGTGATTTGACATTATACAGTTTTCAAGATGGCGGAACAGAAATGCTTGAGAGAAATTAATAAATTTATACCGGGTAAATGAAATTTTCTGGGATCATTTGCATTACTTTATGTACCAACAACACCTTCCTCTTCATTTTTTCTTCTGTTTTTCCGATTCTGCTTCCTCCTTTATTGATAAAATTGCCGACATACACAAGATTTTATGGCTCAATGAAATTTTTTAAATGAACTTGCATGAAAGATGATAAGATATCAAGCCAACTTCCTTTTGCTGTCAAATTTAAAATCGCGTTGGAAGGGAGGCTTGCATGCAAGCTGTACTATCGCGTGTAAGCCCCGATTTCGAGCAAGTTACTAAAGTTATAGACATATGTTAAGATAATATTTACACCTAAAGGTGAAGGACGACCATTTGCACAAGTCCTACCGTGCTATTTCTCTAAGTTCATTTCTCCTTAAAACAACTGAGAAAGTGTTAGATAATCATATCAGGAGCGGTGTACTCAAGCAGTTACCGCTATATTCTAACCATGCAGAGAAGTCAACTACAATCGCCCTACACATAGTCTTGTATTATTAGGTCTATAAAAGGCGGTGGAGGAACAAGAAACAGACCTATGTGCATTCCTGGATATCAATTTGACAATACCTTCTGTGAACCCATTAATAATGTAGCTACAAAAAAGGCTAATTGCACCCTCCTGGATATAAGCAACATTTAGAAGCCGAAGAGCTTGGAAGCTAACTTGGGAGAATTAAACTCAATTACCGTAGTGGCCGAGAGGAGATTTTCTCAAGGTGGGGTTGTGTTCCTTCTACTATAGTCACTGGTTGTCGATGATATCATACAGAAGTTGATCACTCCGAGTATGATAATCAGAGCTACGTGGACAACCTGCTCATAATAATCAGGGGCAAACATGATTGGATAATCTCTAGTGTAATGCAGAACGCCCTAAACATATTTCGTGACTGGCGCTGGACAATGGGGCTGCGTTCAACTCCCTGGCAAAACAATAATTGTTCCATTCACGAGAAAAACGAAGCTTCGTTTACAACCACCATCCCTTGACAGAACAGCAGTCCAATTCTCGAAGGGGGTCAAGGATCTAGTCTTTATCGTCGATCACAGGCTAACGTGGAAGCCATTCTTCAAAAGAGTGCTGGAAAAGGCCATAATATAAGGCCTATTAATAGACTACTGTCAAATTTGCAGAAAGCTGTGTCATTTTGTTTGTGTTTGACAGCCATTGAAAGCAGTCAATCTCGAGAAGTTTAACGAAAATGGACGGATTTCGTGTGCTGACTAAGCATTATTTTTTGCGTAAAAAACCATCAC
>OZ002743.1:67060432-67193899 GCA_963924295.1 Dioctria rufipes | reverse complement strand
CAATGGGTAGAAAAAGTAGAGCGTGCCATATCTGACCAACAAGATCACGCGCATTATGCATCCTGTGGATATTTCCGACGTCCATAATCAACCATACTTCGTCCAGATTATCGTCTGCTAATTTTTTAAGAAAGTTACAGAAAATATTTCAGTTGACTGTAGATTGCTAAATTAATTGATGCCATACTATATGACCCACGTATTAATTGCCGCTATTGAAGAAGGATTTCTACCTCTAGCCTTGGTTGGCACGGTCGATCGTGCTTTTGTATATTGAATTATTGTACCGTTTTTAGCTTTAATTCAATTAATTTTATTTCTGTTCAACAAATTTCAGAAATGCTTCAACAAAATACATACAAAAAATGAACAACTTACACAAATCGATCAACACATTTCAAATATAATTCAATGCGTTTTTCCAAATTAAGTCAATAATTTTTAAATTTAATTCAACGTTTTCGTTACTCGATTAAAATAATTTACCAATATTATGCTTCTCAATAACGTTCTTTTGTGAACAAAAAGAGGTTAAAGTCCATAAAAAGGTAAGACCATCCGAAATTTTAGTTTAGAGCAACATAACTCCTGATGGAAGAGGACTGCGGAGCTGGTCAGGGAATCGTTTGATAGGCCATGAATATAATGCGCTCTATAAGTGACCGTAGACCTAGAACTTTTTAAAATACATGGTATTTTATGAAAGACTTGCATATCGTCCTAATCACCTTGTAACTCCAAAACGGTTGAGATACCGTTCTTACTTTGCAGTATAAGGTGACTAGGTGACTACTATCAGCTCCTGTCCTATGGACCACCATGGACGAAACACCCTGTATAAGGGTTCGGTACAATACATATACATTTTGTTGGAAGAATGCTCACATTTCTACCGCTATTATTCGCTACACCTCAGACTTACAAAAAAAGGGTTTACACAAAAAATGTAGGGAATTTAGACTTCTTCAAATTTGTATAAGCCAATTTTGTCGCAGGATCGACCGTTGAGGAACTATTTTGAAAAATATAATTTTTTGTACTTTTAACCCAAGATGGTAGACTGGGCGGACCCCCTCCTAGGGTGAAAACTTGGATTATTTCGCGGGGATCGGAACTAAGTAACATACCTCCGCGACACATGATTGACCTCATCCTCATTTTCTCATGTATCCTTGGAACAAATTACTCTTGTAAAAATTTATTGCACTTGTTTAGAAGCACTGGAAATTCTTAATTTCGGTGTGCTATTATTGGCTGCATTTGGTACAAAAGTTTCAGGAGTTTTGTAGGCAAATTATCTTCATTGTAATGAACACCTGAATTCAAGTTTTTAAATATTTATTTTATAATGAGTGTTGCCAGCAATAGAAAAGATGAACGGTCAGGATTGAATATTTCAATACGACCACGCAGTTAATCAATGATTCACAAAACTCCTGAAACTTTTGTATTAAAAACAATCTTTTCTTCTCTGAGGTCAATAAAGTGTCGTACCGTTTGATACCAACTTTTCAAATAAAAAGCCGTTAATAATGTACTCCGTACCAAATGCAGCCAATAATATCCACAGCGCAATTAGGAATTTCCAGTGCTTCTAAACAAGTGCAATAAAATTTTACAAGAGTAATTTGTTCCAAGGATACATTAGAAAATGAGGGTGAGGTCAATCATGTGTCGCGGAGTGTATATAAATATCATAACTACCCCAGCCTTTATAGGGCAAAGGCTTTATTGAGTCCCTATTCACTGGACTATATTGTCATTCACCTTTCTTATTGATTTTATTTAATAGTATTTTTTATTAAGCATCATTAATTTTTTTTTCTACCTCCCAAGGATCTGTATTTTATTTGTTTATTGCATTTATATGAAATTTGTCTTGTCTCATTAAAAAATATTTGAAATAAATTTCAAAAAACTCTGCTTTGAATTTCATGAATCCTGGTCCCGATTAAGGATGAAGTGACGTGAGGCAGGCTGGATCTTCCTGAAATTGATTTTTATCATTTAAAAACAAAGTAAAGCTTATATTATAAAATTTTGAGCAATTTGGACTGGAATAAGGAAAATAATTTCTTTATATCTGTTAAGCTGAATTTTTTATGAACCATGATGTCAGATATCATTTTACTCTAAACTTAACTTACGCCACTCTGATTCTCATCGGCTCATATAGAACATAGTAGTAAGAATCTAGTATGCATATCATTTTTGGTGTTTTTATTTTGATAACGGACATCTAATTCAATGGACATTTCTGTGTCACATGCCTGTCCGCCTTAAACCTTAACTCTTACGAATTATTCAACCACTCCCCAGATATTCAGTTAGACAATTTTCAACGTAAAAACGTAAAAAGGCAAAGTTTGACCATAGTTTGACACTGTTGTTTTATTTGAAAAATTAATTGTAAAAGAAAAAGTTTATGAACCAACTCTCATAATCAGTTCAAATGATGTTATATTCCCTTTCAGTGCCGTCTATCATACTTAAATTACCACAGAAACTTTAAAACCTGAAGCTTTAGTTATATTTACCCTCATTAAGTTACGAAAGTTTTTCCATTGGAAATTATTAAAAGTTGAGAAAAATTAGTTATCCTGCTCCTCCCTTACACTTTTCCTGAGAAAGTTTCTATTTTAAGTTCAACACAGTCGGTACGTTATAGAGAAAAATTTGTTGCCTCCCTAAAGTACACCTGACAAATATATTTAAATTTTGTGATTTTATCCTTCCGACAACCAGGATAGAAAGGATCTAAGCTAAACGATTTTCTACCCAAAGATAGGGATTTACCTAAATTCTATGTAAAATAGAGAGCTACCCTTCAACATGTGATGTGGTTCGTGATCTCTGGATACGTACATATCTCTATGTATCAAAACCGATGTCTGTCATCCCTTCTAAATATACAAAATACTCCCCCAATGTGGATTATATGGCGTACCGCAGTGTGAATTTTTTAATATGAAGATAAAGTTTTGATATCTGTACAGAAATAGATTTCCGTTTTCGCCTTCCAAGTAAACCTGAATATTTTTGAGGATATATCCTAATCCGGGCTCTTTATACATATTGCCCCCCCCCCCCCCCCCTATAAACCCCTTCCAAATTCATTGTGTTTCTCATTTGTGATTTATGGACTCTGGTCATGTTAAAAAGGATTCTTCAACTCTCAGTAATCCTCATTTTATTGAACGCAATTTACTTTCAATCAAAATAGCCTATCAGTCAGTTTAGATTAATTTATAGAAAAGTGGGCATTCGGTACAGCCGGGTATGTCACAACTAATATTAATCAGGAAGAAGTTAAAGGAATATTTTCTTTTTAAGAAATTTCACACCGACAAGGAAATTTCCCAAGAATTTCATTCATGCTTTGAACTTAATAATTAATTTTGTTGAGAATTTTGTAGGAGGACAAAGCCACTTTTCGTTGGAAGTTTTTATTAATTACGAGATAAGACTTCTTTGGATGAAGAAGAATTTCGAAAGAGATTTAATTTTGTTCTGTAAGTCGAAGATTTTATAATTTGTATACATGAATAATTGTGATAACCAAGATTGCTCAAACTAGCCATTGTGTTAGTTAAAGACTAAGTTATACATATATAGGTATGTAAACATTATATTGTGGGTAATTTACAAAATATTACTTCGTCAAGGCAAGTGTCAGGCATTATAAATTTTAGATGGATTCAGCTTCATTCCGCAGTTTTAAGCCATTTTTATAACCATATTTGGTTCGATATTATGACTGCACCTATATGCATAGATAGAAGACAACAGTTTCGTGACTCACTGATTGGAATTCCTATAAGGAATACATCAGAATGGGTTTAGAGGATCTTGATTTTAAGCAAATCGAGAGCCGTAAAGACGTAGACGTTATCTCCACACAAACGTATAGATTGATCGTCTGCTCCTACAAGCAAAATTGTGCTGTTAAACATAGGGAAAAAATGCGGGTTGTGACCTTGTGGACAGATTAAAAGCCAAATCTAGAAGTCTCTTCAATAAGATTAAAAAACAGGTTGTTAGTGCGAATAATAAGGAAATAAGAAAATCAAAGAGAAGAACTTGGAGAAGATTTTGCGAGCGTATTGATGACCTACATCTACACATGCAAGACTCCAAAAAGCTCTTCTTATCAATCATACAAACGGTATCGGTTTTCTACAGAAAGTCGATGGCAGCTATACTACCAGCCGAGAAGGAACAGTAAGATTGTTATTACAAACTCATTTTCCCGAAACAACAATAATACAAGATTATGACGAGCACTCTAAAGAGCTGAGACTAGAATGCAAGCCTTCAAACAGGATGAAAAGCCTATCAACAGAATCGTCACTGCTAGGAAAGTTATATGGGCCATCAGCCATTCAAATCGCCTGGAGCTGATGGTATCTTCCCAGCTCTACTTCAAAAATGGCTAGAAGAATTACTGACAAATCTTATCGAAACCTTTACCCGGGTGTTACACGAGATAGTACATTTTGCATGCAACTTGCACTGCTATAATTCTTGCACGTGTAATCCGTACTGCCATACAGGCAGGTCAGCTTTCAGCAAATTTGCATGATGAAAAATCATGGCAGCTGAGGTGATAGTGATTTGACATTATACAGTTTTCAAGATGGCGGAACAGAAATGCTTGAGAGAAATTAATAAATTTATACCGAGAAAATGAAATTTTCTGGGATCATTTGTATTACTTTATGTACCAACAACGCCTTCCTCTTCAATTTTTTCTTCTGTTTTTCCGATTCTGCTTCCTCCTTTATTGATAAAATTGCCGACATACACAAGATTTATGGCTCAATGAAATTTTTTAAATGAACTTGCATGCAAGATGATAAGATATCAAGCGAACTTCCTTTTGCTGTCAAATTTAAAATCGCGTTGGAAGGGAGGCTTGCATGCAAGCTGTACTATCGCGTGTAAGCCCCGAGTTCGAGCAAGTTACTAAAGTTATAGACATATGTTAAGATAATATTTACACCTAAAGGTGAAGGACGACCATCTGCACAAGCCCTACCGTGCTATTTCTCTAAGTTCGTTTCTAATTAAAACAACTGCGAAAGTGTTAGATAATCATATCAGGAGCGGTGTACTCAAGCAATTACAGCTACATTCTAACCATGCAGGGAAGTCAACTACAATCGCCATACACATAGTCTTGTATTAGGACTATAAAAGGCGGTGGAGGAACAAGAAACAGACCTATGTGCATTCCTGGATATCAATTTGACAATACCTTCTGTGAACCCATTAATAATGTAGCTACAAAAAAGTGTAATTGCACCCTCCTGGATATAAGCAACATTTAGAAGCCGAAGAAATTGGAAGCTAACTTGGGAGAATTAACTCAATTACAGTAGTCGCCGCGAAGTGATTTCCTCAAGGTGGGGTTGTGTCCCTTCTACTATAGTCACTGGTTGTCGATGATATCATACAGAAGCTGATCACTGCGACTATTATAATCAGATCAAACATGATTGAATAATCTCTAGTGTAATGCAGAACGCCCTAAACATATTTCGCGACTGGCACTGGACAATGGAGCTGCGTTCCACTCCTGGCAAAACAGTAATTGTTCCATTCAACCACCATCCCTTGACAGAACAGCAGTCAAATTCTCGAAGGGGGTCAAGGATCTAGGCATTATCGTAGATCACAGGCTAACGTGGAAGCCATTCTTCAAAAGAGTGCTGGAGAAGGCCATAGTGGAAACATGGAAGTGTCTTGGGCTTTTTGGCAGAACTTGGGGGTCTTAAACCAAAAATTACCATATGGTCATATAAATGTCTTATAATGGCAGTTTCATAAGTCAGTGACTTTTGGAATTTCCCGCACTGTAAATATAAATATAATACTTCTCCCGCCAACTACCCTCGATTAATAGACTACTGTCAAATTTGCAGCAAGTTGTGTCATTTTGTTTGTGTTTGACAGCCATTGAAAGCTGTTTAACGAAAATGGACCGATTTCGTGTGCTGATTAAGCATTATTTTTTTTCGTAAAAACCCATCACCGAAATCAAGAAAAGGCTTGATAAATACTATGGGGACTATTCACCACAATTTCATTGGTAGAGAAGTGGTTTACTGAGTTCCGTTGTAGTCGTACCGCGCCGAACGTTCAGGTCGCCAGATGTAGTCGATAAAATTCATGGAATGATATTGGACGATCGGAGAATGAAATTGCACGAGCTGGCTGTGGCTGTGGGCATCTGAACTGAGTAGATACATCATTTTTGATATGAATATTTGGGCATGAAAAAGCTATCCACGCGATGGGTGTCGCGATTGCTCACACGCAACCATTAGCGCAACCGTATGAACACTTCAAAGGAGTCTTTGGTGATGTTTACCCGCAGTTCGAACGAGTTTTTGCATCGTTTCGTAACCGTGGACGAAACATTGGATCTATCACGTCACATCAGAGACCAAAGAACAATCAAGACAGTGGGTTTGACCGGGTGAACGTGCACCGGAGAAGGCCAAGGTGGGTCTGTCGACCAACAAGGCCACAGTTTTTTGGGATGCACACGGTGTCATTACCTTGAAAAGGGTAAAACAATTACCTGGAAATATTATTCAAAGCTTTTGGACAGATTCGATATTAATTTGAAGCAAAAATGACCGCATTTGGCTAAGAAAAAAATGCTGTTCCATCAAGATAATGCACACGTGTGTAGGTACCACGGCAAAAATACATAAATTGGGCTACGAACTGCTATCCTATCCAGCATATTCTCCAGATTTAGTCCCACGCGACTATTTCCTGTTTCCAAACCTGAAGAAATGCCTGAGTGGTAAGAGATTTGGGTCTACCGGAGAGGTTTTCATTGAAACAAACCTATTTTGAGGGCCTAGAGAAAACCTATTATTTGGAAGGAATAAAAAAATTCGAAAAACGCTGGACTAAATGTATCGCCCTTAAAGCAGAGTATATTGAGACATAAAACGCTTTTTTGCCGAAAAAATTTCTTTTATTCAAAAAGTCACTGACTTATAAAACTGCCATCGTAGATGGGCTCATATTCTTCACTCGCTTGGTGGCCTAAAACTTAACAAAGGACAGCTCAAGCTAGTTTATAAAAACTACAATGGCTTGCATGCCTAGGTGTAACCGGTGCCATACGTAACTGTCAATTCCCAGCGTGGCTATCCTGGACGTACTTCTTCTGCACTTACATGACAGGAATGAAACCGTCATCAGTGAAATAAGACTGCACAGGTAAAATCTCCTGAGCTCAGACAATTTGAAGGCCATCTGACAGTCCTCCAAGGAATAGAGGACCCGCTTAGCGATCACGATCTCATACAATTTTCCGAAATTCCATAACTTTGCAACATCATTCAAGGTAATCTTAAGGTACAGTCAATAGTGCAATTCTGAGGACTTATCCTTTTTAAAAAGGATGTGTTATATGGTACACGGGCGGATCATAAATGTAAAATAAAACGGCCGTGGAGTGGGTATATATGTGCCGAAGTTCCATCTCGCAAAGGCACTCGTGGCAGCCAAGCAGCGCTCAAAGTAGTAAATTAATTTACCTTTAAATCTAAGCTGGTCTGGGACTGTCTTACTGTCTTGAAGCAACTGGACGAAACAAATACGGTTAGAATAATTTGGAAGCCAGAACATAAAGTCATTAAGGGCAACGTGATCGAGTACTGCCTGGCAAAGGAAGGAGCCCAATTTCTGTTTATTGCCTCTTTTGGATACCCAAAAGCAACTTTTCAGAACGAGTCAGGCTTTGGTAGGACAGAATCAAAATGGCATACTGGGAAAATATCCCAGGTCTGAAACAAGCCAAGAAGCTCATTATGTATTGACACCCAAGAACGTTAATGGTTTCGTAAAAGAGCTTAAATTTGAATGTGCGCCCTAGGGCACTTAGGAGTAATGTTACAAAAGATCTTACAGGTCGCAGTGACTAGATGAGAGGCGACTTCTCTATTGGCATCCGACATTTAATATTAATTGAGGCCGTTTTTCTTGAAAACACAAAAAAAAATCCATTTTATGGATTCAGTCTAAATGCACTACAAGTTTTAGCTAGTTGTCGAAATTTCGATGGATATTGTTAGCCGCTTGGCCTTAATTCGTATTCAAAAGACAATATTTCATATATTATTCGCAAGTTCTCCTTATATCTCGTATTTCTCGTATTTCAAATATTATTCACAAGTTCTCTTTATTACACTTTACCGTCTACTTTTATCAAATTCACCAAATCAATATCTACTGCATTTTATAACTAAGTTTAAATTTAGTTTAAATATAGTTTAAAAATAGTTTAAATATTGTCTCTAAGCTTAAAAAGGAGAAGAGAAACTATTATCCTATAAAGGGGTTACTAAGTGAGTTCGAATTTGTATTCTGAACGCATTGGCGGTGTTTGAGGTTTGTGTAAAAATGGGTAAATTATTAAATAATCCGATAGACTAGATGATGTAAGACCATTCCATAACTGATCTATAGAAACGCGGCATTATATATAAGTTCTCTGAGATATTCCAGTTTATTGGACCGTAGTATGTCAAACAGTTTAAAGATTCCAAAGAACACCCCAGTAATTGAAACCTAAATGGGGAAACATGATCAAGTCGTCGCAATCTAAAAATAAATCGGATAGAGTCGTTGTATGTAACCTCCATTTTACGTGCACATGTACTTTCAAGTTTTGGAAAAATAACGCTTCCAAACAAGAAATGAAGCAGAATCAACATCTTTACTAGGATCAGACGAGTGTTACAAGGCAGTATATTGGCCGAGAGCCAAAGTCTGCACAGCCCAGTATTAATTTCTTTCAATGTCGCCCTAATATAATCACAGGACTTCATACTGTTCTTTAATTCTATCCCAAGATTGGTAACCTTATTCAGCATAGGTAGTGAAGAACGGTTCAGGATCACTGGTGGGATTTCGGACACATCGAAAGTGTTATTACAAAATTTTATAAAAAGTGATTTTGCGAGATTAAGTTGCAGACCATTATCTATAGACCAGGCATATACTCTATCCAGATCACTATTGATGTCTTATAAGCAATCCTCAAGAAGACCAATGGGCCGGGTTAAATAAACCTGAACATCATGCGCATAGAGATGTATTTCTACATCACGAAATGCTTACTAAAAGGCATTAAAGAATAATCTGAATAACAGTGGACCCAATATCGATCCTTGAGGAACTCCACGCTGTAGAGGCAAAAATGCAGAATAAATATTCCTGAGCCTGACTCGCTGGCCACGCTCACTCACATCTGTCTGTGAGCTGCTGATCTAACAAATTGAAACTGCAAAGAAAGCTTATGTGTACGAGTTCCATGATCTACACTATCAAAAGGACTAGAGTAATGAATTTATCACTATCCATCGCGCTTTTAATATTGGAAGTTATCTATTTGCTGGTACATTCATTTTTCTAACACTTTAGATAAAAACAAAGTATATTGATAGGACGAAAATCAGCCGGGGAATCTATAAAGCCTAATTTGTCTTAAAAGAAATTGAGCATTTTACTTTTTACAATTTTTATGAAGTAAAAGTGTTTTGTTTTTCCATTACTTGCCAGTCCAATCTTCCATGTCCATCTGTCTGTGTATTTTTCTACACTGGTCTATCCCATCGTTGTCTGTCCGTGTATGAATAAGAAAAGAAAGCTTTTCAATTGGATAACATCAGGCGTAGGGTTGCCATACAAAAATTCATGTTCTTCATGTATATTTGAAATTAGTATATGATAAAATAGTCTCAATTAAAACTAATTACACTTAGAAAAATCTCCCTATCCTTTAAAAAAATGCCATACTTTTAGCAAACTGCGAAAGTCCTTTATACAAAAATACACGTAGCGTTCAACATTGACCCAGTTCTATAGATCCTAAAGACGTTTCAGGTGTTCATCCCATTAGTCATCCACCTATCATTCATTAGTTTGAATTATGAGATCCCATTATTGGTAATTACTGAAACCTCACATATTTATGTAGTTCAATCCAATCAATTTCCTGTCGAACAAAAAGCCACGATGGCATAAATATAGATAGCGTTTGCTTCAATTTAGCATTTGTCGACTTTTATAGTTCCTTGAATTTAAACAATTTTTCTCTAGCCACCATTTTCAGACCATTTTGTATTTTGTCACGTTAGGCAATAATTAATCGCACGAAACGTTGAAAGTAGTTGAGGTTAGATAAAATTGCACTCACTATTAAGACCAAAAGCATTCAAAATTGATGTGAATCGAGTGAAAAGCCTTTCTTAACGGTTCACGTAAAAGCGAATGTATATTGCACAATTTTCAAAAGCTTAAAAGTTTCTCGAGTGAAATTTATGTGCTCTGATATACGTGCTTTAGCTTCATCAGCCGTAAGCTCTTTGGTAGAAATAATAATTTTGCCTAATTGTTTTTATATTTATGTACGTGTGTTTTGCCTTGTAGGAGAGTACCTCTAAATTTTCAGAAAGAAAAAAACTTTTATTATTTTTTTTTTTTTTAAGCAGGACCAAATGGTGTCAATGGCATTTGGGTATGTATGTTTAGTATGTTTGTACATTGTACATGTGCCTGAGCAGGAAAAATTTATGTTCACATAAAAACAATGTTTCGCGCCTTTAATTTATCTCTGATAAACCACCACAAGTGCTGATGTTTTATATTATGCACATTTGTTGCACATGGTACTTCAGCCTTAAGTGCTCATGTTTCGAGTTTAATACGTGAGTTATTCAACGAATGTCAACTTAGTATCGATTTTTTTGGTGAGAAGTTTTTGTTATTTGCTGTTTTATGGTGCCGAAACCAAATACCGTATTCTTTTATGTGCCTACAATAATACTGCATCCCTCATCATTGCTATTGCTAACTAGTTCAGTTTCCTGAATTGCGTTAGAGCCAGCCATAAGAGTTAAAGAACCCTACAAATTACTCCAACTTATTATCTGATATTTCCCTGGAAAAAGCTCCTACCAAGCGTATTAAATCTAGGTTTGACAAGGTTGTGAAATTCACACAGCAGGTGCTAAATTCTCTCAACCTCCTCCTCGTCGTCATATAACTTCAGCAGAAATCACTGAATAGACCTTGAATGAATTCCGCGCGTGCGGTCGATAAAGATGAACTAACGGTATTAGTTAATCATAGACTTCTTCACATGAAACTTATAAGGAATTTTAACTTCTCTTCTCATTCTGCAAAGTTAATTTATGACTACTTGAGCAACAGGTCACAAGCAGTTTTTTCTAATGGTTCTCAATCATCTTTTTTACCAGTGGTATCTGGTGTACCTCAGGGATCTATTCTTGGGCCCCTGTTATTTTCCATGTTTATAAATGAGATATTTTCTCACGTCCTGTATTCTAATCTGCACTTATATGCTGATGATGTTCAATTGTATAGATCTAGTGTACTTGGCCTGATTGAGGATTGTATCTCTAGGGTAATTGAGGCTATATATGTACTTGTGGTCCTGTAATAATAAACTAACGCTTAATCCCTTAAAATCTAAGTGTTTGCTGATACATAGGTGTGTACTAAATATGGATGGTTTTCCGTCAGTTTCCGTTAACAACACTGCTATTCCTATTGTTGATTCAGCTAAAATTCTTGGGGTGATCTTTAATAAAACATTTACATGGGATCTGCATATCAATTCTATTGTGAGTAGAGTTTATGCAGGACTTCGTTCTCTATGGGTGTCTAGCGATTTCACACCCATGCCTACGCGAGTATTTTTAGTGCGTACATTATTAATACCTATTATGACTTATGGATGTGAAATATTTGGAAAGCTTGATTACAATAATAGAAGAAAAGTTGAGATTGCCTTTAATTCTATCATCCGATACGTTCATAGTCTCAGGAGATTTGATCATGTTTCTCAATTTAAGAATTCAATTTTGGGGTGCCATATTTCTGTTTATCTTGATTCCTGCTCAGTAATTTATTTGATCAAAATTATTAAGTTTAAATGTCCTCGGTATCTTTACGAGCTCTTGGTGTTCTCTAGGTTCAACAGAACACATCATTTGTTACTACCGCGGAATAATTTCCTTATCACCCAACGCTTGTTTTTTTGCCATGCTATTAGAATATGGAATGACTTACCACAATCGATAAAAGACATGGTCCAGTCCAACACTTTAACTATAATTAGAAGTAGTGTTTTTAATTTTTTTAATCTTATTAGTTAGCATTGATATTTTTTTTACGTTATATTGTAAATTTTTATATTTTTAGTTTAGTTATTCTTTAATTGTTTGAGCTTTTTTCTCTCTTGCATTGGTAGATATATACTACTTAGTCATATTGTTTTTATTTTGGATTTTCTTATACAAATAAAAAAGATTTATATCTTAATTGTACAATAGTTATGTAAATAATAAATTGGAATTTGAATTTGAGTTTTCCAAATAGACAGTGATAACTGCAGTAAGCATTCGCACGTCATTCCAGTTCCTACTTAGAAAATTTTCCATTTTTCTACATGCAATAGAAAAGGACCAGCGACATCTATTGGAAATGAATACTTCGCGTGAAATGACTAATTAAGTACGAATATAAAAAACTTTCGGATAGTCGTATTTAGTGCAAAAGAAAAGGACAAGCAGCGACATCTACAAAGTACGAACATAAACAACTTTAAGTTCAGATGATCAATATTTCTAGAATGACATTTTCGGGAAGTGGTTAATCCTGTCCATCTGTGATTAGACAGCTTGCAGGCCTGTAAATCTAGAATCCTGCTTAGGCCTTCTAGGAGCTTGGCATCAACTGACACATTTCCTGGTCCATCACTGTAACCAGACAACGAATATAAAATTACTTTGTGGTTGGTGTTAAGTTTCCCAAGCAAATTGCGATGACGTTGGACTAAGCGCGATCTGACGGTATTCGAATCTAGAGCTTTGATTGCAGGTTGGCTGTCAATGCAAATCTTGATATCTTCATCGCTAGGTACATTATAAGTTTTTTGTAGAAGTCGAAATGCAGTATTTATAGCTAGAACCAATGCTTGGAGGATACCACAGTAATTTTAAGGGATGCTGAGTATACTCCGGCTCCCAGTCCTAAATCCATATTCAAACCATTTGTAAGGAAATCTACATACATTGAATTTATTTGCTTTGTTGAGAAACCATTCTCAAAGTCAAGCCATGGGACAGTGTAATCCGTGGCTCTCCGTATGCAGTGCTCGAGACAGATCATTCATATTTTGCTGTGATCAAGATCTGCGGCTATCCGGCAGTCTGCCATATTTAGCCTCAGTGCACTCTTTGCAGCTATACATTTCCTACGAATATCGAGCGGTATAGCTTCCATTGCAGGAGTTTGTATTGCTGAAGTTGTAACACGTAAAAAGTCAGCTGTCTGTATTCTACACAGACCCAGGTGAGTCGCTCTCGCTATCTCTCTCTCTGTCTCTTTCTTTAGAACACCACATCAAGTAGGTTGTACAATAACGGTGTACATTGAGTGCACGATGCAAGAATGGATCTCTTGTCAAAAGTTTTCATCCAGGCATAAAATGCCATGGTTGCCGTTTTAACGCACTCATTCACGTTTATTTTTCAATCAGTTTGCAGTCTAGTATCACTTCTAGGTATTTGTCTTCAGTTTTCAAATCGAGGGTAATCTTATCCAGTCGGGATAGCTCATGGTGGGATTAAGTCCAAGACCAAAACGTATAAACCAGTTAAAAATATTTTGCACTGTTCGTTGGTATAGTTTACTAATCATCGATGAGAACTTTCCCAATATAAGAATGACTAAATCATAATTCATATGCTAACATTTTTGTTTCCTTCCTCTACACATAGAGGGATGTGAGTCCTATTAAACACCAATAATCAAAGTTGGGGTGAAAGTACCACTCCTTGTGCAGTGAATCTAGACACTCTCATCGTAACTTTACTGTTTTCAAGCTCTGTATTTATTAGGATGTTATTGAGCATTGAGAAAATCCATCTGCGAATATATGATTCAACTCCTACACCCCTGAGGGTATCCGGAATTGTTTATGTTTCGACCTTATTGAAGGCATCATCGGTAACAAGGAATGCATCCATATTGTATTCTTGTTTTCCATTTATTTGTCAATAGTTCCCGCTACGTCATGTAGCACAATATCAACCAATTTACCTTATAAATATGCATGTTGTTATCAAGAATTTTCACGTCTCTACAATTTTCAAATGCTCTGTCCTCAAGTAGTGGTGTACACAGTATAATAATTTCGTAACTTATATTGAACTGTAACTTGACATGACAAAACACGATACATCAGATTTAAGAAATTCATACAAAATTGAAACTAAAAAAATACGAATCGCTTGGTGATGCGAAAGCCCCCTTAATTTCACATTTTCATGTTTCTTTAACTGCATGCAACTTATTCTGATGGAAATAAAAATCCTTACCTGGCGACAATTGACAAGACGACAAAGATTGTGAAAACTAAAAATAGAGAACCTCGTCGTTCAATTTACCTGAAAAGGAACGAGAAACGGTTGGTTAGCAATTTTGTTAATAAAATAATAAAATAATTTTCTAAATATTATAAATGTGCTATATTTATTGTATATAATAAATTAAAATTAATAATAGTCATATTTTGTATGACGACGATTTTATTATTCTTTTCAAAGTATTCATATGGGAGATAAGTCGCCATTTGCAAACCTGCAAACAGACATTCTGTTCAGAACGATGGCTTATGATCTTTCGAATGCGGGGAACAAAGTCTTTCTTCTCTTCTTTATAAATTGCAGTAGGCACTAGTTAGAAATAATTTTTGAACCATTGTTAATACTTGAACAACACATAAAAATGCTTTCTTTTTTTCATTCTATTAATGGTCACATTTTTTTACAAAGCTTTTTACCCAGCGGGAAAGGATGCAACACCGCTTCGAAGCCGTATTGTACCTTTGGCATGCATCATCAACCAATTCTGCATCGAAACTTCGATGAATTTTACACACAATGTCCTAGAGTGGGTGTGATGCCTTTGTGCAGGAGTAAATGTCGATGAATAATCTTCGATGGAAAACTTGAATAAATGATCATCGAAGAATACCTCAATGAAATATCCTCGATGAAAACTTGGAAGAATAATGATCGATGAGAACGTCAATGATTAATCATTGAAGAAAACCTCAATGAATATTAATTAATTAATTAATTTTTGCAGATCCACGGTTGGTACTAGCAACTTAAATCGAGTAAAGTCGAAACGACTATAGTTGAAGGTCTACTAAGATTTTTTATGTAATCCACCTATTAGAAGTCATTTCGACTTTATTCGATTTATGTTATATAGTAGCACTACACCAGGAAGGAATGGATTTTGGATAGAAAAGGATTTTTAATCGGTTATTGCAATTCCAGGAAAATATTTGGAAATTTTGAAAATAAAAAATATCTTTCAAACCATTAAACATATATTTCACATGATCTGAAGATAGTTTACAAAAAATATTAAGGAGATAATGCAACAAATTTATTATCTAATAGGATATTTAAAATAGTACCTTACTGCTAAAAAAAAAGACATAGCGTAAGAGCACTGTACACGAACTGATAACCGAATATTCCTAATACTAAAGAAAATCACTTTTTTATCACACGAACTTTCTAATATTCACTCGTACTCAAGCCAAACTTCAATTAATCACCTGAAATTTTGGCACGCATCGACTTTTACGTAGATAACTTATCAAAGAAATATCAACTATGAAAGAGTACAAAAAAAGTGTATATAAAGGTACCCCGGTCCCAACAAGATTTAAACTTCAAAGTCGGGCTTCGTTCCTTTTCTGCAGGAAATGTACACATATTTTTTAGTGATACTGGTTTCCTCGACGAATTCCAGTATACTTACTGTCATTCACGATCATTTGCCCGCTGCTAGAATAAGCTCAGAGATCAGAATGCATCCGCTGGTGATGCTCGGGAATACAAAATGCGCTTATTGAATACATATTTTCTAATATTATCTATAATTTGAATATAATAAAAATGGGATGGGATAATAAATAGCCGAGATGTCAATAAAACTGTGTTTAGATGAAACTGTAAAATATTTCGATTTCCACGACCCCGCCCGTTTTCTTTCTACCGGTGCTACTACTGTATATTCGCTAGCACTACTAAAAGCCCCCAAACAGGTAAATAAGATATTTGCATAAGTAATTATGTATATATTTTTCCATAGCCTGCCGAAAGACCCTTCTAGAAGCAACTGTATTTCTTCGCCAAGTAAACGGATCCGACAATACAATTCACATGTTAGAACCCTAAAAACGGACGGCTTTACAAAACTACAATTTGAACTTCAGTGAAGTTTTCAAAGGATTGAAAAGCGCACATATAAATAGTTTCTACTTTTATTGGTCGCCTAGATATTCAATCATGAATTGAAATCAGCTCTTCTGACCGATGGTACTGACGATACAGTCGATACAGTTTACTAAAAGGTTGCGATGCTTTGCGCAGTCAACACAATGAAATAACAACAAGCGTTTTACTAAGTAAAATACAATAAATATTATAAAGAAGTAAAACGTTCCTAAGATACACAAAGCTCTACGGAGTTGCAATTTGTAGATCTTTCGCCGTAGGCCAACACCATTTTCGTGTGCTGTTAAGTGTCAAAAAGTCCTAGTTTTAAATATAGATTCTGGACGAACTAAGAAAAATCATTTGAATTAACGTTTGTCTAATAGCAATATATCCAGTGCGGCGACTCTAGGAGGCCTCTTCGAGACAGCTATCAACAAAAGGCTGAAATATGAAACCATAATGGTGAGTACATCAAAAACCATTTCTCTTTTTTCGTCCAATGTAGTATGTAGGTATATATATTAACTATGATATTAGATCGAACATTTAAGGATCAAAGCTTAGGTAAATGGTTAAATACAACCGACAGGAGGAAATTTTATTAGGAGCATGTAAGTGAATTAGTTTATTGTAGAGTTATGCTCGTCGCACGCTTCGGAACGAATAGTATGAAACAATTTTACTCCTTTCATCATTAATTAGAAAGGAAAAAAAAAGGAAGAACAAATTAACAGAAAACAAAATGATTTAAAGAATTATATACCCAATCAATAACTATATAACAAAGAAAACAAAAGGAATCGTTCGTTCTAAGAGATTGCAGCCAAGACTGCTGTAAGATTTTTTTTGTGAAATTTTTAAAAAAAAACATATTATCATCTACAAATGCATTAAATTATACAACTAGGTACGTAGATATATTTTCTTAACGGACTTTTTGTAACAAATAATTTTTATTCAATTAAAAACAAATTTATTTATAAGAAAAAGAAAAGGGAGGGAGGAAATGAATAAAATTCCCCTCAAGGAAATTCAATAGACTGCTCGGTTAGCGCGGAATATATACGTAGATGTTAGTATCTTTTAAATGCTTTTACTGGATTCTGTGGAGCTGTAACCATTCCCTATTATGATCCATTATATGATTTCTACCATTAACTAAGTAAAGAATTTTTTTGTTAACCTGGCAATTATAACGTAGATATGAATCTTTGAAAGTTTTAATTCTACCTTCATATCCCGGAGCCCTCTCGCATGGAATGAGGGTCGTCTAGGCTCGCCTAGTCTCTCTCTCTCTTTCCAGGTCAACTAGAGACTCTGAAGCATTATGCCCCTCAGAGTCAGATGGGAGGATGGGGCCGGCAAAGAAGGCAAAACATCTGCGCCTCCCACAAGGTACAGGTAAGTGACGTAAGGGTCCCTTCAGGACCGAGTGGATGCCGGCTTTTGTGTTGATAGGCACGATTTTTTTTTGATTATGGCTGACGGCAGCGGCAGGTTTCTTGTGGATCCTCCCCACACTCTCCGCCAATAACTGAGGCGAACTAGCGTGCCGCCCTGTAGTCAACGCTGCCCGTCGAGTGATCTGTCAGCTCATGCTGATAGTCGGGACTTTACGTCCCAAGCGAATCACTCTTCATAGTTCCATAACAATATCTAAGCTAATAACTCACTCGATCGAGAGATTCCGTACACTAACGTTTAACTCTGTGCGTGCGTGCGTGCGACGTGTGTATGCGGAAGGGGAGGGGGGGGGGGCGGGCGGTGCGAGCATACATTAATATGTGTGGAAGAGTATAGCTTCTCAGCCAGTGCCCACCAAATTGTAAAACATGAAATTTTTTTATGGTAACCCTACGAAGGAGTTACCCGATGGGTCCCATTTCGGAACTGTATTTGAAATTCTTATGAAAACGCAGTGTACATAGTGCAAAACAAAAGTTTTTTATGGCAACCCTACCTTTTTTTAAAAAATGCCGTGCACAAAATTTGAGCCCTCCACATCGACGCGTTCTCAGGCAGTTTCCAAATATGCAGTGAAAACCCGAATTTTTGAATGGAAACCCTCCGAAGGGGTTGGCCGATTTAGTCCATTTTTAACCTTATATTTGCAATTTTTATGAAAACACCGTGTACAAAATTTCAGGTATCCACGTTCACCCGTTCTCAGGCAGTTTTTTAGATCTCCACAACAAAGCTATCTATCGTATCCGAAACCATTCTGTTTTTCAAGCAGCAACTAACCAAAGACATTCACAAAATTTCATTGCAATCGGTTTGGCGGTTTCGGAGATTAGCTTGTACGAACACAGTGTCCTGATTTTTATATATTAAGAAAAAGAATTCCAACCTCTAGCCAATTTTCCAGATTTGGTGATTTGGGATAATCATCCGTTCCAGTCCCCTATACTCGTTTACAGGACGAAACACAATTCCACCGTTTCGATCCGTTTCGTACAAATGTCAAATTTGCTTATATGCGACACACGTGCAATTGGAAGTCAAGTGTTTGAAACTGAACCGAGCAATTGTGTTTATGCATTCGTTTGGATCGAAATGGGCCAGATTGAATCGGAACGAACCGTCTGAATTGTGTTTGGCACTTAAGCGTGAATTACAATTACGACTGATCTGTCGACTGCGACTTTGCCCAAATGGTTGTGGTAAGTTACAATTGCAACTTTGACTTCGACTATGACCGCGACTGAAACTAAACTTTCCTCAAAGTGCAAAGTCGGTGTTGGCTGCGACCATTGAGGAGAGAACTAAAGGAGATGACATCCCATAGTACAGTATATGTATGGCAGCATAGCCAAAAATTTTCTCCATCTGGATTTTGGCGGGGTGTTTGACTATCACTTTTCTATAAACAAAGAGCCGCGAAGGGTGTTTGGCGCAGAGACGTAGTTACAAATGGATAACTTACTTTTTATAGGAAATGGTTAATGACTATTGAACTAAGTGATAGTAATATAATAAAATAAGTAAAAAAGGAGTTTTCAAACAAAACTGAGGCCAAGCCGCATGAAAAAGTAGAAAATAAACTTTTCTTCACACACAGAGGTGGACTCAGATTTTATTCGCTAACAATCACTGGGACATATTTCAGTATGATCAGTCAGAGGTGGACTCAGATTTTTTGATTGGGACATTTCTCTTGAATATTCTTTCTCTTCATGAATCAAATCACTTATTACCTCTGATTGATCATACTGATCGATGATTTTCAGTGAATAAAATCTGAGTCCACCTCTGCAAAGGATTTTCCTCCAGAGATCAAAATACCTGCTTTGTGCTTTTCAAATAATTGAAGTAATGAATTCGAAAGATTCATGCCAGTTCCATTCTTTCTATTGACTCTGTCATGTAAGTTTCCATACAGTTCCGGATCTTGATCGTATCACAAGGAAAATGAATTGTCAAATAGGATAAAGTAATTTCGAATAACGTTGAAGTCGCTTACATACAAATATCCATTTTCAATCGGTATATTTTCCTCACCACTCAGGAATCGAATCATTTCGTAAAGTCAATCGCCGTGAATCATAACTTGATTATAAGTGTTTGTGCTCCATTCTGTCACTGGAAGCAAGCATGATTTTACGATAACTGATAGGCTTATAGCCGCGCATTGAACTCCCGCATATTCTGCATTGAAAATGAGTGTATTGCTTTGATTGTATGACGCTCTGATTATTCTGCTCTCATTATTAATTGGAACGAATGAACTTTCATTTTCTTCTTCATCTAACTCGTTAGCGTCTTGAGTCTTGATGATATTTTCAATGCGAATGTCTACAGTTTCCGAGATATTGTGCACATCTTTGTAAAGGGGGTTGTTTTTAATCAGCTAATTTAGAGCACTGTTAAGTCTGTCTCTTGAAATTCTAAATTCTCTGGTGATGTTCAGATTTTCGAGTTCCTCTATAACAACGACAATTAAAGCATTTTCTGGAGATCTTGGAAGCATATTTGGAACATTTTCAGTGACTTCAAAAATATCTTGTGCAAAAAGAATCGATTGGCCTTTAAATCCATATTGTCCATATCTTCCGGAGTATTTGACAATTTTAACAAACGGAATTACTCTTGAAAGAAGTTGTTGTTCTACATGTGAAAGGACATAAATTTCATTTGGAATTCTTCCAGGATCCAAATTATTCAGGTTGATTTTGATGGAGGTGTAGCTTTTGAACTTGTAATATGTGCCTTACAACGAGTGCAAGCAAAAGAACTGATTTATTTGAAAGTTTAACGGGAAGGTAATGAGGAATTTTGTCTGGAATTAAATAGTGTTTTCTCGTCTGATTTGGATAGCATTGTTGTAAACAAATATCACAAGTTAAATCGCAAAATACGTTAATTGTGTTTTCAAAATTATTGAGATCTGCAGCCTTAATCATGATCTGTTTGCGTCTTTCTTCGAGACGCTGATTCTTCTCTTCAATAGTTTCCTTTTTCAAACGTTGTAACTGTCTTTCCCTCTCAATATCAAGTCTTATTTTGCGCTGCTCATCACTCTCATTTTTTCGATGTTGGGAATGTTTTTCCTTATCAACGTCAAGTCGCTTTTTGCGCTGCTCATTACTTTCATTTGCCAACTTATTTTGTTGTTTTAATCGAACTATATCGATTAATTTTTCACGGTCTTCTTTGGTTTTTTGTTTATAAACTTCTCGCTGCTTTTTCAAGCGTTCCTCTTTTTGCTCAGGAGTTCCAGCTATTTTTCTTTTCTGATTGCTTTTCCTGTATTTATTTAAACGTCGCTCACGTTGCGTTGGTGTTTCTTTTCGAGCCATTTTAGAATTTCTTTATTCGTGTAACTTTACTTCTTATTTTATTTCTAAAATCAATTTAACAGAACTTAATTATATTTTTACTTAATTCTAATTTAATTTTAGTTTCTTACTTTCTTTTTAATTTTCCGTTTTCCTTTTAATTTTCCGTTTTCCTTTAATTTTTCTTATATTTATCCTTATATTTCTTTCTATATTCGCAGTGAATTTTTTTTCCGTCCATACGACGTGAGAGTTTCCAATGGACTGACAGTACTTCGAACACAGTCTGAACAGTTTCGATAACTCGGACTACGGTTTACTGAGGTTCCGAAAAATTTGAAATTTTGAAGGCAGTTACGATGAGATGATTGGAAGTCAGCACCATGGTTGCCTGGAAGTTTTTGTTCAGCTTATCATTACCGACATTTTAAGTCATGTACTTTTTTACCGGAAAATTTTCCGGAAAAGTCGGAAAATTCCGGAAAATTTTTCGGAAAAATCGGAAAACTCTGCATTTTTCCTGAAACGGATTTATCACTAATCAAATTTGTACCAAATTTTCAAATGATTTTTCCCGATTTTCCGGGTTTTCCATGGAAATTTCCGGTTCAAATTTTGGTAGATTCAATTGTCGCGCGACATGAACCTGTGTGCCAAATTTTAGCTCGCTGTGATGACGAAAAGTGGGTCTACGAGAGTGTCGAAAATAGTAAAGAAATAGACAAATTCGTGTACGAGTTAAATGTAATGGCTGGCCTCAAAAATTAGTTATATGTGTTTGAAGATCTAGATACAACAAGCCGTGTTGAGGAAAATACTTTAAAAATACTTTTGTGGTAAATTCGGTAAATTCCACAGACATGCATATATAAGTAAATTCGCAAATAATTTAGATATATCGTCAGTGAGAGCATACTTTCTGAAATCAAAACTGGAGCCACATGAAACAGGAGATCAGTCAGTCCGTTTATTTACATGTCAGCGGGTGGTGCGGAAGATTGTGCCGAGTTTCTGGTGTTTCTGTGTTTGAATTTTCGCGCCATTAATTTGTTGTGATGTTTAAGGCATCAACAATTTTTAACGCCTCCTCTGGCACCTCACAAAAACGAGAAGAAAAACGAAAGTTGCTACGCTTTTTTCATCACATGTCGCCTCCTTTATTTCTCTCCTCGAAGACTGCGACCAATTTCAGTTCAATCACAGAAGTCGGGACTTCTGGTATGTTCAAGCAGTTGAAGCTTTAATCTAATTACAAATTTCACCTCCGCATCGACTTCGGCTTAAAATCAACAGGATAATTTACATCTTGTACTTTGTACAACTTCCGATCCTTTCCCATATATGGGAGCAATACTGATACCTGCTCGATTTCTACATCGCGATGTTGACTTATGGATTAACAATAAGATTAAGAATAAGGGCGACAAAGCCACTACTAGCACTCTATGGATACCACATGCTAAATCTATCTTCTTTACGAGTTCGATTATGGCCATGTTAATTCTCAAACATTTTTTGGAGTCATAAATGCTTTAAGGTTTCGTTTTAATCTTCACAAAATTGGCACAGTTCGCTATTAGATTTGCCTGTATCTTCTTCAGGAAATTACAAAAAAAACGAATATCCGACCAATCCAGAAATGTGAATGGCATCTGCGGGAGCGTTATTCATGAAAAGAGGATTTTGTTTTTTTTTTCGTAAAAAAATAAAATAGGGCGAAAAAGAATTTTCACTAAGGCTCAAACAATTGATTACGGAACAGAGTACCGCGCTCCAGCAGATATTATCGCTTATATTTGGCACTTTCTTTCCTTTGCTAGAATTTGTGGCTGTTTACTCTGGACAATGGACAAACCTGTTTCGTCAATGTTCCCAGTGGCAAATTATTTTTGGTATAAATATCTTCAAAGTTATCAAAAAATGTCTACTTATTTTCTGGAGTAAATCCTTACGCCCGGTCAATGGATGTGCCCGTTAGTTGGCGATAGCCTTCTTATAAATCTCTACAGTCAATCTTTGCCTGCACATTTATACAGTATGGACAATTTGTTGGGAATGTTATTTTTTGGGTAACATGGAATGCCAAAGTACGTATGTCACCTTTAGTAAGACCCCAGAATCGGCTTTCAATTTCCTGTACATATTTTACCGTTGTTCTTCTATTTCTTTATTAAATTATTAACATTTCCAGTAAGTTAAGCTGGACAGACCACATTTTCTCCGTTGCCAAAGAAGCATCGAAATGTGTTGGATTTCTGAAAAGGTGTACGAATTACTTCAGCCCGTCAAATCTAGCGCTTCCCTACAAGTCAGACCTAGAATGGAGTACAATTCCCATATCTGGACCGGGACTGGTTGCATAGCCTTAGTCTCATTGGATATTGTCCAAAATAGAGCCTTCAAGCTCATTGGCAATTTGGAAATAACTTGTCATATCGACTGACTCAAGCACCGCCGCAATGTTGTATGCCTTTCACTCCTTTATCGCTACATGCATAGTCAATGTTCCGATGAAATATCTACTCTGATCCCTTGTAGAATTATGCCTGCATACAATACTCGCGCTGAAAACTCGCACATCCTTTTACACTTAAAATTACCTTCGGTCGTACAGTAAAATTCTGTGATGCTTTTTTATCCCGAATTGGGCAAATGTGGAACAGTCTACCATCCTATGTCTTTCCTCCAGCATACAATCTGCGAAAGTTTAAGGGTGACATACATCAGCACCTCCGCCACTCTCTTAACATTCCATAATTCCTTTCCCTATCTCCTGCTTGCCATGCTATGCTTATTTGCATCATAGTGTATCCCCTGAGCTTAGCTTAATAATATTTAAAAAAAAAAAATAGTTAAGGAAGGACAACACACACAGATAGGTCTAGATTGCATATTGTAGGATTTAATTTAACTAATCAGTCCTTCCTTTTCAGGATACACCAGTATTTGCCCGTAATAAAGTACAATAAAAAACGGAGCAGGCCAGTTAGGCAAAAAGTCTTTTTGTAACAAGGACTTAGTCCAATTATCATATACCAATTAAAAAATAAGTTTTTGTAAAATGGTTTATAGTACTAAGTACTTTTGCAAAGTATGTTTACGAACTGAAAGATTTTGCTAAGTATTGCAAAAATTGTCGATGGCGTACCTAGTTTTGAACAATACACGCTACTTAAACAGTAGGATAGAGGTAAATATGAACCGATGAAGCTGAACATACAAAAAGTCATACCGCCTTGTCTAATGAAATTGTTACCGCTCTATAGCAAGGACACATTTGATCTTTCAACCAGATTCCGAATTTTAATCAATCACATTTACTCACTATATTCCTCACTTGCTGGGGCGATTTGGTGTTACAATAATAATAAATTCCCGAAGAGTTATTATCGTTAAACTTCAAAGAGAAAAAAAAATATTTTTCAAATGTTACGTGGCATTTCATATATACATAAATAATATTTTATTCAAAAATAAACGATGTCGAAATGTTGAACAAAAAGCGATAACATTTTAAATTTAGGTCTTTCGTAAATTTGTCAACCCTGAAATCAACATAAATTGACATTTTTCAGAACACAAGAAATATGGCAAGGTGTATTATCTACAAGATATAACAAAAACTATGTACTATATATGCAAAACGATGGACAAGGCCAAAGGAAAAGAGTGGCATAAGGTTGAACCCTTCTCAAAATTTACATTCAGCTACTCAACTTTGAAAAGATTTAAAATTGAATCTTTACATTTAGCCATGAATGACGGGTAACAGGGGTAGAATGGTATTCTTTGAACAAAAAATAAAATCATAAATAGGTAAAATAAAAAGCACTGAAAACAATCTTTCGCTAAATCAACGTATATAACTGAACCGGTCATTTTCAGATACCTAAACAACACTTTTATAGCAACAAACGTTAAACAAAAAACAGATAAAATTCGAAGTAAAAAAAAACGCAAAAAATTAAAAAGGTTAACATGCAAATGTAGTGGATCCTTAGACTTTTTATATCTCATCTGTAATTTGATTAAACTTTTCCTAGACATATTTCAGGAGGCCTTTTCTCTCAGAATTGTTTGAAATAATCCCGCCGATTTTTATTTCTTTAGATAAACAATTTATTTTAATTTTTTTTTTTTTTTAGCCAACTGATACGAAAATCAGTAAACATCTTGCATAGTAACAAATTTTCAGTAAAATTTTAACTACTTATGATGTAATTTTCCCATACTTTAGGTTAGGTTTGGTTAAGAATGGGGGCAACTAGGACCCTGTGGATACCGCGAACAGAGTTTATTTTTTTTTTTTGTCTTCCTCTAGAGTATTTAGGCTAGCCCTTCTACGAGCTCGATTATTGCGTTTGGAATTAACTTATAAACCTTATTTGAAGTGATAAATACTTCTCCAGTGATTTGTAACTTTAAAGTTGCAAGCGCACGATACTCCCATATAATATGCTTGGAGGTTTCGTCGACATAGTTCCCTGTTGGATTTGACTATATCCTTCCTTAAAAAGGAACGGCAGAAGCCATGTCCAGTGACTGCATAAATATACAGCCTGAGCGATTGTCTGCTAAGACTAAGTAGCTTAGCAGTCTGGAGAGGATAAGGGTGAAGAAATCCCTTAACTTGTCTTATTATGTATGTTACGTGAGGGGAGATCCAGTTTCTTGTCTACTCATTTTTATAATTCCCCTAAAGAGTCCCGTAAGGAAGGCTACGGATAGATCAAGCTTAGACGAACAAAAAAATTGTATTGGTGGGGGTGGAGGGGAATCCCAACGGTTTCCAAGATGGCGGGACTTTAAGGTATTTCGGTATGTTTTCATAGATAACCTTGTAACTTCTGAACGTTACATTCTCTCATGATGATTTAAATTTTTTTTGATTAATACTCATTGGATCTTTCCAGCAGTTTATAAATTTTTCCCCTCCTCCCATTCGTTTTCAAATTATGGCTCAACAAAGTTTTTTTTATTTAACTACTATTTTTACGTGATCTATACTAATTTTTCATATTGGAATTAAGAAGCACAAAAACTTGGATTTAAAATGACACTTTACACTTTTTCTTAAATAAAAAGATTACGTTTGGACTTTTTAACGGGTTAAACTTAATTTTGTTCAAGAAAGAATTTTTTGGGGATTCTCCGGTATATAGCAAAAGCTATATGTGTGATGAAATAACAAATTAGAACATTTTTTAGCTTTTGCTATATACCGGAAAATCCCCAAAAAATTCTTTCTTGAACAAAACTTTTTCTTAAATATATGCAGTAAGAATAGCTTAAAAAGCTCGTCTCCAAAAGATAATTGGCCACTTTAGTCCCAGAAAGATGCAATTATCTTTTGGGTACGATAATTACACACTTTAGCGCCAGAAAGTATGCAATTATCTTTTGGGGAAGAACTTTTTAAGTTATTCGTACTGGATATGTTCAAGAAAAAGTGCATAAAATGCAGAAAGGGCTACATTTTGGGTACAAAGTGTGATGGGTCATTTTAAAGCCAAGTTTTTGTGCTTCTTAAATCCAATATGACACATTAGTATTGAAGACGTGTTTTTTTATAAAAATAGTAGTTAAATAAAAAAAACCAGCTAATATTCCGAAATTTCAACTCTGTTGACCCAGAAATTAAAACGAAGGGGAGAAGGATCGCCCATCCCCCCCACATATTCAATTTTTTTCCTCATCGGATATTAAACCACTTGCAGGACACCCTGTTTTAATTGTCGTCTTCAATTTTAATCATTCATTCATTTCCATTTCCACACATTTGTATTCAAGAACTAAAAGCAAGCTTACTTTGTTGTCCCTAGTAGAAACCTGCAATACCGTGTGGGAACTCCAGACAAGTTTCGACTCAAAATCCTGAGAGGACAGATCCAGAAACGGAGCTTGGCAGAAAATGTAGATATTTGAGTAGTTTCAGCCCCTGTTTAGGCTTTCATGAGCTCCAGCCGCAGAATTTCGTCTGAAAAAGAGAAGGTTATCCACCCGAAAGCCTTAAAGTCGGTCTCTTGGTGTAGGTTTAATAGCTCATCCGATCAAAAGCCATAGTAGTGGTGACAAAAACTCCATCTTTTGAGCAACCTTTAGTAGCTCAAAGTGTTGGGTCGGCATTTAAGCTAGCTGTTATGCAGCGTTTTTTCAGCTTATTGTCAATTTATCTAACGATGCAGATTTCTTCTCTATTTTCGGTTACCCTCTTGATCGAGTCAAAGAATGTGTTCTTGATGGCGTCCATGAAGAAAGCAGCCTTGTCCTGTGAGGCTTTCTCGATAATCTCTACTAGACTCCTAAAAGCATCTTCAGTGGATTTTTCGAATCGATAAACATATTGATTAGCATTGAGTTACCAAAATTTGAAAGACATCGTTCCAATGTAGTTGTCTATTATTTTCTCTAGAGTTTTCAGAAGATATTATGTGAGAATGTATGATTTAACCTGGCTGGGTAATTTGTTTCCTTGTTTTCGAAATAAAAACGACGTTTGTTAATCTCCATGCCTTGGTGATATATTTCATGCATAGACTGGTCCTAGACATTTCAGTGACAAGCGACTTAATGGAATCCAAAGATTCTAGCTGTTGTTCTGGACAAATGCCGTCAGCCCCAGAGGCCTTAACAGGTTTGAAAGACTTGATAGCCCATTTTATTTTGGTTTCGGAAATGATATTCTTTGCGAATCGGTAATCCCTTTTAAGTATCACTGATATCACGGAGGATCTAGGGTGTACGGCGAGTCTCTTCATGACAAAGTTGAAAAATCGGAACTGCGCTTTGAAGAGAATATCTAGTGTAACCTCTCTATTAATTTAGAGGCAGTGTTTAAAGGAGCTAATGCTATTATTGTGATCGTAAAAGAGGGGTTTTAGGACACACGAGGCTCTAGAAGTGTTCCCTATTTCTAGCTGCATAGTCTTTAGTGTTGGTCTTCCACATTGATGAAGGGTATAAGCATGTTTGATTACAGGATCCCAGCAAACATTGTGCCGATGAATTTCTTTGGCAATGAAAACGGGAATACAAATTTTGCTGCCCTTTTATTGGCATGACGATAGCTCGAGAACTAAAGTCAACTAAATTCCCGGAAACAAACGCAAGAAGATAAAAATATTTGTCGCCATGGCGATCATCAAATGGAATTACTTACACGATTCATATGCGATGCAACATTTACCCCCTCAAGTTAAACGTAGGCGATAAGAATGCTCGTTGTGGCAATTAGAAATCTTAAGAAAGCGATTCGTAGATCAATCGTAATATTTGCTGGGATACTACAAATGGGTGCTAAGTTAATACACCGTAATAAATGGTAATTATAGTGTCATAAATAATATAAATTGATAAGTCCTTTCATTCATACGTACATATTTAGGAACTAAATACCTAAAAGAGTAATGTGTCCACAAATGTGCGACCATAACATTCCAACCCATCTAAATTTTCAATATACATAGTAGTCCGCATTAGCTCCCTCCCTATAAAGCTTGAATATTGTCCATAATCTTGTTGTTATTTTATTAGCACGACACTGCTGTGGGTACCTCATATTCTAGCGTGTCCTTTTCATTTTAGCTGAGTATGGTGAAAAGTTTCTGGTGACAAGATTAGCTCCACAAAGCCGTAAACTTTAATCGTGACCTGACAAGGCTGACAACTTTTCCGCAACTGTTGACATTTAGTCGGATCGTTCTGTTCAGTATTTTTATGCTTTTTATGTTCTTCTTATTGTCTGGTGAGTATCATGAAGGGACAAAATACGGAGACAAGTAATATATCAAAGTTCTAGAAGTTCTCCTAAGGATATGAAGTCAAGGTAATAAAAAAAAAAAAAACTACATAAATAAATAGAGATGAGCCAATATGCTACAGATATCGATTTTGTTTTATGCGAGTGAATTTATATTTATATTGAAATTCAAGGGAATTAGACAAGTAGAAAAAGGGGGATCACAATTGCTCTGTTCCTTATTTTCGAGCAATTTGCGGTTTTGATTTTCATTTAAAATCACGTTCATGATAGTTTCTGAATATCTACGGAATTTGTGTGGAACTAATAGGCACCACTAATTGAAATCAACCACCCTACTCAACTCCGCTCGATTCAACTCCACTACACTCCACTCCAAACCACACCACACCACACCACATCACTCCACTCTAGTTCTTCTCTTCCTACTAACAATATGAATGCGCATACAAAATCTCCAATTGGTCGTGACGAATTGATTTGAGACGAAGGTTATACGGAATTTTGAAACCAGCAATTAAAATAAAGACGAAGGCAGAAGAGATATAGGTCAAGTGATTGGGCTCAAATAAGCTTTCATTTCGGATTCAATTTAAATTGAAATCCATTTTAAGGGTACGAAGGAAGATTACAGATTTAGTTTGAGATCCTGAAAATTAATCAATGACGGCCACCATCGTAGTACTTCATTTTTTTTTTTCGTAATTTGGCTTTTAACTCCCTTTATATAAGCACATTAATGAAATTGAAATGTCTTCCTCGTACCGAATATTTTCAAGGATATATTTCATAGAAGCTTCATTGTAAAATAATTTTAAAGTTTTCTCTCATTAGAATAGAGTGTCCTTTCATCTGACAAGGTAAAGTACGCGCGACAATCTTGTCTCTCGAATGAAATATGTTAGGCTTTTGTAATACTTGTGGATTACAAAGGCTATGGAATTCGTTTGAGTGAGTACAAATCAAAGGAAGTGAATTTACAAAATTTCACCTAAGGGTAATCAGCTCTGTTGTTTTTAAATTTACTTTCCTACATGTAATTATTTGCGAAAATTCTCCAAGTAAATTTTCAGAATTTCTATATATTATGTATGTATGTATATATGTATGTAGCTACCTATGGACTACATACCTACGAAGACTTGTTGATTATTTGGTATCTGTAGAATTCTATTAAGGTTTTTATAGCAAAATTGAATTTATTTCTATACAGAATACCCCTTCTAATAAAATTAATTGAAATTCCATTGAAGTGATTGAATTTCTTATTAATTTTCTTCTTTTTTTTTAGGATCAGAATATCGAATATCTCTATCAAGTGCTGTTCTTTGCGATAACATGCTTCAGGATCTCCCAGTTGTTTAGGCCATCTTTCAAAGTTATTTTTTTCTGTAACTTCTTCGTCTTCCTGTTAGACTTATTATATGTGGATGGTGAATTGAGTAAACTTCCATACATGAAATTCATAGGTAATGCAAAACTTATTTCATTCTAGAATTTGACAGCCTCCTGTACCTTGAAAATCGAAAAATTAGGCATGTGGTCTCTACACCCAGAAAAATGTGCAGTTGTTGGTAATGCAAATTGCTGTTACATCAACCGCAATTTGCTTTAAAATTTAGCTAGCAACATTTCCAAGTTAGGCCAACCGCATCCTTGCTATTAAACCATTCTCAAAAAAATAGATAAAGGTAACACAATAATACGGTTACTTTCATTTCAATTGAGGTTTACATAGTCGAAAAGGTGTAATTGGTATACAAACATTTCTTGTTAAGGCAACAGTAAGCAGTAGTTAAAAATGCCGCATAGATGTGGTTGGAAATAATGTATTTGCAGTTAAATATACTACAGCATTGCGTGTAAAAATGATGCAATAATGTGGTTAAAATATATGGACAATGCGGCTTAGAATACCGTTTAAGTGCGGTTAAAGGTGTTGTGTGAATACGGTAAAATAAGTGTTATGTATCAGTAAACTCTATTGGATTTCAGCATAATCGAATAAGAATTATTTTTCCAAATATGAAATGATACGTATGACAACGCAAACATAATTTATGTTGTTATTATTTTACGTATCAACAAGACAGGATATTTATATTTTATGAACAAATTTTCGATAGAATACTCACATACCTACTCTGACTTCAAAATCACCCAAGAGAATAAAAATTATGTTTTATTAATATAGTATACTTACCCTTTAATAAAGTCGGGAAATATAATATTACTATATAATAATAAAATAATCTATATATTGTAATATAACTTTTTATTAAAAAGAGTAGCGACACATTTATTATAATACTAAACTTAAAAACTTAAAAAAATGTTTTTAATCTTACTACTAACTGCCCATTTGACATTATATGGAGATGAAGTGGAGGTGTATGAATATGATCTAAATCAAAAAGTAAATAGTTCAAGTTTTCAGTACTAATAACATGAGATACTATATGACTATTATAATAAATAACTTTTTGTTCTTGGACAACAATATAAATATTATTTTCAGTGGAGATACATTCTTCTATTTCAAATAAACGAATATTATCTCCATAATTTTGTGCAACGAAGTAGGATTTTTTATATATAGTTCCTTTATACAGAACATTATCAGAAAAATTCAGTAATTCCTCACTTAGAATACTTAAATCGCTAGATGATAATAAATTGTAGTAAAATTTTGATCTAATTTGATCTGTTACACAGCTTTCAACAGAGAACTTTTTTGAAAAAACTTCTTTTGTATTAATGAAGTTAGAAAATTTTAATTCCGCCTTAATGGCCAGAGTTAAAGGAATATTTTTGCGTGATGTAGTAACTTTACAATAAATTTTAGATTCACGATGTTTGGCTTCATATCTGAAACTCCACAAATATTTTAATGGTCCGGACTTTTGTATTGCTCTAACGTAATGGATAAGAAAATGATGTTTTGGTTTAAGACTTGTTTTGAACAAAGTTTGATATAGATCATTATGTTATTGAATTGTATTCTCCAAAGTTAATAAATCGTCCCTATCAAAAGACGATGAAAATAACATATCGCACATTTTTACAAAAATTATAGAAAAGTTCCAAACCGGATTATTTTCTGGAATCAGATCCCCAATTATTAGCGGAAAGAAGTGTATGAATGTTAGCATTTCTCGAGCGGTCATTTTTAAATGATTGCTTTTTAAATTCTCCAGTTGTATCGGAGGAGGGAGATTGCCAATTTCTGTTTCGCCATAATTGAAATGCTGTTTCCTATAATTAAAATTTTCCAAGGAAAACGTTCCTTGAATTTGTACAAAATATAGAATAATTTGACAGAGATCATAGTTTGCACCTTCAAATATATCATGCATTATATCAAAAGCATAATTTTCCGTGAAATGAAAATTTTGGATTTTGCTTTCAAGGATTCAGTGTTTACGCTGTTGCTAACTGTTATTGCTATCGTCGCGAATATTACCATCCATTTTCGCTAATAACTAAACAGATCCAAACACTATTACGAACCGTGACAAAATGATACAAAATGTAAGTATACACGCACATTTACCGCACATGCAGTTGTTGTTTCTTAGACCATAGGCGAGTTAACATCAACTGCAGTAACTATTACCGTAATAAAATGTTAGTATTTACTTCAGCTGCAGTTGTTCTAAATTTCCCATTGCTGTTAAATTGACAACCATGCTGTTATTTTAAAATCTTAAAAATTTTTCTGAGTGTATCAATACATATGTAAATTTCAAAGATTGGGATTGTATTAATCTGCATGTGCGTCGTATCAAGTGGATTAAGTCTTAAACCAATTGAACTAATTTCTGGTGAAAGATTTGAAGATGATGTATAATCACTGGTTGTAATATTACATGCATATAATCCTATATTACAACATTTCTCTTGATGATCCTGGTAAGCAATTTTTAATGTTGGTGCTTTCTCATGATTCTGCAAGCAAACTTCAAGGAACTGCAAGGGATTGTGAAACGTAACCTTGTACTCAGAGTGTGATTAAATGAATGATGATATCAATAACTTTTCAAGTAAGGTAGGTGAATAAAATAAGCGCATATTGGCGGACATATTGCCGTAGTTTGGTTATTTCATGAAAGATGACAGCACATGTTATACACAGAGATTGCCATTGTGCTACTTTATTGTCTGAACTGGAATTGGAAATCGGGCTAGTAGATGACGCGAAGCGAGTAGTCAGTGAAAATCGTTGTTTTAAGACGAAGTTATAATATTTACGAGGTGTGTTTTTTACTATAGAATAAGTCGGGAGTAACACGAGATAGTACAGCTTGCATGCAACTTGCACTGTCATACTTCTTACACATGTACTCCATACTGCCATGCAGGCAGCTCAGTTTTCAGCAAACTTTATACGGTTTATACAGTTTTCACGATGGCAGAAAAGAAATACTTGAGAGAAATTAATAAATTTATACCGGGCAAATAAATTTTTCTGGGATCATTTGCATTTCATTATTTACCAACGCCTTCCACCTTTTTTTCTTTTCTGTTTTTTTCCGATCCGGCTTCTTCATTCCAAGATAGAATTGTAATAAGCGCAACAGATGACGAATTTTTTTTAGAAACCCTTGGAAAAGAATTAGTTCGATCATACATGGAGCAAAGGAAAAATCTAGTTCACATTTCTACGTCTAGTTAAATTTTTAGAAACATGCGAAATCTTTCATATCATGCAACGCCATCAACGTCATCATCTTCAAAAAATGCTACTAAATGAGTGTAAATTTTTTACCAAAGATATGAAGACGTCATTAATTTAGTTGTTTCAAATGTAAAAGTTTTGTATGCAAGCATCATTTTGTTCGCCTCTGTGAAATATCTGTAGAAATAATTCTACTATTTTTAAATATTTAAATAAACCAAAATAATTTATTTTACATTTTTTTTTGTTCTTATTTTATGAATATACTATTTTTCATTTGTCACTTATACTTTAGTAAAGTTTTATTTCTCGTGAATAAATAAATAAATTATGAATTTTTTGAAAATCGCAGGAATTGTTCATGATCATGAAGACCTTTGATGGTTGCAAGAATGTGAGCCATATGAGGGTTAAAGAATCATCATATTCAGGAACTCACTACGAAATGCTATTAACCGCGGAGTAAGCTTAATTTAGAAGAATTAGAATTTAATCGTACTTTGTGCTAAATAATTTCTCAACAAATTAAGGAAATAAAGTTCAAATTACTGTGTAAAAACAAAAATAAAAGTAAATTATTAGGGATTAGTAAAACGACTAACATTAAAAATGCTTAAACTTAAAATTAAAAATTATAAAAACCATCAAAGCTAAATACATAACAAATTTTGATAAACAAAAATCAAAGTATAGAAACATAACAACAGCAATAATTAGCAAGCAAAAGAGAAACGAAAGTGCAAGCAAGTATACAAAGCGAAAAATATTGAAATATTTAAATTGTTCATAGTTTGTATCACTCATTCACATCGGAGGCTGAGTAAGTTTTTAATAACATTAGACAAGCTTCTGCCCAAACTCGCAAGTTACGTATCGCTAAGAAGAAAGTTTCACTTTCGAATTACTTGGACAAGGTAAAAGCGGTCGTCAAATCGTGAAAAACATCTGGGAGCCAGGAGTTTAAGATGTCTTATTTAATTTAGGAATCGAAATTTCTCATAAAGATACGAAGGGGTTTTATCATAAATTAACGTACACAAAAATATAATATTAGTCGGCGACGTGTACGAAATGTTTCGATGGAAATACCAAGGAATAAATTTGTATACGTCGATATTCACATAGTTTACAACTAGAGCGAATGGTTGTGCTTTTTTAAAAGCACTTGGTAGAACGTTTATATACATGCATGCCAAATAGTAAAGCACCTAGGATAGACCCTTGGGGGACCCCTTGATAAAAAACAAGTTCACATTAGAAAATGTATTACCCACTTTCATGAATTAATTATAGCTCGATAGGAAACGAACCAGAACGAAAATTTATTCTTTAGTTTCAAAAATAATTTTGGATGATTGATACTATCACTATTCACGGTAAATTATTACGTTTATTTAACCACTTTTTATATGTATATTTAAAATATCCACCAACACTTTAGCAAGAAAATTCAGTCAAGTTGCGGATGTATATAGAACTTAAGCCGTGCTCGCCCAGAAGATTAACCGAAAATATGGATGTTGTAGTTTGTAGCTAAAACCAGGCTCCGACTGGCCCACGGCGACGCCGAGAAGGTTGCCTGTGAGTCGGACGTATTAGGTAAAAGTGGGCCAGTGAACAATCGACCGTTGATTACAATCGAAATAAATTAAAAAAAAAAGATCACTTTTTAAATGGAAAGGAATACAAAATAAATTTGAAAAAACATGATCACTTTGGAAATACTTAGTGCTAAAAAATCAAATCATAAAATAACCGTATTGATGGCTCATATATAAAGGGTTTTCCAATAAGCGGTGTTATTTTAATTAGCCCCCTATTTCGGTGCATGTCACTTTTGGAGCTGTCATTTTTTGACATTTGACAAGTAGAAACTACGCCATTAATAAAAATGGAACGATACACGATTCAACAACGCATTGAAATTATTAAAATTCACTATAAAAATGGTGAAAATGTGGCAGAGACGGTTCGTAAAACTCGAACATTTTTGGGTCGTCGTGAAGCACCTTGTCGGACCGCAATACAGAATTTGGTAGAAAAATTCGAGCTGTCGAGATAAGTTAGTGATGTGAAGAATAAAACCCGTGCTCGTCGCTCAAGAACAGTCGAAAATATTGCTGCTGTAGCCGAAAGTGTTGAAGAAAGCCCAGGTTTGTCCATTCCTCGTAGTTCTTTGGAATTAGGCATTCCACAAACGTCATTACACCGTATTTTGCATAAAGATTTGGGTCTTAAGGCTTATAAAGTTCAGTTAACACAAGAACTCAAGCAGGCCGATCATCAACAACGTCGAGTCTTTGCTAATTGGGTCCTTGAAATGCATGAAAATGATCCGGAATTCCATCGAAAACTCATCTTGAGTGATGAGGCCCATTTCCACCTCGATGTCTTCGTCAACAAGCAAAATTGTCGCATCTGGGGCTCGGAAAACCCAAGAGTTATTGTTGAAAAGCATCTCTATCCTCAACGTGTGACTGCTTGGTGCGGTTTATGGTACCGCGGGGTCATTGGACCTTACTTTTTCGAAAATGAGGCTGGAGCAACAGTTACGGTGAATGGATTGCGCTATCGACAGATGATTAATGATTTTTTATGGCCGGAATTGGATGGTATTGATCTGGACAACGTTTACTTTCAACAAGACGGCGCTACGTGCCATACAAGCAACGAAACCATTGATCTTTTACGGGAAGAGTTTCCGGACCGTGTTATCTCTCGAAGAGGTGATCACAATTGGCCACCGAGATCTTGTGACTTAACACCTTTCGACTTTTTCCTTTGGGGCCATGTGAAAGAGAAGGTCTACGCCAACAGCCCAGCATCGATTCAAGACCTCAAAGATGGAATTCGTGAGGCTATCGAGGACATAGGGCAGCCACTTTGCGATTTGTCTATGGAAAATTTCATGATAAGGATATGGTCCTGTATGCGTGGTCGTGGTGGTCATTTGGCTGATGTTATTTTCCATTATTAACGCCATACCATCCTCTTTATAATAAAATAAAGGTCTTATCATTTATCTCAAAAAATGGCATTTTTCTTTGAATATCAAAATAATACCTCTTATTGGAAAACCCTTTATTTAAAGTTATTTGGCTGTACAACTGCTTAAAGTATTTGCTGACAGGCAATCTTATCTTATATCAAAACCAGTAGCTATGATTTATGTTACGGTCGAAAGGTACTGTATCAACAGATTTAAATAATTTTAAAATCATTAGATCGGGTGTCATCAATTTATTCATTTAATTAATAATAAATTTGAATACTATTCAGCTGATGATGAAATTGGAATTAATAATATTCAATTAAATTTATCTGTAGTCAGGAAAATAACTAACAAAAATAAAACCGTAGAAAAAATTGACATAGAAAATGTGGAAAAGTTTGAAAAAGAAACGTTTAAAAAATGATTTTAATCCTTTACAACAAATGCGCGGTCCCAGGGACGGCTAGATATCTCATTCATCTTATATTATTACCAACGTATGCTAATAAGCCTTTGTTTTCACAGTAGTTTTTAGTTCTCTACCGACTGCCGATACGAAAATTACCACTATTTCTTTTGTTATTGGGGCAACGTGTATTGAGCGGTCCTTGGGATCGGGCGTTTGTTATTAAGTAAGTATTTTCTTTTATAAGGAGTGCATATTTTTAGTGAAATTCCGACATGGATCAGCTACCTAAACCTATTACAAGTAAATTTACGGAAAGAATAAAAGGAAGTGATATAGATTTAGAGAAAAGGGTGTCAAGAATTTTGATATCCTCAATATGACATATCGGATTTTCAAATCTATTGAAATGCATGGAATAAAAGCGGTAAAGATACACCATACACCGACAATTTTTAATATGATTTCTTAATTCCATTTGAAATGGATCCTAAACCAATGAAATTATTGAATTTTTCCTGTATTTTTTATTATATTATTTTCTTTATTCTGCTTTATTTAAATCGTTAAGCTTTTTACGAATTTTTGAGATATACTTGAAAGTTCCTGAATTGAAGCCGAAAAGTTACAATAAATTAAATGAATTATAATTTGAGCTCCCAATTGGTAATAAAATACATTTAAATTTCAATATTTTCTTCTATTATTCATTTTTAAGCAAATTTAAATCGCTTGTCTGCATTAATGTGACAGATTTATGCATCTGTAGTTAAAGCCTAGAATAAATTTCGAGTAAAAAGTGACATTTCTATATAAATTTTACCGCTGGTAAAATCCCAAGGAAAAATTTTACTGAGGTCTTTACTAGTCCAGCACGGATATCACTGCTAAAATGTGCCTTTTTCTCTATTATAAGATAAATGGCGCTTTAAGTCTCCACTCATTTTACTGGCTTTTTTTATGCGCAGAGCATTAAAATGCCGGTAAAATTTTCACATATCTTTGCTTGTTGGAAAAACTAATTTATTTAATTTTTTATGGATTTCTTTGACGACGATACACACTTCAACTTGCTGCAGCAACAATCGCGTGGTCGATATGAATGATAATAATAATAATAATTGAAAGTTTTTAAAAATACTTCCAATTAATTGTGATTTTAAGAGCTGTCACTTGGATTTCTCTACAAAAACTTACGTCGACTTTTTACCAGCATTAAAATGGTATTTTGTGGAGCCCTTGTTAAATTTCACCAACACCCGAACTCCATACTAGGCTTTAGGGTAAGGGACGATTTTTGAATAACGATGAACTGTTTAATGAGATTCACTATATTCAAATTGCAAAATTTTTAAAACTCTAGGAGCAGTAATAGGAAAACTAGATTCTAATTTTGGAATATCTTTTTGCGGAATATGAAGACTATGTGGAGAAATGGGAATATATGAAGGAAAATCTTTCTGAAAAATATGATTTGGAGATTGATGGGACGGTTCCAGAAATAATGGTGAATGTAATCGATGTAAGAATTGCTTGGTACTATGTTGTTTTAAGGTAATGCATGAATATAATTTATATGTATAGCGAGGCTTGCAAACATGTTTCTAAAATGATAAAAATTGTGGTGATGTTGTCAGTGATACAAGTTCAATGGGAACGTACATTTAATATTCTAGAATTTATTAAGAATCACTTAAGAAATAGATTAAGTCATGCTCATATTAGATACGCTGAATGTAATGAACGGAAACAAAGATTTGTTAATGGTTATTAATAATTATGTGTTAATTAAAAAAATATTTAAAGATATTCCTGAATTTTCTAATAATTTTATAAATACAGTAGTTTTAATCAAATGTGATTTTGCATATGTATTGCATATTTTTTGGAGAGAAAATGGGCCGGTATTTCAAAACTTCCCGGTGCCATATACATAGCCAGTTCAACCCTGGATGAAACTGTTGGTGAAGACCCTGGGCTTATTTTCATCTCCCTGGCTACATAAATAAGCAAAACTATTGCATTTTGGGTTCTGAAAATACAAGAGAGAAATAGTCAGAAAATATCTCCATCAACAATGAGTGACAGTTTGGTGTGGTTTTTAGGCTGGCGCTGTCATTAGACCGTATTTTTTCGAAGCTGGTGTGACCGTTAGAGTGGATCGGTGTTTATTGTGGTGAGATACTGGCTGATTTTTGGCTGAAGAGGATACTTTGGATATTGATGATCTTTATTTTAACTAGGACGGGCGCTACATGCCGCACAAGTGATAAAAAAATCAAATTAATACCGACAATTTTCCTGTCCGTGTTATTTCTCTAAGAGATGACTTAATTTTGTCACCCAGATCGTACGATTTAGCTCCTCTAGAACAACGTATGTGATAAATTCTATTCTAATGCTCCAGAAATTCTTGAAGCGCCCCAAGGAAATATCAGGGCTCTGTTATTAAATAAATAAAGCCGTAATGATCATCTACAGGATGATCCGAGGTGGCCATTTGGCAGATAGTCCTCCCATTATTAATCGCATAGTTATCTTTTCTAGCGACCGTAACGGTTATGAATGTTTTAAATGTAATATGTAAAAAAATATTTTCTGATTTTATTTACAAAATCAAAAACTGATTTTTATTTTAAAAATCGAAAATAAAAATCATAAAATTATTTCCATTTCACAAAATTGATTTACGGATGAAAAATACTTTCATCTAAGGTGTCACAAGAATTGGTGTAGATTTTTGTTTTTTTTTTGTATTTCTATTTTTGATTTTTAAAATAAAAAAAAGTTTTTATGTTTTTTATTTTTAAAATAAAAATAAATCTTTAATTATTATTTCTGATTTTTAAAATATAAATCCAAAAAGAAAAGTACTTTTTATACTTTCGTATAAAAATCATAAATTTAAAATGTATGGAAAACGAGAACGAAGTTACCGATTTTTCTGATTCAAATGGTAAATGAAGCACTTTTCATAAAAAAAATAGCAGCACCAAACGAAATTTATTTTTTGGTAATAACAGTATTTTTTTCAAAAAAATAGTATTATTTACTAGTGAGGACTTCTAGCAACTTTTTTTCTATTTTTAATTTGAAGCTAGAAATCTTATCTAACTACATACAAAAAATTACCATTGTGTTTGGCTTCATTGGAACAAGTTGGAATTTGGCCGAGATAAAGGGTGGTGGTTTTTTAGTGGCATACCTATTGATGTAGAGTTCAATCGAAAATGATTTAGCGAACCATGCAATCTAATTTTATTAATTATTCCTAAACGCCTGGAAATAATGGCAGGTGACAGATTATAGATAAATTAAAGAGTTAAAAGTGGCTTGAATATTGCAAAATTTAGCAGAAAGGTTGTGTTGTGTTGAAGACAATATAATTACCGATGAAACTTAGTACAAACCGGTCGAGGTTTAGCGAAAAAAATTATTTTTAGAACAGATAGGGGATGTAATTAACTACCTCTATGTAGCCCTCTTAGATAATTTCCGAACCAGGAAATTGATTTCAAAAAATTAGTTTTTTTAAAAACCAAAAATTTACCCTGCTGAGCCCACCAATTAAATTTACACCTATAGTATTCCGGCATATCTTAGCTATATTGTGAAAAAAGAATTATTGATATCCATCGAAATATCGATTTTGTGAATCAAGATAATTTAAGATTACCCGAAAAAAGCTCAATTTGGTCGACTTCAAGCACAGAAACGACTCTATAATGTTTTTAAATATGAACTTTAAAGCTTAATTGTTGAATGAAACTGAATCTACATTTTGTTCCCTAATCACATATCTAATTAGTTCATAAATAAGATAAATAGTTTCGAATTATCTCGAAAAAAAGAAAACCAGTCGTTTTTAAAGTATAAAATGGCCGCTTTTTGAGTGAAAAGTGGCTTTACTATAATCTCGTGCTTGCAAACAACCCTAAGGTCGGCGAAATTTGCCACCTAAACCAAAATCGTTCACATCAGACTACTAATTCATACAAAACAAATAACAGGAAAAATATATGCAAAATGAAGGAAGGGAGTGTATATGACTCCAGTACCAAAACAAAATTTTGAAAGGTAAGTCGTCCGTGTGAAGTTAACAGAATCAACAAACGAACCCCGCCATTCAATCACATTCACTTCCCTCTTTAATTTTATACCACACATACCCATTTTGGACAACCTCTATAGGGGGTGACACCCCTACCCACGAACCGACAAACCTAATTTTTTTGCACCCAATTTTTTCTCCGGAATACCACAAATCAAACTAAAAAACGGCATTGCTTATGGCTCTTCCACGGAGAGTTTTTTTTTTTTTTTTTTTTTAATAAATTTTTAAAGACACCGTTTTTCGTTCGGTGCTACTATATTTTTTTATGAAAAGTATAAATAAAAACTTTATTTGGCATTTGAATCAGAAAAATTGGTTGCTCCGTTCTCGAGATATGATTTTTTCAAAATTACGTTTCATCGTAAAATCCCGAAATTCCTATAAGTTATGTTTATAATATTGAGTTGAAATAAAATTTTCAATCAATTAATATACGTTAAATTTCCATTATTTAATTTTTCAACTATATGGAAATTTTTCTATTTACTTATCGATCTAAATTTTTGGTGTTACGCACCGCCTGCTAGAACAATCAAATGCGAGCCACCGGTGATAAGCGCCGGCCAATGAGGCAGTCTTGTAGGCATGTGCAAACTCGTTACTTTGGTTATCCGGTAATCATTCGTTCTAATTCGATACCTTACGTAAAATACTCTTTAAGCAGCATTTCCGTACTTATTACTTACTTATACTTATCTTTTCGTGAATAGGAGTATTTAATTATATATGAAAATAAAAGTACACAATTAGAATTCAAGAATTGAAAAAAAAAAAAAAAAAACATTTCAGCAGAAAAAAAATAACATTTTTCAGAGGTAAATTAATATTTTTACCGAACGGGAATCGAATCCACACTTGTTAGAATCGATCAAAGATGGAGAATAGAAGAATTTTAAGAATTTTAAGAACTTTCCTGATTTCAAACCTCGGACGACGCGCTATTTTGTTCCTCTTGTATGTATTTATAATTTGATTTAGAATCGTTAAAAATAAAAAAAAAGCTCTTAAATTAATTGTTTACATATATAAAATTATTCTTTTAGAAGAAAGAGAAGTTGTAACTGTTCCCAAATATTTTCTTGCAATTTCGCTTTGCTCTAAAGAAATTAATTGCGTGTAACTCATTCTGGATTCTCTGATAGTTTTGAGTAAAGTGACAATTTTATTTTAAAGAAATTATATACTCCTTTCAGCACGTAGGCCAAAGCGAAATTTAAATTATTCTAAAAAAAAAAACCGAGGTAGGGTGACCCGATGTACGAAATATACTTTTTTATAAATAATTGAAAGGATTTTGAAGTTATTCAAGAAGATTTTATGATTCGGGTAATGCTTTGTTCTCTCAATTTTTGTTTTTATGCATTTTTCAATCATGTAAAACTCGCCTGCATATATTTCTTTATTTGTTCCTAACGAGGATTTTTTCCAGTTTTGAGTGCTGTTTCCTAAAGTTTAGTATCGTGTTCAAGTAAAATGTGACATTTCCATACAAATTTAAACGCCCCGGTAAAATCACAAGCAATAGTTTTATTTAGGATTTTACTAGTGCAGTTCTCAGGTAAAAACTAAAGGTTCCCTATATATAATAATAATTCTCCACAGATTTTGATAGGCGTTTTATTGATTGAAGGGTTAAAGTTGTTTTATCAAAATCTAAAATTTAATTACTGTTTTCGTCAAAATTTTACTAGCGATTTTAATATGAAATATTTGGAGAACGCGCTAAATTTTACTTTGTCGGAAATCGACACTAGGGTTAATTTCTTATTAGGTTAACTTTGGCACCACCAGCTTATTGCTCGCTTCTCACCGCCACATTCATACTAGTGATGAAGAAAAAAAAACAAAAATTCGGTACCTACTTACGTGAACAACTGGGAAAAAAGTGTGATTAATTTTGTTTGTAATCGTATAGGTACAATACTTAAAGGCGTGAAATATTATCGAAAACTTTAATCGGATACCTATGTAGAACGAATTGTAGTTATTTGATTTCCGTCATTACATGGTATTGTTATAGGTAATAGAATACCGAATTTATCGTGAAATGAAAACTTTGAACTGAATATGAGTACAAGTACAAGTAACGAATAATTATTTGGGTATGTATTCGGTAGCCAGTTAATTGAGAAGTAACGAATACTTTTGTAACGAATGATTACTATCCGCACATCTCTACAGTCTTGTGTGAGTCACCGATGGTGACGTGAAGTTCCATTCTTACACATACAATACACGCGAAAAAAAAAATTTTGTGATGCAATTCGTATTTTCTAGTTTTGTTGGTAGCTTTGTTTAAAATTATTTATTTTAAATTCATGTACTTACCTTTTAAAATTAAAATCCTTAATTTAATTTCTCGAATTCTTCGTTGATTTACTTTCACTGTTTTACACTTTTCATAATAATCCGGTATGAATCTTCCGAAATATGTCTACTATGTTTATGCTCAAAATGCCACTAACAAATTCTTAAGTTTTTTTTTCCAAATTTTCCAAAAACTATTTCAAAATTACAATAACTCCACAATTCTTCTCTTAGTTGTCACATAACTTATTCAAATTTCACAGTTATGTATTTGCTTTATTTTTAGTTTATTTATGTTCACTCTTAAATTGGAATAAATAAAATTTATAATTGGTCTAATTATAATTGGTTTAATTATAACAATTTAGTTAAATGCCTGCTACTTCTACATACAAATACACCCCCTTATTTGATATGTTAATATTTTAAGAATAACGCATTTAATTTAGGAGATTTTTGTATTTAAATTAATTTTTTTTGTACACTGAAAAACTCTCAGACTGACTACACACAATATTTGTATTACAAATTCCTCCATTAACCCTGTTTTAAATATTTTTATTGATAATTTTGTAAAATCTCTCACTTAGAAGGCAAATAGCTAAAATTTAAATAGTAAATTACTGTCACTCTTTTCTCTTGAGTACATTTATACATAAAATCTGTAGGACAAACATGATATTTAGCCTACCCTATATAATTTCTTCTATAGCCTGGATTATACAAACAAAACTAATTATAAAAATCATAAGTAAAATTTGGGTGAGATGGGATTAAATTTCAAAGAAATCAATTTTAAGAAGGTAAAAGAACTTATTAATAATTTAGAACAGCAACAATAAAGAACCTTTAATCCTTAGGCAAGAACAGATCACAGCATCAGTCTACGAAAAAAGGGAAATTTTTTTCGGGACTGTATAACTGGATTTTATTTACAACCCGACAAATTTTTAACCTTTGAACCTTTGTGCTCTTGAGTCTTTTCCAGGCTATTTAATTAGATTTCTTTTTTTTTTCCTTTTATAAATTCTGATGGAGAAAATTAGCTACTTATTAAGTTGTTAAGAACTTCCGAACGATATAAAAAAGAATTTGTGACACTATCTTAAGAAGAAGAAAAATGAATAAAGAAAACATATAATGTTTTGTTTCACAGGTTCGCTTAAGCAGAATTTAATGAATTCATTGGAAACAACAAAACCAATTTTATTAAAATTAAATATTAAAATTAAAATTAAATATTAAATTAATTTATTGTTGTTGGTTTAAGCATTCACATCAGGCAAGATGGTAAGGCGCACATAATTCGGTGAGCTCAGTAGCGCAGTTGGTAAACGCGGTGACTACCAGCCCAAGAATCGTAGGCTCGGATCTAACCTCGGCAAAGTCCTGTGCTTTTTCCTCATATCTAGTTTCTTTTCGATGTATATAGCTTTATAGCTTTTTTCAATTTTGCAGGTTAGCACAATGGGCTGCCTTAAGGGAAGTGAGCATATTAAAAAAGGCGTCACTACATAAAAATAAATTTTATTTCATATTTTGAAAAAAAAAATAGACCTCCAGATTCAAGTAGCTCATACATTACGTATATTCACATTTTATGTTAAAGGAAAACATAACTCTTATTTCAAAATAAAATTAATATCGGTATGTACATATGTACATATGAATTATAAATATGTATATAAGGCAACTCAACCGCCTCCTTCGTCTAGGCTTTATTTTTGCAAAATTATCTCTAACCATATTATAATTCAGTTCAGTAGCGAACTATCTTTCCCAGCGAGTCTAAAAAAGTTTAGTAAGGATCGAATTCTTTATGGCTGTTATACCCTTGATATATAAACGTATAGAGTGGTAAGAAAGGCTATTTAAGGCTATTTGAGGCTATTGCCTTCTTTTATAGTAGCTCTGCAATTGGTAAAATTTTATAGTTTTCTAAATTTTTTAAAATGCCGATGTGTTCAAGTTCACTTAAGTTAGTTTTAAATTTAGTAACATTATTACTTTAGCTTAAGTACCTACGTAATTAGTTTTTAAATGGCAACCCTTAAGGAAAATGAGAAATATTGTAAAATTTTACACATAGCCAAAGGATAAACCTTTTCGCGAATACACAAGGGCTATACGCGTTCGTTCGTACATAGAAAAATATACAAAAACCACATCAAAGTGGATGGATTAATATTATAAACAAATTCCAGCAATTTGAATTATAAATAAGTACACGTGATATTAGGTCTGTATATTACCAGACACTTCTGGAGTAAATTTTGTTCAGCTTGTCATGTGTCAAAAATTTGACAGATAAATTTTCTATGCAAAATAAGGTGTGAAAATAATAATTGTGATTAAGTAAGATATCTTTCTCTAATTTAATTATAAAATGAAAAAAAAAATGTGCTTAAAATCAAATCACTTTTCACTTCATATCACAACAATCGTTTTAACGTCAAATTTAATACTTTTGACAGTCAGCTGATTGCATATCGAAGATACACATCCTCTTAATCCTGAGTAAAAATGTGCAACTTTGTGCAAGAGGGGAAACGTATAAATTTACCCGATTTTTAATAGCTCAAAAGTAAACAGACGGTTTGTGAGTAAAAATGCGTAAAAGTTTTTACACCGAGTAAAAACTTTCGAGTAAACAGACAGACTTGAATATGAATCTGTTTTAAAGTGGCGAATCACTACAAAAGTAGGTATATTCAATTTTACTGGTGTCTCGAACTGACAATTATTTTTATAAATCTTCGTGGCTTACACAAGACTATTTTCTGCAAATAACATGTCATTTTCCAATTTATGGTTAAAATTTGCTATAGAGGAACAACTGGCATTAGGTATTTATGCATAAATTTAGCCGTAAAAAATTAGAATTCTCATATGATTCATATGTTTCTTTCTCCCAAAACAATTTTTATTTTTAAGCTTTTAATCAAAATTGGGGAACGTCTTTTCAAAAGTCGATATGTTCAAAATATGTAAAAATGAAATATGTACATGAAATTATTCGTAATGGTAAGATCTATCTATTGATTACCTTAAAACATTTCAATACACTATACAAGCCAAATTAAATTAAAAAAGTTTTGAATATTTTTTATCGAAACTCGAAACGTGCATGAAAGTTTTAGCAAATGTCGATAAATATGTTTTTCTAAAATGTATGAAATTTACAGGAAAACCCGAGAAATGAATTAACTAGCCCGCTATTTCGGTAGATGTCACTTTTGGAGCTGTCATTTTTTGACATTTGACAAGTAGAAACTACGCCATTAATAAAAATGGAACGATTCACGATTCAACAACGCATTGAAATTATTAAAATTCACTATAAAAATGATGAAAATGTGGCAGAGACGGTTCGTAAGACTCGAACATTTTTGGGTCGTCGTGAAGCACCTTGTCGGACCGCAATACAGAAATTTGTAGAAAAATTCGAGCTGTCCGGACAAGTTAGTGATGTGAAGAATAAAACCCGTGCACGTCGCTCAAGAACAGCCGAGAATATTGCTGCTGTAGCCGAAAGTGTTGACGAAAACCCAGGTTTGTCCATTCCTCGTCGTTCTTTGGAATTAGGCATTCCACAAACGTCATTACACCGTATTTTGCATAAAGATTTGGGTCTTAAGGCTTATAAAGTTCAGTTAACACAAGAACTCAAGCCGGCCGATCATCAACAACGTCGAAGCTTTGCTGATTGGGTCCTTGAAATGCATGAAAATGATCCGGAATTCCATCGAAAACTCATCTTGAGTGATGAGGCCCATTTCCACCTCGATGTCTTCGTCAACAAGCAAAATTGTCGCATCTGGGGCTCGGAAAACCCAAGAGTTATTGTTGAAAAGCCTCTCTATCCTCAACGTGTGACTGTTTGGTGCGGTTTATGGTCCCGCGAGGTCATTGGACCTTACTTTTCGAAAATGAGGCTGGAGCAACAGTTACGGTGAATGGATTGCGCTATCGACAGATGATTAATGATTTTTTATGGCCGGAATTGGATGGTATTGATCTGGACAACGTTTACTTTCAACAAGACGGCGCTATGTGCCATACAAGCAACGAAACCATTGATCTTTTACGGGAAAAGTTTCCGGACCGTGTTATCTCTTGAAGAGGTGATCACAATTGGCCACCGAGATCTTGTGACTTAACACCTTGCGACTTCTTCCTTTGGGGACACGTGAAAGAGAAGGTCTACGCCAACAGCCCAGCGTCGATTCAAGACCTCAAAGATGGAATTCGTGAGGCTATCGAGGACATAGGGCAGCCACTTTGCGATTTGGTTATGTAAAATTTCATGAAAAGGATATGGTCCTGTAGGCGTGGTCGTGGTGGTCATTTGGCTGATGTTATTTTTCGTACGTTCCTCTTTACAATGAAATAAAGATCCGATCATTTATCTCAAAAATGGCATTCTTCTTTGAATATCAAAATAACACCTCTTATTGGAAAACCCTTTATTTAACGAATAATTAAAAATTATTAAATTCTTCATTATACATTTTATCTTTTAGTAAAGCATTTTAAAGAAAGCTTCTCCTGAAAAAATTTAAAAATTTTGTTTTTTCCCATATTACGTTTTAAAAAAACACTTCGCAATTATCAACAGATTTTCTAATTTCTGTTTCCGGAAATATTGACCATGCCGTAACTAGCGCAGACAAATTAAGGTAAAAATTTTCATAAACGTTCTTAAGAAAAAATTATCTGTGGTCATAATAGTGGCCTAAAGAACCGAATGCATTTCTCTTCCATGAAGTGGATGCAATCTTTATGAGAGGCAAACTAAAATCGGTCAAAATTTCGTTTGACTGTTTGCTACTTTCTCTTTTTTGTTATTTTATAATAAGTATTACATATACATACAAAAATTCCAGGGTTGGTTCTATGGGGGGGGGGGAGTATACGAGGGGCACTTGCCCTGGGCGCTAGTTTGAAGAAGTGAGCGGCAATACGACGGACTTCAGAACTCATAACTACACCAGAAAAAATCTAATTACAAGAATCGGAAAATTTTTTTAGACCATACTTCACGCTTGAATCTTCGTGTTCCGGAATCTAAAAGTTTCTTTGTTGACATCATACTTTCAATTGTGCTTATACTTATACAGCCAATCAATTTACTGTATATTAAATTTAAGTGTGTACGCTAATTAAACTAAAAATTCCGCTAAATTCTCAAATTGTACCTTTGTATCATATATGAAATGAATTCGAAAATTCTAAAAATGTACTAAGGTGGCCGGTAACCCTATGTTCCCCAACATTCACCAATCCTATCTCGAAAGTAGGCAGAATATCAGGCAGTAGGCACAAGCACATAGTTGCCAGAAAAAAAATTTTAATGCCGTCTAAATTTCTTCATTTTAGCCGGTGTTAGGGCATTTGAATACCTACGGTTAAAAAATCGATCAAATTCTTAAAACCTGAACGGCAGTACGCCATAATTTCTACCCACAGTTTTTTGAAACTATCTCAAATTTTAGTAATTTTAAGGTTTTTCGCATACATGTAACGACATAAAAGGGATAGGTAACTTTCAGTTAAAGCAGGTATCGCGAGAAAACTATAGAAAACTAATCCCATGTTAACTTTGTAACTAGACCAGTAACCGAAAAAAGGCGGTCTGGTTTCTAGTAACCGATAGCGACCGAGAATGAAATTTCCGTTACGTGCCGGTATCTGCCACTGCCGGTTAATGTGAATTAGCTAACTTGTTTTCATAAAAAACTAATTTTCGTTTTCTGTGTCGGTTCGTGCTTATTCGACCTTAAGACGGGAAGATTTAACTAATCGGAAACATAATAAAATTTGTAATTTGTACTCTTTGTATTAATAAAATAAATAAACTGCATTTGTAATGATACGCTTTCTTACTCTGCTTTTATTTTGAAATAGTTTCAAATTTACACGACAATTAAGATCTACAACAGATCTGATAAGTCATCTTGGTACCTGATAGGTCATCTTGGTACCTAGTATATCCTGGAACTGTAATAAAATTTGCCCCAAATAAATATTGTTGTTAGAGGGGCAGCAATTAACGTCTTTGCCCTCTCTCAAAAATTTCCTAGATCCGGCACTGCAAAATTCTGCACAGTATCACAAAGCCGTTCTGTGGCGAATAGGCATTGGTTAACTTAATAAATATGCGTTGCTTTCAGAATTATACTAAGTATATTATAAATAAAGTGCCACATTTTGATGACAGTTGGTAGCTAATACTGGCTGTAACTTAAAAAAGAAAACTACTTTAGGATACGAATGAGATTGAAATCGACATACTAAAAATGTCCAAAGTATAAATTTGTAGAAGGTGTTTTATTTGAATTATTAAGCGAACTTACTACAAGCTTCAAATCATATTAACTTAAAAAATGGTTATGTTTTTAACATTTTTAAATATAAGGTTATTAAAAAGAGGTGATAAAAACTAGACAAAAACTATAATTAAAAAAACAGGCCAAGTGCGAGTCGGAATCGCCCACGAAGGGTCCCGTACCATCGTACAAAATTTAACACTGTACTTTTTATTTAAATTTTCAAATGAACTCCCATATGAAAAAATATTGCTGTCATTTGAAGAAAAAAATGCCTACTTATGATAATAATAATGAATGAGCATAAAACGAGAAAAAAAACGTCGAAAAAATCACGTTTCTTGTATGGGAATCCTCTTTAATTTTTAATTTTATTTTATTTTTATTATTTGTTGTTATAGCGGCAATTCAAGTACACACTCTGTAAAAATTTCAACTGTCTACCTATTAAGGTTCATGAAATACAATCTGATGACGGACGGACAGCGAAGTCTTAGTAATAGAGTTCCCGTTGTTACCCTTTGGGTACGGAACTCTAAAAACAATTAAATTGCGATACAAATCCCTTTTCCCAGTTCTGAGCCCCCCTTTGACCTGTTATGACCTATAAACCATTGTCCAATTTCCAAATCGGATTTATAAGTTTAAAAGAAAGTTAATAAAAAATTTAGGTCTTTCTGTCTACAACACAAAACAAGATAAATGGAGAAACAGAAAAAAATCATCCATTGTATTAAAAAGTAGTGCATACTAATATAGTCTAAGAGTTAGCAACATTTTCGAGAAAAAACTTGCTAGTTTTTCTATATGCCTTTCCTTACAGTAAATAAATAGTCATGCGGCCCATCTGGCTGGTCAGAGAGGTTGCGTATATCTGTGCACACAGGTAAAAAAAAAACAGTTTTCCAAAGGGTTTTGGTTCGATTTTTGTTTTCTTCAGCTGTTTTCATAAACATTGGAAAATATAAATTAACTATTCCCAGACAATTTCCTCGTTGCTACCGCCGTGTCAGACGTTTTTAAAAAAAAACATATTCTATTACGGCTATAATTTTTATACGAACTAGTTTAATTATCGAATCACTGCCAGGCGATAATTCGGTTGCTCATTAGGAACCGGACCGATTTGAGCATGATAAAGTGGGTTTTTTTTTCTCACGATAACTTATTTTCTAATCTTAACCAAATTTTCTGTTTAACATTTGAATACATCATTTTATACATTTTTTAAACATAATTTTTTAAGCATAATCGATACATTATCATTTTTAGCCGTCACAAAGTTAACACATAATCCAGAAATTATGCTATTTACGTTAATATTATTTATGTTTTCATTAGTTTAGCCGGATTCATTACTTTCAAAAAATAAATCACGGACATGCGTTTGCTTCACTTGCTTCTCGCCACTTGTTTTACTCCTTTTCTGACTGGTTGTTCAGGTATAAGCCAGAAGTATGAAACCTCCACATTCGGATCATCTAGCGGGATTGCTGGCATACCATTTATTTTAAAATTCTTCCAACATCTAATATAACATTGTTAAATAATTTAGAATATATTAAATCAAATGCAACATTTTCTGTACATTTATATAAGAAAAGTCAATCACAAATTTTCCACAGGAATCTTAAGAGATTATCCGACATTTCATTGTCATAATGCTACAAAGTTGTCCTCAAAGTTGCTAACATGCAACAAGATCGCATATTCATTTATGCTTAGTCATGTGTTCCAACATATTTTAGTCAATCTTGTTCTGGCTTTCTGAACGAAAACTTTGTAAAAATGGAAAATTGTTTTATTCATTCAAAGCTTTTGCATGATAAAAATGACAGAAGATACTATGACGGAAAATCTGGAGGGTAATACTTCCTTATTAGAGTGTCGGGAATTGCGGCATAGGAGAGTAATGTGGTATAGTGGCATATCTCTCCAACGTCTAATATGACGCAAATTCTCTTCTTACTAGCTCCTAGTTCACATGCGGAACAAACTTAATCTTGTCTAATCATGTTCGTTCTCATTGACATTTTTTAAGTGAGTGAGTAACAAGATTAATTTATTAAGAATTTTTCATGTACTGGAGTAGATGTGCTTTGGAAATATATTCGATCATTCTTGAATTATTAAAGTAAGTTGTTCTGATTTTTTTGTTTCTTATCCCCAATCTTAACTTACTGGAAATGTTAATAATTTAATAAAGAAATAGAAGAATAACGGTAAAATATTTACAGGAAATTGAAAACCCGTTTCTGGGGTCTCACACTAGAGGTGACATACGTACATTGGCATTCCATCTGACTCCAAAAATAACATTCCCAACAAATTTTCCTTACTGTATAAATGTGGAGCCAAAGATTGACTTTAGAGATTTATAAGACGGCATTAAGACAAATTGAGCCTTCGCCAACAAACGGGCACATCCACTGACCGGGCGTAAGGATTTACTCCAGAAAATATGGAAAATTTTTTGATAACTTTGAAGATATTTATACCAACAATAATTTGCCACTGGGTACATTAACGAAACTTCTGCTGAGCACGGTACTCTTGGTACAGTAATCAATTGTTTGAGCGCTAGTGGAAATTTTATTGCGCCCTATTTAATTTTTTTACGAAAAAAACAAAATCCATTTTTCATAAATAACGCTCCCGCTGATGCCATTCACATTTCTGAATTGGTCCAACTGCCAATTTTCACTCAATGGTTCCATCATTTCTTGGAGTTCTCAAAACCGTCAGACCAGGAGCCAATTCTGCACATTTTAGAAGGGCATTACAGCCTTAACAGAAATATAGAAGTATTAGACCTGACGCATCTGAACGATGTTATTATTATTTCACTCCCTCCACATTCAACCCACAAAATGCAACCATTAGACAGAACCTTCATGGGACCGCTTAAAAATAGTATAATGAGGAAATAAGGCGCTTTATCAGATAGATTAGTCGAAAGGTAGTCCTGGAAAATATAGATCAGCTTTTTAAAATGCTTATTTGAAAATCAAAACAGGACAAATAGCTATAAGCGGCTTTAAATGCACGGGATTAATACTTTTAATAGAAATATATTTTCCGAATCTGATTTCATAGCGGATGATAATTTTGTTGAAAGTCAAAATGAACCTTTATTACCAGAATTGAATATTGAATTCAATAGTAGCAAGTACACAAAGAAAGTACAAAAGTTATAGAGACAGAATCCTTGCCTTCTAAAAATTCAGTCAGTTCTGATATAATTGATAAAAATATTAAACTTGTAAAACAAATCAACACAGCTTCAACTTCATTATAATCAACTTTTGAGCATGTTTCTGGTACAAGTAAAATGTATTTTACTCCATGCGATATTTCTCCTCCACCGAAAATTCAAAAAAAAAATTACGCTACTAATAGGGGACGAAAAACTCAAGCAGCCAACTTGACATATAAAATGAAACTACAGGAGAGTATCCAAAAAGCATAAAATCCGGAAAAACTGAGGGCAGTGAATTCTAAGGATCAAAAGAAACCAAAAAGTAAGCTCAGTAACAAGGAGAAAAATATTTCAAGACCATCCACCGCTAGGGAAGTTCGAGGGCATTTATCATTACCATTATCATCATCCACTAAAAATCTATCTATTTTGAACAAAATATGACTCAGAAGAGGAAATTAGTACCGATTTTCCTGCATTAAAAGATACTCCATCTGTAATATATCTTGGGGCGATACAAAAGTGGAGGACAATGGATCCAAAATGCTTCACCTAAGCTCATAATTATTTGTTGTCCGGAAAACAGTGCTATATTTATTTCTGGTTCTTGCAGTAATATTTTTTAGAATGTTTTCAGGAATTTCCTTCTAATATTTCTGATTTTATTTTATAAACAAAGTATAGTAAACTATGGATTTTTTTTAATTTAAGATTATATTTTATAAAAATTTCTTCCTTATTTTTATATTGTCTTTTTTTTTTTTTTTGTTTTTTTCTCTGAAAATATGTGTTCGAATAATATTGATTAATAAAAGAAGACTTGGAATAATGCGTTTTTTTCGAGATATCAGTAGCTTTATAAAATAAAAACTTTATTTTTCATTATAAAATTAAATAAAAAACGAGTTCTGATGATATGGTATAGTATATCACAATACACAAACGTGGTATACCACATTAACCGCATTTTTTTTTCAAATTGAACAGGTTTCAAAAACTCTTTAATATAATTTCTATTCATGACAAATTTAATAATTTAAAACCAAACCCGAGGCAAAACGCTTCCATAAATACCAGAAAAAAGTTTTGAGTACGAAACAAGATTTAGTTTCCAAAATATTGCTAACTACTTCTAAAATGACTGTATTTTGCCAAATGGTTCCCCTCGTCCAGACAAGTAAAGAATTGCATAGCAAATTATATCTTGAAAAGTACAGGATACCAGGTCTATTTTAAGACGCCATTGTATGCAGAATTATGATGCTTCAAATTCTAAATTTCGGTTTTTAAATTTATAAAATAAAATATAGAAATAGACCGAGTACCCTGCACATTTTAAGATATACCCCCCTACAATAGAATTTTTTACTTGTCTAGACGATTGTAGTCATATTAGTCCTGTATACACAGATAAAAAGAGAGCAACATTAAATTCTGTGCACTACAAATATTTCATAAAATCTGCAACGAAAACAAACACAAACCTTGCAATGCTTCTACAAACTTCATATGTCAGCAAAAAAACATACCTCAAAAACATAACTACTATTCAACACAGAAATAGCGAGGACATGACAAGGACCCGTAAAAATGAGGTTGGTGTAGAAAAGTTCGAAGACTACAACCAATTGTTGATGCGAAAAAACCAGCGTAACTAATCAGACTTAATGAATCTCATGTCCTGTCAATGCTAGGGAAATTTCAGAAAAATTTGTAGATGTAGAAAGGCAAGGCTGAAGTGTTCTAAAAAGTTAGAAATTGTATCGGAAAAAATGTGTGAGAATATACTACAACCTCACAAATATTCTCAACGAAGAAGACACACAGCTACAAAAAAATCATTATAATAGAAAATACTCTGCAAATTAAACATAAAAAAATAATCTAGTCAGATTTTTAGAGAGGAATGAAAATTAATCTGGATCTCCTTTTGAACAAATTAAATCTTAAAATCTGGGTGGAGAAAGTAAAGTGAACCGAGCCGATATGGGTAATCATTACTGATTAAAAAGTGATATGATAATATAAATCGCATGTAGTTTAGCGATAGAGCTCTTCAAATTATGCAAGCCACGATCCAAGTAACAAACTAACTTACGGATATCGGATATCGATCTCCTTCAGTGGATTGAATTCGACATCTGATATACGATCTCTCCCATTTTACGAAAAAAAAAAAATGGATATTCCTTAACACTCCAACCCAGGAACACTCGTGTCAATTGTTAAGGGGCCCATACACGATCACGCATGTTGGCCAACTCAAGTAGGACAACGATGTTGTCACGCAAATTTGCCCGTGTCTGTACCTGTTTGACGGTGTGACACGCAGTGTGCCAAGAGGTTGGATGAAAATCAAATTAGTTTGATTTCTGGTAGCGGGTCTACGTGTTTGACAACATATTGTACCGTGTAGTGTCACGCATTCGTCATTTTTTAGTGAACTCTATTGCAGTGAACATAGGAAAATAAGGAGTGCAATATTGCGGGATTAGTGAACCATGAGTTTTGGAAGGAGTTTTTTTAGCTATATCGCGAGCATCCTGAGGTTTGGAAAGTGAAATGTGACATGTATAAAAATAAAGTACTAAAAAAGACTGCTTATGAAAAACTTTTAAGAAAATTAAAAGAAATTGAACCTTGTGCTGATATAGAGACAGGTGAAAGAAAACTCAACAAAAAACGGTCTTCATAAAGTGTCGAAAAGTGAGAAATCAGGAGCGGGTGCGGACGATATTTTGTTTTTGAATAAATGGGGTTAATAATTCTACCAGCTCCTGATTTGTGTTCCTGTGCAATCTAAGAAAGTTTTTCAAATCAGATGGAGATGTTCCCTCTAATTCCTTTATTAAATTTGTATGAGAATATTTACTTCTTTTTCGCAACCACTCTTTCGTCCAAATTCTTTTCGCTTTTTTCCTTTTTGAACCGCTTTCCATATCGAAAATTATATCTATAACTAGAACACTCAATAACACGTCCGACATTGCTCTTAAATTATGAAAAACTGATGTTGGACAACATGTTTGACAAGTGTGTGGAGAAAAAGCTTTCATGTGTGACACACCAAGTTGGCCCACATGCGTGACCGTGTATGGGCCCCTTTACTGGACACATTTTTCTCAGGCGTCATAAAACGAAACGATTTTATTGTCTGCCTCTCTTCGGTAAGCTATAGAGATTATTTGACCTGGAAAATACTTAAGTAGATTGGTACTTATGTACTAGTAACAGTACCAGTACCTGAACTTGTACTTGAAAAATTGTATAGTTCCAGTACCGGGACTTATACTTGTACTTAAAGTATTTCAAGTCCAGGTACTGATATTTGTACTTGGAATTTTACAGGTCTGTTCTAAATAAAGTGGACAAGAAGAGTTAGTGGATCACCCTAAACTTCGTCAAAGCATTCATCTGCGATTTATACCTGAAGTGGCCTAAGCTCAAGAGAATATTGGAGTTCTCCACCTCTTTCCAATTCATTCAGAATAGAACACAAAAATAAAAAAACAACGATTTGCATCTATACAAACAATTGGGTTAGGCTTTTTAGGAAGATCACTTAAAAAAATCCCTTACTATTCTACCGCTATACTGGCTGATGTGGTAAATAGTTCCCATAAAACATTCTTCCATGACCAAATGTAATGTTTGTATACTGATTTTTTAAGCTCGACGCCTATTTGGCAGCTTTTGATGTACGATACAATAGATTATTTACACAGAAACATAAAATGACATGAAATTATAGGTTTTTTATAACAAGCAAAATTTATATCAAATTACACAAAAGTGAGGAAAAAATAAGTAATTTAGGGCCTGTCCGGATCCAAGTCTTTGTCTTCGTCTTGTTATTACAGCTAGTGACGTAACACAACAAGCTCAGCTATTATAATAGTTAGACGAAGACGAAGCTAACCTGTCCGAATTCATTCGTTTGCTCAGCTCAGACAGCAAACAAACATAACCTCAAATATGTTGTCTATTTAAATAAGTCAACTCGAACCTTGACTCGGTGATCAAGCCAACCAAATGTCAAAACTGTTATACAAACTAGCAAAGCTCGGTGGCATAGACATGGATTCGGATAGAGCTTGTCTCAATGTTACGTCACTAGCTGTAATAACAAGACGAAGACGAAGTCTTGGATCCGGACAGGTCCATAATGTCTAGAATTTATATTTGTTGCCTCCCTCAGTCTGTAAAAATGTTGACTGTACAAAAAAGGTTATAAAAGAAAAAATAAAGGGGTTTGATATTCAAAAAATCATTTTTAAAAATTTCCCTTAGTTTAAACGAGAAATAAGAATTTCAAAAGAACGGAGCTTAAACCTTTTTTCAAGATGACGGCTGTATGGCTATATATGGGAAACGCATAGTGCCATCCAAATGTCATAGATGGATAAGCTGCGCTGCGTATGCACAAACGCAGCCAGCCAGAGGGCGCTTCTCAGAAGTGACAGACACTCGCCGTTTTTTTTACGCGTTCCTCCTCAAGTAACCTAAGCGAATAGACGCAACTACCGCGGCTCTAAGAGCAAATGGCAAACGAAATTGTGGAAAAACTTATTTCAGATAACAAACACGAGTGAAAATATGTATAGCAAAAATTGTACGAAATTTTACTTGACAATGCATTACAATCAAAATTATCTCATATTGTCACCTGACCGGATCTTCTAACTAACCTAAATGATTTTAATTAATTTTTTTTTTAATTAATAATAAAAATCCAATATTTTACTATACAGTGTGTGATTGTGAATTGGTAGTTTAAAATAAAACAGGAGATCAGTATTAGAAACAACAAATTCAATTAAAGAAAGTGGTGGTAGATTTGAAAATTTGGATACCTTTTCTCCCAACCCCAACCCCCATAGCTTTTATGTTACAAAACCTATAAAGGCAAAACAGTGATAATAAATCGTGTAAGCTTTCCAACAATTGTCGAACTATCACCCCACCCAATTCATGTCGATAGTTATAGGCTGTCAAAGTTAAAATATTGAGAAAAAAAATCATAATTTTATAAAGTTTAACGATTTCCTCGCTGATAATGGCTGATAATCATTACATATTCTTCCAAGATTGAAAAAAACTATAACAATTATCAGGCGTTTTGGCAGAAAATTGTTAAAATTAAAAATAAAAAGAAATTTTCCCAAATATTTTACTTTGACGTACTATAATTAGGGAGATGAGGTAGTGAAATGATGGTTCGACATTCATTAAGAAAAGAAACGACCAATTTTCCAGCCCCATTCAATACAATTTTTTTTTTTTTTGTAACAATTCAACCCATCTCATGTTCCATTTAAAATCATCATTTAAAAATCATCCTGTTTACTTTATGAAAGACTGCAAAACGGAAAATAAGTCTAACGCATTAGATGCGTCCGAATCTGATAACAGTGTTATGATAACGCATATTAAACGACACACTGAATGTATACAAAAAACCAATTTGCCTAGGTATCTACTACGTTTTATTTCTATTAAATCTTAAAGCCAAAAACCCCAAGCCAAACTTATCTCCTCAGAAATTTTACAAAGCGCACCTAATTCACGGATTTCCTTTGACATAATAAAACAATAAAAAAAAAGAAATATCCTTTACCCTCGGCAAACATGTGTTTTCTGTAGTTATCTATCTAGAAAAGTCGAAAACAATAAACCTCAAAATAGGATCCCAGTCTTCATTATCACACGAATCTCCCACAGAATTAGTAACACAAAAGCCTTCCCAACAATCCTGGCAATAGAGGCAGCTTCCGTCTTAATTAAAGCAACTTGAGCCACATTCGTATCCTCGCATCCTATTACATTTTATAGTCAGCAGCGATAACGATAGCAGAAAAGCAAAACCTGACTCCTTGAAAGCAGAACAACAACAAGCATATTCATGAAGGTTTGAGTATTCGAGTGAAATGGGGAGGGAATATTATGGGCATGTTCCATACCCCGTTATTCAAGAGTGAAAAGATGAACTTTTTGTGTTACCTAACTATTTGGTAGATTATCCACATTTCACTGTCCATCAAGGGTATACAATCTATGTACATATATATCTCGAGGCTGGAAGGCAACTTGCATCTTGTCAAAACCAGTCGACTGCTTTCTCTAGATGCAAGCTTGTCGGTGCTCTCGAAATGTTGAAATATTTTAGGATGACATCTCAAAGCCTTTGGTTTTTTTGTCAACACACAGATATAATAGTAAAATGGACACGTATACATATATACATAAATCTTTATATATATAAACATAATATACGTACACAAATAGATATCATGTCGGTGCAGGAAAAAGATTATGGTAAAAAAAATTTATCAAGTATTTTAGATAAAGCTAATTCACCTGTCAACCCGTCAGGATGACATCTATCCTTTACATTATATAGATATATACCTATATATATATATGCTACAGTACCTGTATGTTGTTTTCTTTTTGTATAGTCTGTCGACATCCTGTTCCATGAAGTAGATATCTTGAACTTAGGTGCTCTGAGGTATATACTTGCCATTGTTGGCAATTTTTCACACAAAAAAAAAAATAATTTAAAGCTTTTTTTTTTGTTTTGTTTTAAGGACAACCTTTTGTTCAAATTGAATTTTTACCGTAAATAAAATTGTGTCAAACAATATATTTTACGGAAGGGAAGACTGTTTGAAATCTATATTCAGAAATGGGGTTTTTTCGCATTCTTTTAGGAGGCGTATTAAAAAAAAAATAAAAAAAAATAAAATACATATATGTAAAAAAATCAAGTCCTTAAAAAACAACACCTACTCAAATTATATACATACATACATATGTATGTAAAAAAAATACATTCCCATTATTTACGTCCTTGTTGGGATCGATATGGTTAAGTCCTTTACGTATACTACCTATTCCCAAATTAGATCTAAATATATTCCGAGCGGATTTTTTTTAGCTTGGCTCCGAAATTATATGTATAGAACTGGTCTGTCATTGGTTACTTACTTCAAATATGGTTTTTTACCTGTACCTACATAATATAGATACATACATATATACGTTTGTATGCTTTGTTTGTAAATACTATTTAGTTATGAGTTTCTCTAATTTAATAAGAACAAAAATTTCTCAGTGGTACCTGTAGATCACAAAGCCTCTTTCATAAAAAGATAGTGGGGTTAAACATAGATTCATACATGTATGCCTGCTTTATAGATCACTTTTTACTTGATTTGGTCTTCGATTCATTTGTAAATTATTCGTTCGTAGAAGAACGCACTTGAATCAGACATTGATTGAGGCATTAATGAAATCTAATTATGCAACTCTCTAAATGAGTTTTCTCAAAGTCGAGATCTAACTGAATTACTTTTTCCCATTCGAAAATGGTAGATTCACTCCCTTTTATTCAAGGTAACATTTTATACATATACAAAAATTATTCCTTAATGAGATTGCTTTATATCCCTACAGCCATTCTACATAAAAACGATCACTTTGGAAAGATTTTGGACCCGATCATCTGCGATTTGTATGAAACTTTCAGAAATTGTATAAAATACGAAAATATGTAGCTCACCCATATTATATTGTTACAGGATTACTTACACCCAAAGCAATTTCCATCTTTCCGCGTGACACATAGAGGACCCAAATAAACCACGCAAATAAAGGGCAAACCACACGTAGCAGCACGAAGTACGAGTATTTCTCTGGACTGTGCCTAGACGTGGAAGCACAATTATGTTGACACGTCGTAAATGAAACGTTGGATATTGCTAACCGACTAGAAGAATTAAAAACTAATCAAAATAGGAGAATAAATTGTATTGACATTCCTAAATAGAAAACGAGTATTGCTAACCTCAAGAGTAGAGGCATCCGATTGTTGTGTTCACAAATATAGAAAAACTAAGATCAGTAAATAATCTGACATTTGTTGTTACGAACAAAATTCAGCAAGTACTGCAAACAAAATTCATTAAATAATCTGATTTGTTGGATTAGAAATTACAAACAAAATTCGGCAAATACTGCAAACGAAAGTCATTAAATAATCTGACATTTGTCGGATTAAAAGTTACGAACAAAACTTCGCAAATACTAAAAACAAAACTCATTAAATTATTTGAAAGTTACTGAATTAAAATAAGGAAAAAAAAAAGCTTAGCAAATACCGTAGAAAAAAAGTCAATAAATAATCTGACGCCAATTGAATTGAAACGACAAATAAAAATTCAGCAGGTATTAGGACAAATATCGATTAACAATTAGGCAAAGAACTTTAAACTGAAATGTCAATTAAAATTAGCATTAGAACAAATATCAATTAACAATTAGACAATGAACTTTAAACCGAAATGTCAAAGAAAGATATATCAGAAGCGTAAGAATAGATAAGAATTAATTTGAGAAAAGAAATGTAAAGAATTAAAGAATTAAAAACAGATGGCACCACATGGAAAAAACTAGGTGTAGAATAACGCCACTGGGCACAAAATTGTAAGTAAGAAATAAAAAAAAAACAAAAAAAAAGTTGGGGAGAAGCCGCCATACTGTAAGCGTGTAAAACAGAAAATTTTTGTGAGCAGCACTCAAAAATTAGAAAACAAAAAAAAATTGTAAGAGTCTAGAAAGGAAAAGTTTTAAATAAAAAATAAATAAAAATAATAATAATACGACAAACAAAAACGATGGAGTTTTCTTTGGAGAGGTAGCGAGTTGCATTGCGAGGCAAGGGAGAAAATTTTCCAATCCCAGTTACCGGAGTCCCAGGTAGGCGCTGCAGAACTCTAAACAGGTAAAATCTTGTAGACTGTATCTGTCGGCCAAAGTTGAAATTACACCTACATAAATTTACGCTGGAATCGCTCGGCCAGCCCAATAACCAGAGGAGACATAGTGCGGGATTTCGTGTCAAGTTCTCTTCCTTCCCCGAATTTATACACCGGCTGACACAAAACCTACTAAATTCCTGTAACAATATATACATACATATATATATGTATATATAGGGTGTTTCCCACTAGGAGGTCAATAGAGCAGGAGGTGATAGTACTTGCCTAGACGACCCAAAAATCGTATGGCAGGGGGGGGGCATATCAACCGTTCAGGAGTTACAGGGTGATTAAGAAAAAAAACTAATTTTTCACAAAACACCCTGTATCTTAAAAACTACAGGGCACATGGCCACAATTAAGAGCTCATTTTATGCAGAACTTCATGGTCTTTCAACTTCGACTTTACAATCAGCTCCATACCGATCTCCAATCAAGAATTATGTTTATCTAAACTAAAAATTTCGGATTTTCTTACCTTTTTTTTTAAATTTAACCTCTATAATTTTTCCAAGAAGGTGGTTAACATAACTTTTTTGTATAAAAATTGTAAACTGTAGACTCTCCTCTTTAAGTTGACCTATTACACCCGATACGTTAACTGTAGCTGTTAAACAGTTATAACCTCATGACCTATTTAGATCACACTGAAATTAGACGATATTTTTTAAAATGACATGCTAAGGCAACAAATTATCGTTGAGAATAGGTTTGAAAATAAGTTTGAGAACAAGTTTAGAGCTAATAACTCTTAAAGGGCGCTTCAGATAGCACATCGGGTGTAATAGGTCAACTTAATGAGCATAGTCTACAGTTTATAGTTTTTATAAAAAAAGTTATATTAATGATCATTTTACAAAAATAATAGAGGTTATATTTAAAAAATAAGGTAAGAAAATCCGAAATTTTTAGTTTAGACAACCGTAATTCTTGACGGGAGAGCATTGTGGGGCTCATTGAGTAGTCGTTGAAATCATGAAGTTCTGCATACAATGAGCTCTTAACTGTGACCATACGCCCTGTAGTTTTTTGGATGCTTTTTTTAATCACCCCGTAACTCCTAAACGGTTCATACCCCCCCCCCCCCCCTAAAGCTATACGAGTTTTGGTTCGTCTAGGTGAGTACTATCACCTCCCGCTCTATTGACCACCTATTGGGAAACACCCTGTTTATAATGTCCCATCATGTATTTAGGTCTCCGGAGTTTATTTATTTCTCGTCTTCAGGTCTCCTGACTCTATTTGTGTGTTCTATCAGTAAAGCGTAGGAAATGAAAAGGATAAAAAGTGGAGTGAGTTTGACAAATTTTTATAAAGAAATCCTTTTGTTAATTTTCATTTAATATATTTTAGTAAAAGGAGTAGACAACAGAAAACACTAAGATTATGTTACAATGTAGTTCAAAGAGTATCCAAAATTGTGGATTTGAAAGCATTAGATAAGAGAAAAATTAGAACAACTTTGCTTGAAATCACAAACTGATGCCCACAAATTTTATAGTGTAGTTCAAAGCACAGGAAGTGGATATACCGAGTCATCATGAATGAAATGCAAATTATTTTGGTATCTCCTATTCATGAAGCCGACACAAGCACAGAACATCAGAATTATGAAAACGATAGCCCTGTGAATTTTATGAGCAATTAATCATTTTCATAATGAATTTATAATATGGTCTCCGGAGACGTAATTCTTTGATCACCAGAGACAAAGTTGCTAAAAATTCATTTTGTTTGTTCGAAGACTTAAGAATTTCGACAAAAACTAGCAAAGTAATCGAATATTCCGTAAACCATCTCTGCGGATATAGACACGTAATCACGGAACATACCCAAACAAGACAAGGTGTAGAATTTTTCAGCAAGATTTTTCTTTGTGAAACATAATAGCTGCCTTTAAGGTCCTGTGCTAACGCTCGATGTACCCATTGGCTTGAGGATGGTAAGCAATAGTTCTAGAACGTTTGATGTCGTAAAATTTAGTGAGCTTAGTAAAAAGTTGGGACTCGAACTGTGAGCCCTTATCAGTGATAATGATTTTACGGATGCTGGAATATGCTCTTTTTGATCCATTCGTTGCCTTGCAGCAGTTTTCTCGTTTTTGAGATTTCAATAGATATGCAAAATATAAATTCCGCATTATCATTAGCTTCAGAATCATTGGAGATGCGATGATGTATTTTCCCATTGACTAACATCCTAGAACTAGGCGCGTATACAGGGGGAGGGTCACAGGGGTCATGACCTCCCTAAAAGCGCCACCTCACCTTCGCGATGAATTGAGTGTGATGCAGGACTGTAGAGTGAGTTTTAAAAGTTTAACAGGACAATTTTCGTATGGTACGAACAGAATGTGTAGTTGTCGCCAGCGATTAATGCTGGTGCTGTAACTCACTCCTTAAATCTGTGGCGACAGTTAGCGCTGCGTTGGGCGTTTGTTTTTCTTCTTTTGAATAGTAATAGTGGAGTCTGGAGTGGGTATAATAGTCATTCGCTCGTAGCTGTTCGTCTTTGAAACGTGTATAATTTTCGTAGAATTTTCTTGTGTTTTATGTAGTGTCGAAAAGTCACCTATCACACCTATCACAGGATGGTAAGTAATTTTGGAATACATACCACATATTTATTTTACTATTTGATTGTTTCGAAAAAGGCACGCAATGCTTAGCAGCCCGGTTATTATGATGCTTTTAAATTTTTGTTGCACCGATTACTCCTATAGATGAAAAAGAACACAATTTCGAGATTTGAAAGTTTTATTGTTTCTAATAAATTGGTCAGCGATCATAAATTTTTTTTTCTCTTATCTGATTTTCCGACATAAAATGGATAACAGGACAACTTGCTGGGGAGGTCGCAACAGAAGCATAAAAACTGACTTAAACAATTAGGGTTCTTACAGTAGAACCCTAGTTCCATGCAATCAACGTCTAGCCATCCGCTAATTTTTCATGGCGACACTGGCCTAAGTTGTTCAAATGTTGTACGTTCATAGGGAAGCATTAAAGTTTTCTTAAAAATATACTTGAAAATTGTTCTTAAGAGTTTTAATGAATAACAGTTCAAACGAATTGGTGGATTAATTCTGGTGGTTCACTTTTTCAGGCATTCAGTTTTCTTAGAAAGATTTGACATTTTTTCTTTAAATTTTTCATGCACTACTGGTGGCCGACCATGGTCCCAGTTATATTGATTCAGGTGTCTTGGCTGGTCTTGGTCGCGAAAGCTATTTATGAGCGTTGGCTATGATATATTTTGTTGTTGGAAATTTACTTGGAAATTTTTCTTTCAAATTTTTATATAGAATTTTTACGGCAAAACTATAAAAATAAAATCCATTCGCATTCCTTTGCGGTAGTTGGCGTTGCTTTGCTTGCACTTTCGTATTAATTCAAGTAGTGATGTTTAATTTAACTTCACGTTTACTTTTAATTTGTAGGAGAAGGATAAACTTGATATATCAGTTAGCGATGGAAGCAGAAATAGTAGCGCAAGTGTAAAGTGGAAGACTGATAAGACCATTGACCACTTTTTTTCGGAAGAAAGCAAGATCAGTTAAGTTCCCATCAGAAGAACTAGTCAGTAACATATCCTGCACTCCTTCTCCCATTGCTTTAAATGTGACTTGAGGTGCAAGCTCACTCTCATTCAATTACTTTACCCGTGACAGAATCGCTTGCGTCAGCATCTATTTCTACAATCTCTGCACGAGAAGGCATATCTGGTTATGAGTCCTAAATGTCCACCTTGAGATCGACATTGATGCGGATAATATTATCAATAGGTTTTCTCCAAATTAAACCGAAAATTGACTTTTGTAATATAACGTAAATATGATTAAAAAAAATTTAAAAGCGACTTTTTCTGACTTTTTTTTCCTCCTCAAACATTTTAGTTGTGACCCCCCTAGGCTGCAGGTCTGGATATGTGCCTGTAGAACAGCAACGTAATATTCAAAGTCTTTCCCCCTATTTCTATAAATACTATTCCGATGAAATATCTTGCATAATTCCCTACATTTGTTTTCTTGGACCATCGGTCAAACCTGATTAACAATAAAAGTATTTGTACGAAAAATTTGAATGCAAACGTCAAATGCGTTTAGAAAATATTACTTGGTTAGTAATACAAAGATATAAGGAAGAAAATTTTATTTGAATACCTACACTTGAAGAGAAATATTTCTAACGAGGAAGGACATATACAGGGTGTTTCATAATTGGTGCACCTAGCTCAGAAAATTAAGGGGGGGGGGGGGTAAGACGCGTCGTTTCGGCGGTAGGAGGGTTTACGATTTTTAGTACTTTTCCATTTTACACCCCGTAACATTCTTGATATATACCCCATCAAAGTGGTATTGATCCCAGATGATAGCAATAAGCAAACCGCTTTCCAATGAATGCCCAACCAGTCATTCCTGTTACTTTCCATCGGCAGTTGTAGGACGACGCCAAAGTAAAAACATTGGAAAAAAATTCCTGTTTTTTTGGTAAAATTTTTGGTAACATTCCGGGGTCTCTAGATCTTGTAATAAAACTGTAGTATAGTTATCATACATTTTGGCGGGAAAATCGTTAAAATTTGGAAAAACTAGGAATTTTTCTTCCAATTTTTTTTACTTTGACGTCCTACAACTGTCGACAGAAGGTAACAGGAAGACTGATTTGGCATTGGAAGGCTGAAACGGTCTGCTATCTTCTGAGATGAATGAAGCGGAAGAAGGTTATGTCAATTTCAATCGTCCATATCAAAGTGAAAAACAATTTTTATTTTCCCACTAGCACATAAATTTTTTTTTCCCAAGTGATTTAAGAGAAGAAACTAATGTTTTGTTAAATATTTTAATATACGAAAAACTCGAAACAAATTCTCTGGAAATGACATTGTCTCCTCATTACGTAGCGAAACAAAAAGTTCCTCTCGAATCGACTATACCTTGTTATCTTTGAATCATGTATGACACCCATGAATATAATTGTTCAAAAATTACCTGTAAACAGGCACAATTTTGATGCTGTAGGTCTAATAGCTCTGGTGTAATCATTTTGTATATATACGAACACGATTTTTTGAACACTTGATATATACCTTATTCAGATTAAATTCAACAGATTTAATTTATTTTAAGCAGATTTCAAAAGGGCTTCAAATTTATTTAAAAATAATTCAATGATTTTCACAAATCAATCATCAATCATTAAATAAAATTCAAAACGAGTTTTTCTTTTCACAACTAAATCAATAGTTTTTGAATTTAATTCAAAATTTCTTCCAGATGAAGTACAATGTATTTTACAATATTAATTAATTACGATATAAATAACTTGAAATATTCTAAGTCAAAAAACCAATTTTTGAAATTAGAATCAAAAACTGTTGCTTTAATTTTGAAAAACCCATTTTGTTTTTTATTTAAAATTTCTTGATTGATTTGTGATAATCGTTGACTTTTTTTTAAATATCCTGTATTTTTTTTAAGTGCTTTTGAAATCTGTATAACATAAATAAAATCTGTTAAATTAAATCTGAAAAAAAGATATCTTAGGATATGTATTCTCTCACCTACCCAACTGACCCAAATACAATGAACACCCAGAAAGGTTATTGCGTTTTGAAATGGAGTTCCATTATTATATAATTTATTTATTATTTAACTCTACTGCTTGCAGTATGTAGGTGTTTAGGTAATTGTCCATCAGAACAACATGACAATACTAAAGACATTATGATATTCTCCAAACAATGGAAATTTAATTTTTCGAGCAAATAAAGGCGTGTGATTTAAGGTTAATAGTTTTAATTAGAAGTGATAGTTTTATAAAAATAGAAACAAACCAAGTAACAGGACTACAAATCAATAAATTTGTGATCTTAACCCCACTTACTAGACTACTGTCTGCCGTTCAAGTTGGACAAGAAAGAGTGACCCAAATTTTGACGCAGCAGCAGGTGTTAGTGAACCTCAATACAAACGCAGACGCAAAGTAAAATAGCAAATGCATCGAGATTGTCAATTTTCACATTAAATAAGATATTTTCAAGGCTGAATAGAGTATAAAGATCACCTTGACCCAACGAAGGAGACAGGACTAGAATGCAGCATGCAGTAGCGGGTAGCGGTGTTATAAGAACAGAACAGAACTCAAAATAAAAATAGTAGTTACATAAAAAAAGTGAGTTAAAATTTCGAAATTTTAACTTTGTAAAGCCATAAGTTCAAAACGGAGAAGGGGAGGGGAAAATTTATAGACCATTAGAAAGGTACATAGATTATCTATCTATTTTTTAATCACCAGCATTTTGGTGTAACATTCAGAAGTTAAAGGGTGATCTAATAAAGTATATCCAAATATCATTAAGTTCCATTATATCTGAAACAGTTAGGACTCCTCTCGCTCATACAATTTTTTGGTTGTCTAATGACATATCCATAGCCATCAAGTGTAAAATATAACACCACATACGGGAACCCATAACCATACTGGGTGTTTCAACTCAGAGATCCATAGGGAAGAAGGTTATAGTACTTACTTCGGCAAATAAAAAATTGTATGACTCAACTGTTTCGAAGTTACAAGGTGATGAAGAAAATACGCTAGTTTTTCAAAATACACCCTGTAACTTCCTTGTTATACATCCTATGTAGGTTATTTTTTTTAGCTCAGGTGATAATTAACCATCTAAGCTTACCAACGAATATCAAGCCGTCATGTCGCCATGCTAAATGTAGGACGTCATAGTAAAAAAACAAAACGCAAATAAATCTAGTTTTTTTTTTATTTCACGCTTTTCTCACCAAAAATGCCTGATAATAACCATTACATTTTCTAGCAACACTTACTTTCATTGGAACCTAGACATGTACCTAAGTGCATGCAACGATTCTTAAGATAAGCTAGTTTCATTATTTCATTAATTTTTCTACTGACGATAGAAATCGCAGCTAATTTTATACAATTCCACGCAAAATTTGCATGAAATTATGTAGGAAGTCTTAGAGAGATTTCTGGACACATAATCAATGGCCGCCCAATAGAATATATCTACACCAATATTGTTTCGATATAGTTGCCTTCACTGAAACTTGGCTGCATTATGGTTTTCGCGATGCTGAAATCTTTGACAATTCGTACCAAATTTTTAGAAGATCTAGATATACTGATTCTGAAGCTCGTTGGCGGTGGCGTATTCCTCGCATGTAAAAACCACTTAAATTGCAGCCAAATTGATTTTCCCAGTTTCTCTTTCTGCTAATGAAACTTGCAATAGGTTTGCTTCATTCTTTTGAAAATGCATTTTTCTCGTCAAATTTCCAACCTCGTAATAGCAATTTTAGTTGCATGAACGACTCCCATAACGTTTCATTCACTATACCTACAATTACACTATCCTTACAATTACTTGATCATATTAATGGGTTTCCAAATGACTTCACAAGCGGTTCCGATGGGATTCCTCCAGCTTTTTTAAGTCTTGCTGCCTTGCCCTGGTAGCTCCGTTGAGAATTATTTTCAAAAATCGCTGGATAGTGGTTGTTTCCCTCAGCTATGGAAAAATTCCTTTATCATACCTATCCACAAAAAAAAGGTAGTAAAAATAAAATTTCTAAATATAGGCCTTTTGCAAAATTTTCTTGTATGCCCAAATTATTCGAATCTATCATTTACTGTCAACTATCAACTTCCTATAAAATTTGCTCTCTTCAAACCAACATGGGTTTATTTCGGCCAGATCTACAACCACTGACTTGTTGGAATTTGTCTCGGATGCAATTGGAGGGTTTGGAAAAGACTACCAGACAGATTGTATTTATACAGACTTTACTAAGGCGTTCGACAAGTTATCTCTCTCCGTGATATTGTTTAAAATGGAAAAGTATGGGTTTCCCCCTTAATTTCTTAAATGGACTGAGGCTCATTTAGATAACAGAACTTAACCAATCTATTTCCGCCATTCCATCTCTGGAGTCTTGAAGACTTCATCTGGTGTACCCCAAGGTGCTCACTTGGGCACATTGCTCTTTATTCAATCAATTGACGACCTTATCTCTATTGTGAGCCGGTGCAAAGTCTTGATATATGCTGACGACATTAAGCTTTTCGCTCAGATTAAATCGGTTAACGACTGTGACCTTCATAAATTTTATGATTGGTGCACAAATAATAGTTTGGTACTCAATATAGACAAATGTGAGTTTATGACCTTTCACAGGAATCAGAAACCAATCACTTATAATTATGAGTCCTCGGATTCGTCGATTCACCGTGTAGGCTCTGTCTGTGACTAGGGTGTCAAATGTCATCGCATTTGAATTTTGTCTCCCATATAAACTTCATCGTATCAAAAAGAAGTTCTATGCTGGATTTTATAAAACGTTGGTCCCGAGAATTTTCAAATCCTACCATAACATTGCGTTGTACACACACTTGCTTTATGAGACCACTTCTTGAACACGCTAGCCAGATCTGGTCTCCATTCTGCGGTACACACATAGACCGTATCGAGTCCTTTCCGCGGAACTGCTTACGATTTGCTCTCAAGCACCTACCCTGGAATAGTTCATTAATTCTTCCACCTTATGAAGATCGCTTGAAACTTTTAAATAAGAACTCGCTTGAGAAACATCAAATGGTTGCCGATGTAACTTTTGTGCATCAACTCGTAAAGGCGAATGTTGATTCTTCGTACTTACTAGATGAAATCTCTTTCCGTGATAGTAATACCCCTGTTTCATGTTAAATCATCAAGGTCTAGTTTTAGCATGTATGAACCTGTTAATCGCATGTGTATTACTGTTAATAATATGGCTGAGCATTTTGTTCTTGACGTTTCTAACCATGTTTCAAAAAGAATGTCTATATAATATTTAGTCTTTTCAGTTCTATTTAATTTTCTTTTAATGTTTTCTGTTCAATGTTGCATTGCATGTATTTTCATCAGGTATTTGGTTTATGTTTAGTTTAACATTCCAATACTAACACTCACTAAGTGACAGGCGCGTATCCAGATCTGCAGTCTGGCGTGGGGAGGATCAATGTCGATGTCAGAGTGGACAGACATTAAGGACTCATATCCAGATACTCTTTCTCGTGCAAAGATTGTGGAAATAGACGTGACGTAACCGATTCTGTCACGGGTGAAATAAATAAATGACCTCCATCGCTAACTACTGTAGCAAGTTTATTCTTCTCCTATAAATTAAAAGTAAACGTGAAATCAAATTGAACAACACTACTAGAATTAATACGGAAGTACAAGCAAAGTAACGGCAACTATCACAGGCACAGGAAAGCGAATGGTTTTTATTTTTATAGTTTTGCCGTAAAAATTGTGAAGAAAAATTGCAGAAACAATTTTAGTAGCATCAATCCAACTGATCGTTTTCAGCAACCAATAGTTTATAAAAATTCGAAAGAAAAATGTTCAAGTAAATTTCTAAGAACAAAATGTATGCTTGCCAATGCTCAGAAATATCTTTAGCGACCCAGATCAGCCAAGGCACCTGAATCAATATAACTCTTTGGAACTACTGTCAACCGACAATATTGCATGAAAAATCTAAAGAAATATTTTCCGATCTTTATAAAAAAAAACTGAATGATTGTGCCCCTGACCGAAAGAGTGAACCACCAGAATCAATGCACCAATTCGTTTGGACCGTTGTCATTCAAATTCTTAAGGCTAAAACACAATGTGAGCGACACGACAAAAACGCAGTAAAAAACGCTGTCAATTAGGTTCTAATAACATGGCGGTGTATGGTATAAAATACAATGCTGACGACATCGTTCGACGTTGTCGTCGGACTTAAATGAAAATTGAAATTAGTCGCACGTATATAGGGTGCGTTTAGCAAAATTATGATTTTGTTGGTTGAATAAAAAATGGAAGAAAAGTTTATTGACGTTGTAAAATGTCACCGTATTATGAGTTTTATATAACGCTTGGACACACCTTCTTCTATGTTGGTTCTGCTTTTTATATTCATTAGCCAAAACGGCCAGACATGCTACTTTAATAATATTTTTAAATTTATTCGTTGACATTTTTTCTATTTCTAATTTAGAACACAAATAACAGAATAAATTTAATTGGGGATTGACAGCTCTTGTCGTTCCCATTGTGTTTCCACGGACGTTTTGTACGGCGTTTTTTACGGCGTTTTTGTCGTGTCACCCACAATGTGTTTTAGCCTTTAAAAACAATTTGCAAGTGTATTTCTAAGATAAATTTGTACGTTCAATTTTTAACAACTAAGGCTTGAATCAGTGTCGCTATGAAAAATCAACAGGTGGCAAGACGTTGATTGCATGGAACCAGGGTTCTACAGGAAGAACCGTATAACAAAATTATTTAAGTCAAGGCATAAATACAATTGCGACAGGACGGGCAACGGCGAAAGACGAAAAAATACCGCTCTCAAACTTCTAAAAGCATCTTGTCCGAATGCCAAAATTACGACGGGTGACGGTCAGCTGTCGACGAAGTTGCCGTCAGGATTGATCAATTTCTAATTTTGCCGTCATCGCTGCAGTACTACAGCGAACTATGATCGCTGATTAATTTGTTAGAAACAATAACACTTTTTAAACTCGAAATTGTATACTTTTTAATTTATATGAGGAATCGGCACAACAAAAATATAAAAGCACCTTCATAACTGGTCTGCTAAGCATTACGTGCCATTATCTAAACAATCAAATACTAAAATAAATATGCATTCCAAAATTACTTCCTATCCTGGGATAGGTATGATAGATGAATTTTCGATACAATATAAACACGCAAGAAAATTCTAAAAAATGTGTACACGTTTAAAAGACGAAGAGCTACGAGCGAATGACTATTATACGCAATCCACTATTACTACTCAGAATACTCATAAGATAGCAAACAAACTATACAAACCAAATGGGACTATAATAAAATCATCCTGTGCAGTCCGGCGCCACATTCAATTTACCGCGAAGGTTAGGTGGCGCTTCGGGAGGGGTCATGACCCCCTGATCTTCTGTATACGCGCCTGCTAAATGATGAAAAGCTTGTACTGTTGACCGGTAATTTATTAAACGTGTCACTACTATGAGCTTGTGTTAAGCTGGTTCTAATAGTCAAAGATATTAAAAAAAAAAAATCAGAAAGACACTCGTCATGCGAAGAGCGCAACTTTTCACACCAACTGACTAAAGGCCAAAACACAGTGAGAGCGATACAACAATGTTGGCAACTTAGTTGGCGATAATGTCGCATTTAAAACACAGTGAACGCGACTCGACAAATGTTGTTGACAGCTATCTCTGTTTTATTTATTGTAAAAGAAATGGCAAAAAGGAAAATCGCTAGTATAGCTTATGCGGCTTATTTAAAATTGCAAAGCATAAAGAAAAAACTAAAAAAAAATCTACAAACAAACAAAAAATTAATAAAATTTTTCACATTTGTCCCACATATCTATTAGAATGAAATTACCATTAAATCTTAAGTACGTATAGAATAACTTAAAACAATTATGAAATTTTCTATTTATCTTACAACATTTTTTGAGTAACTATACTGTGTTAAAGCAAAACAAAGAAACAAATCTTTGGGCATATAGCATTTTTCGGCTCTTGTCATAATAAGATCTTTTTGACTTGCAACGATATCATCCTATTATCCCACTATCTACCAACGTAGACTATTTCTTTACTAGATAGGCAATTATAATATCTGTTGTCCTTTTAATATCAACGACATTGAAACGCCATATTAAAGCGAAATTAATAAATAAATATTAAATCAAACGAAACAAATAATTTTCATAAATATAACGAATGCTTCGCAAATAAAAGCGTATACCAAAAATTGAATCAGTTTTATTAAAATTTTATCCGATTACACAAATCAATCAATATTTATTTATTTAATTAATTAATTTCAGATTTTCACGGAATCATGGAGAGATAATAATAATTTCAACAATAATTATCAACAAAAAATCCACATTTCATTTTGAGGAATTCTCTGTACTTTTTAACATATTCGGGGTGTAAGCCATGCAAAGTGAAATAAATAAATTCGTCAGAGATTTTTTTATTTCGTAATTATCTGCTTTTTTAATATGTACTGTAACTATAGTGGTAGCGCGTATTTTTCTTCTTCAAACACGTATAAAACTTTTATTTCTGATTCAATATAATTAATATTTTCTTTGTCCAGGTGAAATATGAAAGGAGTTGCAGAGGTTAAAATCGGTATTTCAGTTTTTTTTATCAATCACCCTATAATGATTGAGGTATTCTATGATGATGATTTAAGTTTTATTGGTGTCCTACGAATAGCTGACAACTGACAATAACTTTTGGATATGTGTTGGTGAAACAGGCAACAGAAAGAGGAGGGGGGGGGGGGGGTAAAGCACAATCAAAGGTAACCTAATAAGATGATAGGATACAGCCGAACAAAATTGGAAAATTTTTCGTGTTTTATAAAATGAAACAAATAATGTCATATACTTTCGTCTTTTGCATGAATGGGGGAAAGGAACTTGGCTATGCACTACTGTAGTACGACTGAGACAACGAGCTAAAAACAAAAATCGAGAAAACACAGGATTTCCCGAACCATAAAATCTTAACGAATTCGTCAAAGGCGGCGGAAAAAAAAACTGTAAAGCGTAGGGCTGCTAAGGTGAAAAAACATAATACAGGAAAGCATGAATACTTGAAGGAAGAACTTTGTTGATCGAAGTATTGGAGTTTTGTTATGTGGAAGATAGCGTTGGATCTCCCAACGTGGGTACTGTAATAGAGTTAGGCCTAAGCCACGTACAAGGATGTTAAGTGCTTACATGCGCGATCCGATTGTTAAATAAAATATGAGATTTTTGCATCTATGGGTACTGGAGTAGGGTATAAATGACGACAGTGTGTTTACAGTTATTATACAAAGAATTTAAGTGATCATAAAAGTTATAATAATAAAATCTCAAACAGTAAATTGTTCATGGAGAAGCAGTTGAAGGTTAATTATAAGTTAATGAATTTTGGAAATCGAGCTTGTATGCTACATAGTAGCGCTTATGTACCTAGAATGCATGTGCTGGTGTTAATCTCTTAGCCTTGAATCGGCCATATCTTAATCTTCGCGTGGTCCCCACTGACAGCGCCTAGTAAGGCTGTGTTCTGCCTGTATAGGAAAGATGAAATCTTTTTAGATGTTGCTAATATGATCTTAGGTCCGAATGGAGTAACCAGTCCCATTACTACAAGGATATCTACATACAAAGATATCACTGGAAGTACTCATGGTCATTTTATACGACGCTATACCAATTGGGTAGCCCATATTGCTTGCTTGGTACTACGGGGTAGAGGATCCGCGGAAAGTGCTACAATTAGTAATGCTATTCACCTCAACGTGGAGAAGGCACCCTTGTGGAAGCATCGTTCTGGTTGCGGTGGCCCATATGCGGACAGATTCAGATTGTCTGAGTCTGCATAACTTAGGCGGACATTCTTCTTTGAACAGAAGAGTATATCTTTTGAATAAATGCATACTGTGTGGAAGGATCTGAAAGATGGTCCCTTATTAATGTATGGTTAGAGGATTTGCTTTCGGCGTATAGTTGCGCTAAATCAACCGGGTGCCGTGACCCAAAGATCGGAAGAGATTTTAGATAGGTCGCGTTTCGACCAGTAAGTCCAATGTCAAGCATGCACTGACATAAACTGGTATTCCAGAGACAGAATTCTGCCCCTTGAGGGCGCTGACTATTGCTTGTCTACTAATCCGTGTATTAAGACTGTCGTGAGATTAAGGCTTAAGGGTAGGTGCTCACGTAAAACCCCGACAGCTTTCTGAATCCCTCAAAATCCTATCAAACTAGTGTTCATAATTATATATATTAGGTCACACTACCTCAATATACTTTGATAAAGAGAAAAATTTCACTTTGGCGAAGGTGTTGAAAGGAGATGTAAAATTCCTCTCAAATAAAATTCTCATTTTTCCAAAAAAACATCGGAGAATCCAGCACGAGTTTCTCCTATTTAATCTCTTCTGAGAAAAACGAACATACGCAGAAGCACGTGCTGTTCATATATCATAGGAATTACACCAACAAACATTGATTTTGCTACAAATGGGTAATTCTCTCAACATTTCATAGAAAACCGATTTTCACAAGAGCGCGGAAACATTTTATGACAGTAAAACCTGAAAACTTCGCGCCTTCTCATTTATTTACGCACGTTGCACGCAATCTGCGCCTTCACATTTTTTATATTTATTCATAGAAGTTTTAAAGACAGTTTTTTTTTTCTTCTTTCTATCTTCTTCTTTTCTTGCTGTGTACATTTTAAATGTAAAACATTCGGAAAACTCTTCTGTGTCCTAACTTGTCATTAAATAACTTTGTCATAATTGTTAAACGAGTCAACATCATTTTTTTTTCTGACTTGATTATTAATCACTCTATGTAGTGACGCAATCTATGATAATTATTTTGTATTTATTGAATTATCATTAGAGATTTCCAGGTACTTATAATATTTCTCCTCCTCCTCTCTCTGTTTTCAACATAAACTGGCTTCTAATATGGGTACAGAATAATATAATAAGTCAATTTAAGTTTTGAATGCTTGAAAGTCAAAAAAAAAATATAAACAAAAACCTGAAGTACAACTCAGCCGAAATTACAAGTATGTTAAGCACTAATTTCAAAGGGAAGAAAATTGTGTAAGAAAAATCTCATTATAGAGTTTGTACCTATATCATAAGAAATTATGGGGTGATATACAGGGTGTTTCCCCTTGGCAGGTAAAAAAAAATGTACGGCGTTTGGGGCAATATCAACCATTTAGGAGTTACAGGGTGATCAAGAAAAAAAACTGTTTTTTCACAAAACCCCCGGTATTTTAAAAAGTACTAGGCGGACGGTGACAGTTAAGAGCTCGCTGAACTTCATGACTCCTCCAACGACTGCTCAAATAGCCCCATATCCCGCTAACCTAAGGAGTTACGTGGGTCTAAACAAAATATTTCGGATTTAGTTACTTTTTTTTTCTTAATTTAACCTCTAATTTTTTCTGTAAAACGGTCATTAACATAACTTTTTTATAAAAACTATAAACTGTAGACTCTAGTCTTTAATTTGACCTGTTATAGCCTTTGTGCTATTTGCAGCTGTTAAAGAGTTATTAGCTCAACACAAATTCATGTCATAACGAAATTAGCCGATATTTTTTTTAAATTATGTGCTTTCAGTCACTAAGGGAACAAAAATTTAGGTTTGAGAATAGATTTTGAGCTAATAACTCATTACCAGCTGTAGATAGCACATGGGTATAATACGTCAAATAAAAAAGGAGAGCCTACAGTTCATAGTTTTTATAAAAAAAAGTTATGTTAACGAACGCTTTGCAAAAAAAAATAATAGAAGTACATACAAATAGAAATTAGGCAAGAAAATCTGAAATTTTTAGTTTAGACAAGCATAACTCTTGCTAGGAGAGAGGTACGGGGTGGTTGAGTAGTCGTTGGAAAGGCCATCAAATTCTGCATAAAACGAATTTTTAATTGTTATCATACTTCCTCTACTTTTGAAGATACAGGGTGTTTTTTGAAATACTAGCTTTTTATCTTAATCACCCTGTAACTCCTAAACGGATGATATTCCCCCCCCCCCTAGCCATACAATTTTTATTTAGTCTAGATGAGAACTATCACCTCTTGATCTATTCATCTCCTAAGGGGAAACATCCTGTATAACAGAAACTCATTAAAACCAACACAAATGGTGGGAAAAATTACTCCATTTGATTATTTGAATTCGATATATTTGAGAGATTCGTTACGGCCGTCATATTTGTCATTTATAACACACTTATTTGTTGTAGTTTCGCACGGCATTATAAAATTTTGAATACTAAAATAAAACCAAGTCTAATAATCACTTACGGGGTATTGGATGCAATCACTACATTCTCAACGTCCGTCCATTTTTATGAATTGTGTCATGAACTTTCCTGTTTTAGAACATAAGTCTATTATTAAGGAACGTTACACGACTTACCTAGTTCTTAGAACACACATTCGGATATGTTTGTAGATTTATTTTATTTATTATAAGAAAACTACAGCTTCCAAGGTGTAACTGATAAGACTGACTAGGTATACTTGATAAGATACTAGCTTTTTCGAATTAATGACAAATTAGTTTTTGCGATACATGGAAACTATCGCATATTAAATTATAAAATACATTCTTGAATTTTCCGTCATATTAGGCCACAACGTCCATTTAAGCATTAATTTTGATAGAAAAAAAAAATACAATAATCAACTTGGAAGCGTTTCTCATAAATATCTTTTAATTAGAAATTTATATAAAGCTTCCGAAGCTATTGTAAAATTTCAACAAAGCTCTAAAGCTTGTTGGCTCTAGAAAAGGCAGTACTGCAGCTTCATCATGACAATCTGCTAAAACTTACAATTTAAGCCTCAGGATTCAAGCTTACATTTGTTATTGAAAATCTACACAGGCATTACCAGGGATTTGAATACAAAAGGAATGCATAATAGGTCAGCAGGAAATTAAAGGTACATGACAGTAGGATTTGCAGGTATTCATTAATAAATATCCATAAAAAAGGTACTACTGAAAAACATTTATATGAGATCAGTCCTGCAAATTAGTGGCGATATTCAATTTTGCAGAACAAATTATGCTGAGACAATTATACTGGTATGAAGAATGGTAGATTTTTTTTTTTTTTTTTAATTGAATCTTGTTTCATCTACGTAATATTCACTACACGGTAGACTGAGTACAGTTGTAACAGCAGCGCAATATTGTGTGATTCAAACATACGGGTGAGGTGAAGCCGTTACATGTATGAGCTTGCTCAGTAGTCGTCTTGTGTCGCGCTGGGTGTGTTGGATGTGTCCAGAACAAATATTTGATTTTTTTTACAGCTAAGGATAAGTATTTGATCCTATATTGTTTTTACTTCCATATTCTACTGTACGCAGTACAGATATGTGCATTACCTTCTAACAATAGTTGGAGATTAGAGAATAAATATATTAATGTGTAGCTTCGCTATCGTAACCCATTTTTTATAAAAATATAACAATATCGAGAAATAGTGATTAGGAATTATTGTACACTTTCTCTGTGGTTGATTGTAAGATTACAACATGTCTGGGACATGTCTACTACTAGGGTAACAAATTGATTACTTGCCTTTGCAGATGCCATGTGTACGCAAACGATATAACAAAAAAAATGGAAACTTGATATAATCACTTACTTTACGTGTGGAGGCGTACGAAAACCTAAAAAATTGAATGCCAGTATGAGCAGCAGCAATTTATGCCATATACCTTTCAAGCGGCTCCAGATCCATCCTGCTTCTCTTATGAAACTTAATATATATCTAACACTATTTACCTAGATCCATCCTGCTTCAGTCAGAAAAGCCAGGATATATCTGAACTCTTTACTTTGCAGCTTCCCCAGACTTGAAAAGAAGTATCTACCCAATAGCCTACCTCTTTTATTCATCAAAGCGGGACATTCGCAAAGCACGTGTTGGATGGACTCGATTTCCTCTAAATCCTTACAGCGCCTGCAGAAATCGTTTGCCGCTATTTCCAACCTCCTAGCATGGTCTCCTATGTCCCAGTGATCCGTAATGACCCCTACTAGATTCCTGGTATTTGTTCGGCTGCCATTATGCAGTTAGTTCTCTTATCCTCTTCCTGTCATATGCAGGCCACAATTGCCTCGCAATATGGCACATATCCCTGCTGGTCCACAGGATGCTTATCTTTTGATAGGCGCCTCTGATGATGACGTCTTTTAAAGCTTCGATTGGGATCCTCTCATAAGGTACCGGTGCAGAGCGATCCATTTCAGAGCCCTTTTTGGCCAACTCATCAGCCGTTTCGATAACAGCTATCCAGCAGTCCTGTTAAGTCGCTGCGAGCTCTTCCTGAAAAACACTGCATTGGTCAGGCAGTCTATAAGATTTGTACCACTGAAGATCTCTAGAGTAAACTTCAGCCTCTGTGCCCGCACACGTCTAGGAACATGTATCCCTAACAACGTATAAAAAAAATGGAAGCGGCTGTCGATAATGATCTCCCTGTAGAAATGGCTTATAGATCGAAGAATAAAGTTTTCACTAAGGAACAGCAGAGAGAACTGTTGAAATAGTTTATCCATTGCGACGATTTTGGGCTTTAAAAAGAAAGAAATCCGAAAATTTCCATTTCATTTAATTGTGTAGTATGAACTTGTCAGACCAAGTACATGGAATGAAAACGAAATGGCGGGAAGAATGGTTTCGTTCCTTAATGACAACGACGAGAATTATCGGTTGGTAACTTAGAAAAAATCATGGATCGTCATAATTTTGAGCCGCAAGATGTGTACAACATAGACGAGACTAGAGTTACAGTTACAACGGTCGAAAAAGCTGATAGGATAGTAACCAATGTGGATCATAACAGATAGCAGCCATAATCTCGGCTGAACGTGGAACGCTTTGTTAGAGTAATTTCTGCAGTAAGTGCTTTGGGTAGTGATACACCGCCAATGTTTGTATCTCCCAGAGTTAATTTTCACGATCATTTGGTAAGGGAAGCAGGAAGATAATTTTTTGGTCTTTTTGAAAAATACTGAAAAGCATTCAAATGATTCACTCACAAGGTGTTAATATTGATCGACAATAATCCATTGCATGTCAATATAAAATCGTCTGGAATTTTGCGAATAGTAAGGGATCTCATTCAACACAGAAGCTTCAACCGCTTGATCGACCTGTATTTGGGTCACTTAAGAAATCTACTAACACTGCTAGCGATCTTGGATGCTCAATAATCTAAAAACACAAATGAAAATATATGATATTCTTAGTATCATTGATATCCAATTTTCAAGCGGGTTCATTAATACTGGAATATTCCCATTTAATCGCAATTTGTGCACGGATCAGTTAATTTTTCTCCACCGTACGTAACAACAGACCAATCATAATGCTTCTATCTAAGCAGTAGATATGAACCCTTCTAATCCTGATTATGTGTAACCTGAAACTCAAAACCTTCAACAGTTTTTGTAAGACCAATTATTGCCAGCTGAGGTCTTGCCAGATGAGGTCGCATTAGAAGAGAGATACCAAAGATTCTATAATACAAAGATATTGCAGGCACATTGTGTTAGTTTGATCTCAGTGAAAAATAATGGGGAATCTCGGAGATTCCACCTCTGTTGAGTAATTATTAAAACTTCGCATTGTACACGGCCTTCACTAATAATGAGCATAACAGTCTGGACCTAATGTAGAGAAGCCCTAAATTTTTTCTTAGAAATTTACTGGAAATATTTTCTTTAGAATTTGTATGAATTTGGCCGACAAAAGGTTCCTGGGAGCGGCTAATAATTTTTATGAGCGTAGAGGCTAGTTAAGCTATAAGCATTGATTTCTTTTTAGAAATTTTCAGAAAATATTTCGGCAGAGTTCTTATTCATTTAGTGGCCGAATGAAATTATTTTCAGATAAAACACTTTCATGTGTGCCGTTGTCGGCCGACAAAAATGCATACAAATTCGGATCAAAAAATATCCAATAACTTTTTAAGAAAAAATTGAGGGCTTGCCTAAGATTTGTTGGGTGGGAAACACTGTGGAGTTTTAGATAATCAATTCTATTTTAGAAAATTGAGTTCTGTATACAGTCTTTGGAGATACAGTACGTTGAGTGTAAAACCAGTCCCACACAATGTGTGCATTTGTCAAATATTTGGCAATGCGTCTGGTTTACACACACCTCGTCAAATGAGATGCATTGCCAAATATTGGACGAATGCACACATTGTGTGGGACCGGCTTTAGGAGCAACAACTCAGGACTTTGTAACGTAGATTACTAAAAATACAATCTTCAATATGACACAAAACACAAACGAGACGCATTGCCAAATATTTGACAAATGCGCACACATTATGTGGGACCGGCTTAAGAGCTGTAATTATCTTAAGGTTGACTGATTTTAACTTTTTGCTAATAAACATCATTTTTCTAATGATTTCGTAGTTTTTTTATGTGTTACATTCCACCGGGGGTAGGGTCACAGGGTAGGTACTACCTTTCTGATTACCTTTTCTACCTCTCTTGTGAAGCGTAACCATAGTTATAAGGTACATATGGAATTTTTGTAAATTTTTAGGAAAATAAATACGATTTATGGAACAGTAATCAGTTTTATGGTATATCATTGTTCATAGTTAAGGTGCTGCCATCTGTGGGGAAGGTGTGTGTGTTATCTAAGGTGTTGTAGAATCCTGATATGTGCTTTTTAGTTTTTTTTTAGTTTTTACTAGCAGCGTAATTCGAAATGTTTTAACCATACTCAGTCTGCCCTACTTCATTTCTAATCGACGCGCCAGGAAAAGTGAACTATCAAGATCAGGGAAATTTCACTTTGGGATTACAGCTTTATAAATTTAGCCAAAGCAAAATTTTGTAATTTCTCCATTTCAATTAAGTTATTTCAATTATTTTCTATTATTGTGTACTTTTTTTCTTATTTGCCGATACACTTACTGTAACATCTGGAAATATGCTACAGAAGTTTTATATTCTGTTCTGCGCTATCGAAGGTGTACAAAAAAAAACCCTTAAGAAATTTTATTTATATTAGATAGTTGTTTTGAAAAAATGAAAGAAAAGAAAATATTTTGTAGTCATAAAATTACAAGGAAATACAACAGTAATTCAAGAATATCACAATGTAATTGTTTTTAATGAATCTTTTACCATTTGAAATATTCACAATAGCATAAAATTACGAATTTTCCTACCTTGATAGCTAACTTTACGTAGCTGACACTATACCTTAAATTACATTTTGGATAAATCGAAAACTAAATTTTTCTAGTTAACATATTTATTCCTGATAAAGCTTCCAAGGAAAAAGCAATAGTACTATGATGCACTTATTACCCACTATCAGTAGCAAGCGAGAAAATTATTATTATTATTAATACTCGTACATATGAATTATGTGGGGTGTTTCCTCCATGGTTGTACATAGAGCGAGAGGTGATATCACCTAAGCAAACAAAAAATTGTAAAATTTCGGATTTTCTAACTTTTTTTTGTTGAGTTTGACATTTGTTTTTTTTTTTTACAAGAATGTGGTTAACACAACTTTTTTTTATAAAAACTGTAAACTGTGGACTTTCATCTTTCATTTTACCTACACACCCTATGTGAACGAAGATGTCAACTCAACAAAAAAGTTAGAAAGTCATAAAGTATACAATTTTTCGTTTGGCTAGGCGAGTACTATGAAATCTTGCTCTATTATGGAGCACCATTGAGGAAAAACCCTGTATAATTATTGCTTAATGCAATTCGTAAATCAGATTTATATTATTCATCGAAGATTTCCTAATGATTGTTTTTCGAGGATTTCCTTTATGATTGCTCATCAATATTTTCTTTAATAATAATTCATGGAAATTTTTATCGACATTTACTCCTCAAAAAAAGCATCATAACCTATCCTATTTAAAATTCATCAAAATTTTCTTGCAGAAATGGAATGATGAATGCTACGAAAAATGCAATATGGCTTCAATAAGGTATGCAATCCATTTTCCGAAGGGAGTCTCCTTCCTTTACATTGAGAATGCTTTTAACTCAGTTTGACCAATTGGACCAATCCAATTCGAATTCTGAAATTACCTCATGAAAATAATATATAGTTTCCTGACATCAAGGAAATTTTATGTAGAAGTTGATTTATGCATATTATCATCTTCCCATTCTATCGAAGCAGAGGTTATAGAGCTGGATATACGAGTAAATGTTATAAAATCAATGCCTATCAGAAAACCAAATAACTTGGTGTCGTCAACATAAATGACCTTTTTATGGCCATTATTCAAAAAGCAAATTATATTTGGTGATCACTATCTTCTTTTCTGAACTCATATTTTGTTTTCAAGCTCTAACCTTTATCTGTGATACATATATATATGTATATTGTCCTCGAATTTGTTCGTACTGGGATAAAATATATATATACATATACATATTTTTTTTTAATAATAGGCATTGCGTTGTTAACTGATCTTAGGTCAGGAACGGCTGCCATATCCAAAAATGTCCTTCCTAACTAAATATAAACGAATAGACTCCGAATAGTATTGGATTGCATTCAGGTCAGGTACCTTAACTTCTTCAATAATACTTTAATGCTCCCTCCACGTACCAAACAATTTGTTGGCATCGATTCCTTCTTCAAACTCTCCTGGTACCTAGGCTGCTAGGGCTAAAAATGGCTAGGAGCAATATGGTGTACCTCTAATGATCTACCTCACCCCTACCAGATTTATATCCAACTGAATTCATATGGAGTCTACTTGTCAGAAACTCAGGGAAGATGTGGGAATATCAGAAAATATTAGGTATTAGATTAAGACGGTTTAACTTAGATAAAAGATGTTCATCATTTCAAATGGCTTCGATTAAAGGAAAAACCAAGAAAAGCATAGTGTTTCGTTTAGATAAACCAGATGGGTTTTCTTAAGGAACTGCTTCTTTCAAAAATGAAGAGCCGCTTTGGGTCCCGTCTTGATATTACTAGGTACGCAAAATTTTATAATGGACCAATAATAACCGACCAAGTGCGAGTCGGACTTGCGCACGAAGGGTTCCGTACCATCGAACAAAATTTAACACTATGTACTTTTTATTTATTTTTTCAAATGAGAGTATGCGTCATGTGAAAAAATAATGCTGTCATTTGAAAAAAAAAAGTTACTACTTATGATAATAATAATGAATGAGAATAAAACGAAGGAAAAAAACGTCGAAAAAATCATGTTTCTTGTATGCCCCCTTTAATTTTTAATTTTATTTCATTTTTTATATTTTTTGTTATATCGCCAATAAAAATACACAGTCTGTGAAAATTTCAACTGTCTACCTATTACGGTTCATGAGAAACATCCTGGTGACAGACGGACAGCGAAGTCTTAGTAATAGGATTCCCGTTGTTATACCCTAGATGAAATCATAGGGGTATACTAAGTTTGTCATTCCGTTTGTAACACCTCGAAATAATGATGGAAGAGCAAAATGGATTGGACACCCACGCATAATATTAAAAGTTATTTCGATTTTTGCATGTCCGTCCGTCCGTGTGCACGATAACTCGAGAACGCGTATATTTAGAGAGCTGAAATTTTGTGCACGGACTTTAAAAAAAAAAAAAAGTAAAATTAAGTTCGAAAATGAGACAAATCGGACAACTCCTTCATGGTGTTGCCACATAAAAATTTCGTTTTCCGCTATATATTTGGACACTGCTTGAGAACGCGTCGACGTAGAGAGCTGAAATTTTGTACATGATATTTTTACTATATTAGCAAATAAAATGTCAAAAATAGACTAAATCCGGCAACTCCTTCTTGGTATTGCCATATAAAAATTTAGGGTTTTTACGTATACTTTGAAAACGATCACTCCTAGACGTTTTTGTTGTACTAAAAACTTCTGCAGAATACGAAATCCTATAAAATTGGTTATGATCATTTTTTCTGTGCGACAAACCGTTCTAGAAATATATGCGAAAAACAACTTCAAAATCAAACTTGAATAGATCGGTGACCATACGAAATTTAATACGGGCATTCATCTAGGGTATCATAAGAATTGGTCTTAGACCAATTCTAGCTTTTTTACTTGTTACTCTTTGGGTACGGAACCTTAAAAATCGAGGAAACACTCATTTAAGAAGTAATAACATGTTTTTTTTTTAAGTAAAATACTGAGTTCTTATTTCCGCCTTTTGCCTCCTTTTAACTTTTATTCAATGCTGAATCTATCTTGATATTGAGCTTAAATAGTCAGAAATTTGTAGAGCAAAAATACCTTGGCATCTTACTCCGAACATAAATTCTTGGAAACAATAATGAAATAACATGTACATATATTTAGAACTATCAGGCAGATACAAATACTAAACAGAAATAAATGCATGCAAGAATGTCATCTACGGAGTATTAACTATCATGTTGTCGGATAGTATAGGTACGATAACTGGTAAAAAAAAAAATTATATCAATGGGTGCAGTGGTTAACTTGCTGCAAGATGGTGAACATTCAAATTTTGAAGCAATTTCAATTTTTCCAATTTTGAAATATACATCTATTTCTTTTTTGTTTACTTTTAGAGAGGATTAATTTATATTAAATCTTCCAGCTATAATTTATAAAATTAGTTTTGTGTTTCAATCTATGGGTCATAGCTTAGGACGCCTCCGGTATATTTTACTAGAGCTTTTCAAAATAAAAAAATAAAAAATGAGAAAGACTGAATTCATAATCTAAGCTTCAGTAAAATTAGGCAACGCTTTATTTATTTTTTAATACCATGCCCATTTTTGCCTTCTCAAATTAACAGGAAGAAAACTTCACATAAGAAAAATAATGGTAAAATAAGAACGTTGCTAGCGACTATACAAATACAAAGGAAACTTAAAATTTATTAAATTCCGGAGAAAAACTAATTGTCTAATATCTAAATAAGTATAGAACAAAATTTCCATATGCATAAACGGTATTATGACGTCTTAAAATATAAACATGTCACTAAAAGTTACTTTTATAATTTACGACCGCCTCCAATAAATTGTATACTACAGAAAGTAAAATGTGAAATTAGAGATGTTTTAAATGGACTTTAGCTGTAACTCAACTTGAAGTAGACTACTCGACAGACGAAGTAGTCAATGGCTGCCATTAATCTTTTGAAATGAGTCAGAATACTGCATTTTATTTTTGAAATATACTTAAAGACGCATAGCCTTACTGATATATGGGTATGCAATATATTGCATTTTTCTATAAAATGATTCACTCCGGTTTTTAACTGTAAAAGGCTTTGAAAGATATGTCATTCGTAATACTTATGTAATTACATCTTGAGTAAACAATTAAGCAGTAGCGTATAAGTGTCTGTGTTGCATTTATTATAAATGTGCCCAGAATCATTGACGTCTTAGAAAGGATATGTCGCTACTTGTCTTTCGTTTGTTATTTCTAGCTTTTTAAACTTTTAATAAAGGACTTTTCAATGACTGGATATAATTTGTTATTTGGTTTTAACCATTTTTACTTGATATGCGGGAACAATCTATTTCTACCATTAAAAAAAAGTTTCTATCGCATTTTTTGCAAGTAGCGACATCTCCTTTTTAAACGTCAATGATTCTGGACACATCTATGTATAAATAGTCAATGTTTAACATTTTATTATTTATTTATTATTTATTATTGTATTATCTTACTTCTTCATTGGAATACATTTTTTTTGTGTTTTTTTTTTTTTACTGTATTTACTTTATTTTTCGGATGTTATTTCCGAATTCAGAAAAGTTATGGGCCAAAATAAAAAACAAAATCTACTAAGGAAGAAAGAAGACTAATTTAGAAGTTGTTCCAAAAGGAACAAAGTATCAGCAAAATTTATAGGACTATAAGCTGTTCGAGGAAGAAAGTGGAAAATGCTGAAAAGTCATGAAAGTTTTGAAATAATTTAGGCTGAGAAAAACTTCTAATTGAGAGGACAGTCTGATATTCAAGCATTCTCTTAGAGAGCCTTTCACCAGTTTAGTGAAAATAAGAGCACGAATGGAGGAAAATTATGGCGTCCGTATAGATTTCGCTAGAAGCCATTGGTCCAAATGTCAATCATTTTGGTATTTGGTCATTTGGAGTGATGAATCCAAATATAATCTGAGTAGAGCTGATGGACGAAGTTATGTGTGACGCCGACCAAACAATGAACTGGACTTTAAATACACCAAGAAGACAGTCCAGCTTGGAGGCGGTAGTATCATAGTTTGGGGTTGCTTTAGCGATAACGGTGTTAGACCAATTATTGATGAAACAAAGAGCAGAATGGACGATCTAATATATACAAGCATATTGGCCAGCCATCTGAAAGAATTCTCAGAAGATATTCCACTGTCAGCATACTGCCAGCGGATGTTTCAGTACGACAATGCGCTATGTCATATGGCTCGCAATATTAGGGAATGGCTTGAGCAGGGCCAAGCTTCCACAATGGAGTGGCCTTCACAGAGCCCTGATAAAAATCCGAAAATAAAACCGAAGAAAACAAGGGAATCATAGGACACCATTAAAGTGACGATCTGATAGCTTTAAGTGTCTCCTGCAAAAGAACACATACATAAGACAATTTCATAGTTAGTTATTGTTGGCCTAGTTATAGTTTTAATCAAACCACAGTTGAACTCGGTGTATCTAGTTCTCAATTAATTCAATTGGACGAGTTAGATATATAAATCTGACATTGTGAGCATACACATGTGGATGTTCACATCTTCAATAATATAAAGAAGATCAATATTGTAAAAGCAAAAGAGAAACGGTGTTAGTATTGAACCTTGTGGTACACTGCAATTGACACCAATTCACTTAGACTTTACCAACTTTCACATTTCCTGAAAGCGATTGAAAGAAAGTCTGATATAATTCTAGAGGATGAATACGAAAAATATTTTTTTTTTTTTCAGGTTAGATAATAGTGAACTGTGACTGATGGAATATCAATGTGCTTTAGTGAACTCGCAAAGTACCAAAGCTGTTAATAAATCGTTGTCCAACGGATTGTGTTTATAAGTAGATCTTTCAATAAAAAAGCTTTATTGCTAAAACCAGTACCGGGCTACCATTTCGAAATGAACTTATTATCCGAAACCTACTAGAGAATTTGACGAAATCATTAATTTCTCGAGAATTTCGCTTAGAAAACAAGTAAACTTATTAGCCGATAATCATAGACTACACTTGGTAGGTACTAAGTATTTAAAACAGCTTGATGTGACCTTTCAAATCTAATCTGATATTCGGAACGAGCTATGTTAAAGGATAGTTACTAAATATACTAAGATTAATATTAACATCATCACTGTTCTTTAGCTGACATGTTGGCAAACCCTTTCCACATACGTCATATCGCTTTAGATTTGACTACAGTTTTTTAGATGGCAGAGATGGATTTAATGTGTTAGTAAAATATAGTTCTTCTTTGCTCTTCTAATTACAGTATTCGCCTTATTTGTTTTGTACTTTGAAAAACATTCCTTTGACTTACATCTCGTGTACATATGTGAGGTATGATCAAAAAATACGGTGAATGAATTTTTATAGCAGTAACTACTGACGTTATATCCAATTGAAGTTATCCGTCTGATAACCTGTTTTTTTTTTTTTTTTAGAAAGTTAGTGTTAAGTTTGAACAAATTGTGACTTGCCAGTCGGCTTCCACAGTAGCAAGAATGGGGTCGTTTACCATATCTGTCGCACATCATGGATTTCGAACAACGTGTTAATATAAAATTTTTTTTTAAGTTAGAAAAATCGAAAATGAGTCCGTTGAAGACGGGCAACGTTTGGGACGTCCTTTGAAAAAAGTGGCAAAACGGATTCGTTAAAACAGGCGATTGACTATTCGAGAGCTTAGGGAAGAACTAAACATCTCGCACGGGTCCATGCAAAGCCAGAAAAATGGTTCAATGGCTTTCTATTTCATTACGACAACGCCCCGTGCCATACCTCGCTTCTGATACGCAAACTATTTGCCGAAAAAAAAAAAATTCTTTTCTGTCCACATCCACCGTACTCTCTATATTTAGCACCATGCTACTTTTGGCTCTTTCCAAAAATAAAAATTACACTAAAAGGAAAACGTCTTTACACCTTTACTATTTAAGGTAATCCGTTTAATATGCAGAGGTCCTATTAAAAAATTTCAGTTGTTCCTCGACTGATGAAGATACAGGTAGTAAAAGTGTTTTCTACAAAAATTTTATCGAAAGAACGAAATCTAATTGCATTAGGCAAAGGTAAAAAGCAAATGTTGTAAGACAAGTGCATAAATGCATGATCAAATATACTTGACTAAGTCAATCTAATTATGAAAAAGGACATTATTTATATCACACAGAAAGAAATAATTCAAAAGCAATGGGATTATTACAGTTGTATAGTAAGTTGATAGATCTATTTAATTAATTGAGTCAATTTGTCTCCAGTAATTGTTCATCTGCATAAAAGCATTTAAATTGATTACCTACGGCTATACTTACATTTCTTAATTGATATACATATATGTATATATCGACTGGCATTCATAAAACAATTATTATTTCTGATGATATACTGATCAAAATCCTACACAATCAGATACTTGTAACAGCTATATCATACTCCTAATAGTAAACATATATATAACTTAACTGTAAGTGGTACAACACTTATCTATATGATATCCATTCAAAATATCTAATTACAGACGTCAATCCTGCAGGCATGAACTGACCTATATGCTGTCAAGTTTCTTAATATAATAGTTACATACGTACATATAAATATAAGTACAAAGATGTACTGACAGGTGTATAAAACCTATTAAGGATACATACATATGTCTATGTATACATATTTGATGAATCACTTATGCTCTCATATCTTCTGAAAATTTTCTTAAAGAAGTAAATATTTTCAGTAAAGTATCCTCCGGGCGGGGAGCACATCTTATAGTATAGTATATGTATATACAATTATTAAGTGCCTCCTTCAAAATCCTTCATATATAATATCTAAAGTGGATGCAGGATATAATCTCAATGAAATTTATTGCAACCCAGTTATCTTGTTGGCGCTTAAACTTAAGTAATATAAGCCATTTCATGTTCCCTTTTGCTCTTATACATTATATACGTAACATGGATGCAAGTGCCAATATCATTACCGTTTGGTAGTAGGTAGGTATAGCTGGAAAAGTGCTCAGGATGAAGGTAGAATACTTAAAAAAAAAAAAAAAAAATTTATATAATATGAAAAATGAGAAATTCCATAAAATTATGATTTTACGCTTTTTAACCTTCCTCATAATGTTTTTTTTTTCTTATCCTTGATGTTTCAAGAAGGAAATGGAATAATCTGGAAGAAATTCAATTCAAAAATAAACAAACAAAGTCCAGGAGAATATTGTAGATTTTGGAAATAGTTGGTATGTGGATTTTACTATTAATTAAAAAAACTTAAAGTAAACGGAAACTTTTAGAAAGAAAAGAACAAAAATACACTTTAAATCTAAAAACTTTTAAAGGGTCACGTACCAAGTTAACTAATGCATCCTCTGAACAGGAAGTACTTAATCCTTTTGCTTATACTTAAAAACAACTCGTGTGTAATACTTAAGTGTAGAGATTATGCAGGCACATGCATCCTACAACACGGATATGAATGTATTCTTTAAGATTTACAGAATTACATATTTGTATTAATGTTGTTGTTGATTTTGTTGCTGTTATGTTGTTGTTGTTGTTATTATTATTATTATGTTGACATCACTTTTCTCTACATTATTATCACACACAAAATTCCATAAAAATTACTTTCCTTTATTATATTTTTTTTTTATTTTTTCTTATTTTTATGTGTATAACTCACTTTCATCTATAAATCATAAGAGCCACTAAAAATATATAAACAAGAGAAAAAATAGCCCGAGTCACGCTCATATCCTGCCCAATGAAAGATATATTTAGACACTTTGGTGCAGGACTATATAGCCTATATACGCATATATATATATATATATACAATGACGATGAGTATAAAAGAAGTGATACACCCAAGTCATATCATATATATATATATTTACATATAGCTATATATATTTACACTCTCTAAATATACACCAATAAGTATCAACCACTGCGTATATATATAAATGTAGTATAACACTAACCGAAGAAGAGGAACCTTGACGATTACGTAACATTTGTCACAAACTTCCTATACAGTTTACTAGATGCTCTACATAATGACTCTTTGGCGCAATATATAATAACACACGGGGTTAGGAAAGAGCTACACTTGTCATCAAATATAAATAAATTATCCACCGAAAACACTCTTGATTACATCTCTGCAGCAAGAGTTTATTACAAGAGTGTGAAAATGATTCCCAAGTGTTTAGTAATATAAGCACCATAAAACGTCCGTTATTAGATTTGGATTTTCGTAGATTTTATAATTAAGCACAAATCTCCCGAAAATCGTTGTAAATCGTTTGGTGTAAAACAATAATAATTAATTCAGAACTTTTTTTTTGTTTTCTTGTTTAGTTGATTTTAAAAAGTTTTTTAAGAATACACTTGAAAATTTTTTAACAATCCATTTAATACGCACACGTTTCTTTTACGAATTTAGAGCACTTGCACACAGAGTATAGAGCTGATGGCCTCAGCACACGATCTGAGGTAATGGCATCAAATAGTGCTGCTGTAGCTGGCAGCTGGAGGATAATATCTTCGCCTTATAATACAATGAAAGTTAGCAGAGTATATAGTAGATCAACGAAAAGCTCACCGCACCAACAATTCTCATGACCCACCCCAAATCCCTATCATTGACGCCCGAAATAGTAGGTAACCTACCATAGATACAGAAAGCTTTCTTTCTCTAAGCTTATCAACTACACACAATAGCAAGGAATTGAAATAGAAAAAAAGGATGCTACTCATCGTCTCTGTTTTCATATACATATTTATGTATGTATGTATGTAGTACCTACAATAGAATAGACTATAGGATAGGATAGGAAGGACTTTGGGGAGGTGAACTGATGGCCCACCAAAACTTCATTATGTTGCCAGATACACATTAACATTCAGTCATATGAATCCCATTTTAAAGTGAGAGTCACGGAATGTGGCACAATATTATACTCTCATCATCAGGACTTCAGGAATCAAGTTCTACGCTGCTGAACTGAAGTTCGGATAAAGTTTTCTCTACTGAACGGGTTTGAAATTTCGTTTTTCCTTCTTTTTTTCTTTTACTTATTTTTTTTTTATTTCTTTTTTATTTTTTTATTTTTTTTTTTTTTGTTGGAATGCTATAGCTTTTCTATTTAGGTTAGTTAAGGGTGCGGCCCGAAATTGGAAACTGGCACAATTCGTATAGTCCCACAACGACGTTGTTGTTTTTGGTCCTACTCCATTTCCCTGAATTTCTTTCTGATGTATAAAATTTATCACTACCATTTTCAACATGTAGATATGCACATATAGATGTTTGTGAAATAGATGTACAAAATGTTAACAGAGCTTTTGAGTAGAGAGCTTTTTTATTTTTTTCCTTTAGTGTATTCAATATAAGGGTGCGTCCTTGCGAACCTAACATAGGGTATATATCACGTATTTATCGTTGGCTGTTTTTAGTTCTCAACTATGACTTTTGGGAGTTAAAACTATGCAGCACACAAAATTCAGGTGAAAATGAGCAGGGATTACGAAAATTCCCAAAAGTATTTATCTTCATAATGGAAATATCTCAGAAACTTTACTGGTAAGGTAAGGTATGGTAGTACCATAGTATGAGGAGTATAATGTATTATGTAGTCCCAAAGCGATTCGCTCAATTTGCTGTGTAGTTTTATTTCGATTGGAGGTTGAATATTTTTTCTTTTTTCATTGTGCCTTTTCTTTTTTTTTTATTTACTCTACACAAATTACTCTAACCTTGAATGCTCTTTTTCACTACATTTACCTTAATTGCAACTTTTATTAAAATGGGAAAAAAAAGCTCGAATTGACCTTGATTTTCTTACTTCAGTCTCATTTCATTGCCCTAGGTCGAGGTGTAAAGCAGGCTCGTCGACGTTTTTTTTTTTTTTTTTTTTTTGTATTTATATGTAAATATAATTTGTGCATAATATTCATAGTTTACACCTTTCGCTGGGTTAAATTTATGATCAATAAATTTGATGACCACTTTGTAGTATGTACCTGATAATTATTTTGACGTAAATTGAGCATAAATACACACCACTTTTATGGGTTGTAAATATTTATAGTTTGAGTGATTGTAAAGTTGTGGTGTTTGTATATGACAGAGGTTATTAAATGAACGTATTTTTGTGTATAGGGTTATTCAGAAAAAATAGTAAAATACTCAATTATAGGTGAATTTTGTGTGATTCAGTTATGTTACCATTCTACTGTTTTGCAGTCACTGTGATAAGAAAAAGCAAAGAATCACATTAGTCGAATATGGACATGCTAGCAATCGGACCTTTTATTTTTTGTGTCTCGAAGTTTAATAAGTTTTAATTAAAAATAAAGAAATATACAAAATATATAAAACAAATTTAATTTTTTATTAACAAATCCTGACATCTTATTTTCTCAAAGTTATCCTGACAATTGTATTTAAAAATACGCTATTTAAGTTAGAAAAAAATCCTATACCATGGTTGAGGATATTATATAGTTTTTCTGAAAGTATCTTCAATAGCTGATTGATTTGACAGTGTAGATTTGAACATAAATTTAATTAAACAGTGTATCTGATTTAAGCCGTAAGGATTAAACTTAAGTCTTTTTTCAGTTCCACTTTGAACTCCTTGGATTAACTTAGCTAATTATATAAATTGTAAGTGTCTACATATTGTGATATAAATTATTGACTATGTACAACAACAATTTTAACACTTACTGTTCAGGATTCATAAATTCCTGAATATTGGAAAAACCAAAAAAGCTTGAGCTAAGAAAAAAATTTACCAAAGATCTGTACAACTCAGTAATGAAACGAGCCAGACAGCAGTATCTATACACTGCATTTGCACATAATAATTACTTTTAAGCTGAAAAATTATTATTGTGCTTAAAATATTTGAAAATTAACATTATAAAATTACGAAAAATTGTGCAGGCAAGATATTTGTAATTAAGGATGTATGCCAAACGAGCTAAATGCTGGCTAAATCTATTACTTTTTCATTTAGTAAATTTTCGAGCTTTCTAATTCTTCTTCTTTCTAAATGACTAATTCTTTTTTTTTAATTGCACAGTCGTTTTTTTAATTTGAAGGTTTTTTAAAAGTATTTCTTTTGGGTATATAATGCACAATGTATGAACGAAATCAAAGAGCGAGTGGTTATGACCGATGTAAGTAAGCAGGAATAAATTTTTATAACTATTCACGGATTGAAATATTTTCTTTTTAATTACTTCAGGGACGAACGATGAAACAATGAAGTTTCTCGCAGCTAGGATAACGTTTGATGAGGAATTCATAAATAAAATATTCGATGTAAGACAAGTTTGGGAGTAAGTAAATAATTTTGCTAAAAATATTTTATTGAAATTTAATTATTGTACAATTTGTAATCTAGTCATGTTTTATCAAAAGCCGGGATTAATAAGTCGCATGAAAAATTAAAAAAGAAATGGAACAACTTAGTCAGTAAATATAAAGTAAATTCTTTCTTCTTGTTAATTTTTTATAGAAAAAATGTTATGAAGTGCATTTGTTTCAGCAAATTAGAGAACCTCCAACAAATTCATCCTTCTCTCAGTCCTAGTCCTCTTCATCTTTTTTTGTAAAATTTCTGCATTTATAAATAAAATTCGGGAAAATAATATTACCGCCATAGACTCTTTATTTATTTCCTCATTCAAATCCATCTTGTACAATTTATGTAAGATAAAAATTAATAAACGCCACACAATTTCAATAGCACTGAAAGTGACAGCTGAGCAATTGGCTAAATTCCACTTTAGTTTAATTTAGCCAGCATTTAGTTCGTTTGGCACACATCCTAAGTAAAATTAATTTACAAGCAATTTTATACGAAACGGTAACACTTCAAATTCAAATGCTGAGGTGCAGTTGGTGTTAAGATCCAATGTGGGCTTAGCATAAAAAAGGGGCAGGTGCCGGTTTTAAAAATGACAAGACAGGATTTTTCCAAATGTCAGACTTCAATTGTTTATTTTATCACAGTATTTCAACAAACTTAGAACTAGGCTATTCCAATATAAAATTCATTCAATAATTCTACAAATTGTTCTAATTCAAGTACTTTATTCTACAATCTAATTTTTATTTGGAATTAAAAATTTTTTTTATCTTTACTGGCATTACGCTTCCCATTAATCAAATTAATGACAAGTGCAGTTGGGGTGACAGAATGAGCGTCACAGAACTGCTCAGACGTATTGTTGCTGGGCTCAAAAAGACTCCCAGAATCAGGATTAGTATAGGGATTTAAATACTGCCCGTGATTTTTTATGTTAAGCAAGACTTAATGTGGTGTCAGAACTATCGATCTGTCTTGTGGCTTGGTCAAATCCCAAGTGATTTTCTGCTTCCAGCAGCTCGCTATTTATAAGCAGAAACACAATGGGAATTGTGTCTGCCGGCGGCTTTAACAATAAAGCCCTGCGTCACTTTGTGTAAATTCATACATTAAGGCACGAAATTACGTCATAGTGTATCTTAATGATTTTTCTGTGCTGCGAGCTGCCATATTGAAAATGTTAAACTCTTTCATGGCAGCTGATAGAGACAGGTAAGATTTATACTTTGTGTTGAATATTTATCAATGATTTGTATTCTTTTGTCAGAGTTTTGGTCCCTTAGGAATATACTTAAGACATCGTAGGAATATTATAATGTAGCGTTTAGTGTAAGTTTTGGTTTTAATTAAAGTCTCAGATTGTAAATGATCTGATATTTTTCTGTTTGTTTATTTTTTATGAATGCTTTTGTTTTTCTTTTTAGATTTCGCTTGAGGTTACTGGAACATCGTGGGAGGATTTCGTTTATCCCGTGCATTGTCATCGTGGGAAAGAGTGTGAGTTTTTTATTATGTAAGTTTTAAATGTATATTTTAACGGAACAGTTGCTATGCTAAGTTATTGTTGCTATGCCCATTATTGATGCTATGCGCATTTGAATACCATTCTTTGATGCCGTGTATATAACCATGGCTATATACACCACAATCTGATTTGAGTGGATATCTTTTTTAGTTTGGCAGTAGTGTTATTTCCTAGTGCTCTAAATATAATTAACACATCAGACAACACTTTATTTGGTTGACTATTAAAGCAAATACTTTTATTTTGGGTATCAAATGGATTAAAGACTTTATTTTGAAGGCGACTAAAATAAAAGTATCGACAGCAATAAGAATATATTACTAATGCAACACATTTAATTACGGGTATCGACTGTAAGAAGAAATTTGCTAACCCTATATACTTTATTGAGGGTATTGACTATAATAAAGATTCTTACTGCGGGTATCGGCTGCAAATAGATAATTTTACTAACAAATTAGATACATGCGTTATTTAGTTTTGAAATAAAATAAATATTTTTATTCTGGGTATCGACTGAATTAGAGAATTTATTTTGGACAGCTACTAATATATAGGTTCTTATTATTGGTATCGATTGCAATAAGAATTTGTTACTAATAAAATACATTTTATTGCGGGTATCGACTGTAATAAGAAATTTAATGACATCAAACACTTTATTGCGTGTATCAACTGTAATAAAGATTCTTATTTCCAAATTATTAACAATTATTAACAAATCCACATTATTGCCGGTATCGACTGTAATAAATTTTTTTATTTCGAGTATCGACTATAATAAGAAGCTTGTAGTAAAAAAACCACTTTATTGCGGGTATCGACTGTAATAAGGATTCTTGTTGCTGGTATTGCCTATAATAAGAAACTTATCGACTGCAGTAAGAACTAATAACCTTACTTTTTTTCGGGTATCGACTGGAATAAAGAATATCTCAATCCTAAACCTTAATAAGATAGAAAGCCTAATGAATCAACTGCCAAAAATTGAGCTGGTAAATAAAACAACTAGGGAATTAGACACCTTCAACATCCCACCCGAATATCCTATCCAAATTTCTAGAAAGTTGGACTAGCTTGTCCGGGAAACCAACAAAATCCGCTTCTGCCTCAAAGCCCTACCTGCAAGCCTGTACGTGAACAACGAAAAACTATTGGTGGTACGTGTATCAAACGGAAGCCTTTAGTTTGTACGTGTACAACGGAAGGCCATCCTATAAGCCAGTACGTGAAAAATAGAGATTTGGTGGTAATACGTGATGGAGTCCACTACCCAGTACGTGTACAATGGAAAGCCATCCTGTCACCACCTTATGAATAACGGAGGAAGCTGTCTACCGACATGCATGGATTCGAAAAACAATCGGTTGTATACTTGTAGCTTTTAATGATATGGCGGGCTACCTTTACAATGTACCGTGATATGTTCATGTATCTGAATACACAACATCACAGAAAAAATCCCAATGCAAGAGAAACTGCAGTTCCTACAGTCGACAAAAATATTCAACTTCTTGCTCCGCCGACGTGCACTTCGGGATATTGTGAGCGATCTTACTTTGTTCAGACTATCCGCGAAAGTAACGCTCTTCCAAGTAATGTTCAACGCATTGGCTCCAGCAGGGAATTTTCCAATTTGATTAAGGATTATTTGCTTTATGTAAAAATGACCTTCATATTTTAAAATATTTGCAATATTTCTATATTGAAATGTTAATACAGAAATTTTAGTTTAGTACCTATATTTAAGAATCTTCAACTTATAATTTTTATATTTTATTTTGTTACTCTCCCCACTTATTTTGTAACAGTATTATACTAAAATAAGATGCTGCAATTTTCAGTATAGCACCGACTAAAGTATTATTTTTATTACAGGTTGTCCTGTAATGTAATGTTGATTTTATGACAGGTAATTCCTCTCATCAAAACAAAACAAAGGGTTCCGTATCACTGTACAAAAATTAACACTATGTACTTTTTACTTATTCATGAGATACATATAACCTGGTGACGGACGGACAACAAAATCTTAGTAATAGGGTTCCCGTTGTTACCTTTTGGGTACGGAACCCTAAAAAAGTATAAGTTATGAGGAAGAAAAACTTAATCATTTTCCTTCATGTAGTAGAACCTCATAGATGTGTTCATTTTAGTCATGGAAGTAGTAAACTACGATATTTTCAGAGGGGGCACATAATTTAGTGATTATTGAAACTTTATCAAGTTTCGAAAAAATGTAGTAGAACACAGACCAATATATCGCAAGATTGTTAGATTAATTTTTATAATTTTATAATTCTTTTAAAAATATTTAAGTTTTCAAGAATTTTCCTAGTGCACCATTTATTTTCTAACAATATTTCTTGACGTTGCCTTGATATAGTTGTTGTAACCGAAGGAGTCAATAACATTTCAATTTTAAACAAACAAACCGGTACTGGAAAATACTAAATTTTTTTGCCACGGCTGTTGTTGATTTTTATAAATATTTTGTTCTTATTTTGTTTACATATAACACTGTAATTTAATCTCATTCACAAAACAATATTTCACTATTGTTTCTCACTCTTATTAAGTATAAACCATTTCTAATCTAATCTATGTAATACAAAGAAACTAAGCTAACCAAACTTGTTTTCATAAAATTTGAAATGTCAGAAATAAATCAGAAATGTCGAACTGACGAACAACAAGGCGATACACCTCTTATCATTTTGCCCCCGTGTCAACAACAAAAACAATGCTTATCACACGTACACGAATTTTACACAGCATAGCCTATCATTTTAGTTATATGATGTAAGAGTCGGGTCCGTCATTTGGAAGGTAGGAGGGGTTAATAATTTATTCTTCACCATATAAAGTTTGAACGATATAATCAATGATTATGAAAATTTCAATAAATGTTTGAAGGTAGACAATTTTCTCCTTTCTCCAATTGTACAAGAGGTAAATGTTGTGAAAATATTTGTAGGTACGAACGCAATGATATGTAACTCATCAGCTATAACATTTCATGATAGACATATTAAGCGACTTAAACAAAAAAGTACTGCGTTTTTATTCAAATGGAGCTGGGCTATTTAGCTACATGACCATCACCAATTTTATTGAAATCTTACATACATGGAGGGTTTGTGAAATGAAAAACATAAATTAGAAATTTTGCTATACATTGCGGCGTATTTTGTGAGTTATTATTTTTTACACCTTCTCTTCTCCGTTTTGAAGTTATGGTTTAACAAATTCTCAATTTCGAATTTTAGCTCGGTTTTTTTAATTACTATAATTATCAAAAAATATGTCATTAAAACCAATTTTTCATATGGGATTTAAAAAGCCCAAAAATTTCCTTTTGAAGCGACCTATTACACTCTGTACCAAAAATGTAACCCTTTCTGCGTTTTTTGCCCTTTTTTAAAGGATATCCACCGATTGGCTCAAAAGCTTATTACCAAAAGATAATTGCCTACTTTTTGGCATTTATTGAATTTTTTCGCTTGGTATGCTGAAGCAAAAGTGCAATAAACGAAGAAAGTGCTACGTTTTAGGTACAGAGTGTAATAGGTCGTTTTAAATGGAAACTTTTTGGTTTTTTTAAATACCATATGAAAAATTTGTGTAGATGATGTATTTTTTGATAAATATAGTAGTTAAAAAACCGAGTTAAAATTCCGAAATATAAAATTTGTAGAACCATAATTTCAAAACGGAGAAGAGGAGAGGTAAAATTTGTACATCATTGGAGAGGTCCAACATTTTACAACATTTTAAATCATCGCCATAGGCTGCAACGTTGAGAAGTTACAGGGTGATATATAAAAACATACCCAAATATTTATAAATCCCGTTATCTCGAAAACCGTAAAGATTTTAACCCCACCTTCAATATGATTTTTTGTTTGTCTAAGCATGGCCTATTCATGGCCTTCAGATGAAAGACCACATACAGGACACTCTGTATAGAAACAATATTTTTTATTTGTTGGTAGTTATAAATGTATTTTTGTGAAATTTTCTTGATTTTTTACTCCTAGAATTCCATTGAAATCCATTGAAATCCTAAGAATAAAATCCTTATCATTGGTGTCCTTTTTCGCGTATATTTTTAAGATTACATTTTTCTTAGATAGGCTGAAATACTATCTTTCAAACGAGCCATATTTCACTGTCCTAGCGTAAATAGAAAAATATATATGGAGTTTTAAAGAAGACCAGGACATCATTTTTGCGAAGTTTTGAAAATGCCATAACTCACGAAATACGCACTCTAGAAGAAATATTTTTAGCAAGTATTTTTGTTTTTACACTCTCTTCAAGTATGTAAAATTTCCACAAAATTGGTCATGTCACACTTTTCGTGATTTTTGGTCGATTTGCTATGGAATTACCCTACTACCAACCTAATCGTAGGAGTTATGCTTTTACTAGCTAGTCCGCCTCCACTCCACTCCACTCATCTTAGGAGTTGAGCTCTATAGCTACTCCCGCACTACGAAGGAAAAGAAAGTGACGACATTAGTGCTGTTACCTCTGTAACGTTGGACTTTTTTTCAGAAATGTCCGTGTAATAGAATGCAATTTCCGTAAATTTTAGTAAAATTACTGAAAAAAAACTAAAAAAAACATGCTTTCTTCAAATGCTCTTATGCCATTTATTAAGTATTATTTTCAGCAACAATGAATGAAAAAATGTTATTTATTGACAGGAGATGCTATGAAGTGTATATACAAAAAAAAGGACATCTAATGCCATTGAACGCTACGATAACTTGGTATAACATTTCTTCGTCAAATGCATTGCAAGTATAAAAAGCTTTTTGTCTGATAGTAGTAATAAAACTAAAAAATGTTTGTTTTAAGCTTTTATCACAGATCTATGGAGTCCATCAAGGCTCGATTCTGAGACCACTATTATTTAGCTTAGATATACATAAATGATCTCCCTAGCATTGTGAGAAATATACATCTGTATGCCGATGACGACGTTCAAATATATCTTAATAGAACGATTGGTTCTATCGACTGTGAACGCATAAAAAGCGATCTTAAGAGAAGTTAGATACTCATGTCCAATCGTAAATAATATGCGAGTCAATGCTAGTAAATCTTTCTGTATGTTGCAATATAGAAATGACACTGATGTAACTGATGTACTTCCGGTAAATTTAAATACCTCCATTTTATCATACATGAGAACAGTCAGGAAATGAACTTTGAACTAATGTTGAATGCTCTCATGACCTGCTGCGATTTTATCAACGCTCAAGGCAAATTCGATGACTTATCAATTGATTGCGATACTTTGATTTTATCAGCACAAAATATTTGGAAGCTCCACTAAAACTTAGCGCACATAAAAGAGCTTAGCTTTCATTTATAGAATTATATACAACGAATGAACATATTAGATATGTCTATGAATATTTATGTTTCGTTTGCTTTCAGAGGCACCGTAAGCTTCTAATTCTAGGACTTTTTGCTATACATGGACAAGGCTCTTACTTTGCACATGTAATAAATATCTGAAATTATGTACCAACGAACGACCTCAGCTATCCGGTTCAGGGATTTTTTACTTATATCCCCATGATTAATAGCTTTCACATATCTGCTGCTAAAGCTACAAAAATGAGAAGAACTCCCATAATTCATCTCACTTTCTTAGCTTTATTTCATTCTCAACTCTCGTTATCTGTCACTATTTTATTATATTATGTCTATATTAGTTAATAACTTATTCACTTAGCTTCGAATAAATTTTGATCAGATTACAACGTAATTAAATTTGATATTTCGTAGTTATTAAAATAAATTTTTAAGTCTTACAGAACATATAAATTGACATTGAAAATTTGAAAATAATCAATTATGTTTTAATTTAGCTCAAAAATATCGGTTAGGGTAGAATGGCGTCCATCGTGAAGGCATATATGATCATCCACATTTTGACTTTCTATGGTACATTGTAATGCCACCTTATTGGGACCCTACTTGGAAGAGATCCCACAGATTTAGTGGGTCCGCTGAAACCAGTCACAAGAGTTAATTCACCTTACCAAGTGCCCCACTTCCTTGTCTTTAAATTCTCTCAATTCGCAGAAAAATCTTGCTGCTAAGCGTATTCCAGGTTTAGGTTGGAGCATTCGCACAACAGGTGCTAAATGCTCCCAAGCTCTTCCTCGTCCATATACTAGAAGTCATTGTATGCATCTGCTCTGCACGTTCGCCATAGAGGCTGTTCATTGTCCCGTGATAAGTGCAATAAGATTACGCACATCATTTCGCACATCATTCCGTCATTGTCTCTGACGAAAAATAATAATCCTCCTATACCGTTCTGACCTCATCTAAAGATTCTGCCCAAATGATTTTGAATACTTTGAAATGACTGATTAGATGCGGAGATGTTTGGTGAATACACATTCACACTCTGCGCGATTAGACTCAGAAAGCTTTTGTGTGTTACCCATTGACCGAATTTGCTGACTTTTCCCATGGAATGCAGGTATCGACGAATTGTTGAATGACCAAATATAAGCTTCTTGACTAGTTCCTTAACAGTTACGATGTGGTTTTGTGCCACCAGGGTTTGTAGAACGTCCTCGTTAAGCTTGCCAGATCTTTCAGTACGAGAATCTTCTTCTAAGCTCGTAGTTACCGGTTCAGAATTTCGGAAACCACTGTTAACACTGACGGGGATGACCCAAGATATAAGATATACAATTATTTCTAATAAGGGTATGATTACGTTAAGAATCGATAATAGGATAAATGGTGCTACAGTAAGGAAAACGCGTTGCAAGCTACGCTAAGCCAATCGCTCTGAGTAGATTTAACAGTTCCCTTAGCAATGTCCTCCAGTTCGTCAAGGTCCGCATGCGATTTCTGAAAGGAGGCAATACTATGTCTAGCCGGCAGAGATTGAATCTTCCCAGGATATATCTAGGGCCACAGCTGTCTTGAAATCGCGCATTAAAGTGGACATATACGCTGAGAGAACTTTAGTCTCTAGTCTCCGGTAAACAAAGACTAAAATTTGTAAAACGTTTACTCTGTAAAAACCACTCTGGAGACCATAAGAAAAGAGCTTTCGAAGTGTATACTCGAAATCTATAATTAGTCTCTGCATTTTCTGTTAATATTTGATTTAAAAAAAAATTATATTCTCGGTGGAAAAATTACACGGGATAAACACACATCAAATGTGTATAATTTATTTATTCAAAAATAAAATAGAAGGTCTTATTGACGAAAAAAAGTCTCTTTCCTAAACTCATTACTATCCCAACTGAAGGACTTAGGGGTATTACCACTGAAATCTTAAAAAACACGAAAAATTAGTACAACTTTGCGTTAAATCTGTGTGTATTATCATGGTCAAAATTGGACATAGGTAGAGAAAAAGCACAAACTTACGTAATGACGAGTCAAAAATAACCAATAAAAAAGTTTTGATTACTAATGAATTTTCGTTTGAAAGCTGCTATTTTCAGAGACGAAGAACTACCAAAAGTATAATTTTTTTTTTCTGTTTATTTTGAAAAACTCTAAGTTTTTAGTGTACCTAACGATAAAGAAAATAAAGTCAATAATGTTTAACGGCAAAAATGTCTGGTTTTTATATATTTTGCATACAATTTGGCGTTTTAATTCATTTCATCACCGTCAGATGGAATGATGTGCATTTAGAAAGCTTTGACTTGTTTTGAAAGCTCAGACGGCGGTAGCCTGCATGCTCAGAAAGTGTGTATCGCCATTTTTCGCATTAGGTATACATATGTGTATAGATTTCGCTGAATATTTTACGTTTTATTATTTATAATTTTTACTTGCGAGGCGAACAATTTTTTTGACAGTTCAATTTATAATCTATTTAATTTTTATAATTTTGAGTAACTATTATTTAATCTCGGGACGTGTTATTAAAAATTCGGTCCAATAATTATGGAATAAAGAAGAGAAAACTGAATATTGCTAGATAAGTTAATTTGTGTAAGTATATGGAAAGGAAATAATACTATAAGGCTATAACTTTAAAAATTTCTATCTCTGATTGTGTTCATCGCATGTTCATGAAATAAACGATATTTATTTTGGGAAACATTAAGTTTTCAGCAAAAAATTAATCAATGTCCTTTTCTGAAAATTTTCTTTCAAGAATAATGGATATTTCCTTTATCCTTAAATATCTAAAAATGCGCAGTCCCGTTTTTTTTTTTATTATTTATATTTTAATCCTTAATGGGTTTTGGTAAATCTATAGAAAGTACAAAATGGAACTTCTTAAAGTTTGGATGAAGTTATATTTGAAATATACTTATGTATGTAATTTAGAAAACTGTGAACGAAAATTGATGAGGTCTGGTGATTTGTCAGTGTGTTGGGTAAGTAAGTATGATGAAGTATGCCAATATATTCCTTAGAGTGTCCAGATAGCACTTTTCTTGATACTTGTCTCCTTAAATTCACTGCTTCCCTATCAAATTTAAGATATCGTATCAAACTTGAGCACTGATTCCAAAGTAATCCTACTCCTGTCATCCTTTAACTATAACGATAACTAACATGGTACATGTTACAAGAGAAACGTTTCAGTTTGATAAATATATATAGAAGCATATGAACATTAGGGTGGCCCAAAACATTACTGATCTGAAAAATTGTTAAAATGTCTAATACATAGTCCAGTCAATAGGGACTAAATAAGATCTTTGTCCTACAAAAAGTCGGGTAGTTGTGATTTTTATATATGTTAATTAGTTCTGGGCCCCGATGAAAAGTCCAAGTTTTCAACCTTGGAGGGGATCTGCGCGTCACTATCTTTGATTAAATGTACAAAAATTGTTTTTCTTTTTTTCAAAATAATTCCTCAACGGTTGATCGTACGACAAAAACGGGCGATACAAATTTGAAGAAGACCAAATTCCCTACATTTTTTGTATAAACACTTTTTTTGTAAGTCTGAAGTGTAACGAGTTACAATGGCAGAAATGTGAACATTCTTCCAACAAAATTCATACGTATGGTATACCCCTTTATACAGTGTGTTTCGTCCATGATGGTCCGTAGGACAAGAGCTGATAGTCATCACCTAGTCAAACAAAAAATTGTAAGGCAAGGGGGGCGACCTCACAACCATTTTGGATATACAGGGTGATTAAGAAAATTTACTAGTTTTTTTACAAAATACCTTGTATCTGAAAAGATATAAGGTGTCAACCCTTGGATCTGGAAAATTTGATTGATGAGCAAGATTTACACCGGTGAATATTCGTTGACGTTTTCATCGAAAATTATTTATCGAAGTTTTCTTCGATGCTTATTCATTAACACTTTCATCGAGATTTACTACTGCAGAAAAGCATCATACCCGGCCTAGGACATCGTGTGTAAATTTCATCAAAGTTTTCTTGCAAAACTGAGTCGATAATGAACGACAAAGATGCAATTCGGTTTCGATGCTGTGTTGCATCCATTTCCCGCTAGGGAGAAATACCTACAGAAAGTTATCCCAACACTATTGTTTAGCATTACATAAATATTTATCGTATTCATTGTATTAGTTAATAATAGTTACTTTGTATATTGCACATATTTGCACATGTTAAATTAATTTGTTTCAATGCCATATTAACATTTGTAAGGTTATTGCATCGAACTAACTCATCCGAATATATCTAATTGGTTGGTACCCACTGCCGGCTGTAAGCTTATCGCAATCAAGAAGGGGCTGTTGTTCTTGGCATTCTTTAACAAATCATCGGAGGAATGAGGTCGAGCAACAAATTGGAAATTGTTATAAAGAAAAGTATCAATTTAGAATATATTGACTAAGTATTTCTAATCAACTATCATATTGTTGCAAAAGCCTTAGATTTATGGCTTCCGCTCCTCGGTAGCATCAAACCTGAAAAGAAGCGAAAAGACCACAAAGAATCACTCTTAATTTTAAATTCTAAGTTCATTTACTTAATTACATTTCCTTCCCTTGATGTAGGTAAATAATGCCGAATGAACGGCTTGGCTGGAAGCGGGCATCGACATAAATCTTGACACTCGCAAGTTGAGTAATGTGAAATTGTTATGCAAAACACAACACTTAAATGAAATAAAAGGTCACACTGCAACCACAGATAAGTAAAGCCGCTTAACCTTTTGAATATCTTCACAAAACATCTATAGTTTTCACAACTTTTCGTATTTTTCAAGTGCAAGTGAAAACAAGCTATTCAGCGGGCCTGTAGGCTGGTTCATGTCCAGAAATTTTGCCTTTGCTAAAAGCTAAGCCTGGCTGATATATACTTCATGGATGGCTCATGAGACGCAGATTTTTAACATTGGTTTCCAAATCTGGGTATTACTTATCTGTGCTTTAGGCTTGCGAAATCACGTTATCTCAAATTTTTAGAGATAAACAAACGCGAATTATCACATTGATATGAGAACTACGAACGTCAGAACGAACATTCCGCGTAAAAGAAACAAATGTTAAAGTATGCAAATCGTAGTAGAGGCGAAAGGAAACAAAATACGTATTGGAACGAAACAGCAGTACCGTTTCCACTAAAACCTTGACAAGGCGTACACGCTACAACACTACTACTAGGTATACGTTCGTAGATGAGAGGAAGACAAAAAAAAATTAACTTCGATAATTATATAAAGAACTGCTGCGGAGCAAAATTATTTTGATGGCAAGTCTAGGAACAAGTGCAACAATTCGATCGCGCTGAGTGCTAGCTACGTGTACGTCCACTCAAAATACTGGTTTTTAATAATGTACAAATAATTTTTATACGTGTAAGAATTATATTTTACAAAAGCGAAAGCTTTTGTTATATCCACCATATTTATTTGAAAATAAAATGAATCTATTCCAAAATATTTTTCTAAGATAATTAGATAAGAACAAATTGTTATTGGTGTTAACTAAAATAGTAACACTTCATAAAGAAATGATGAGGTGCAGTTACTATGCTATAGGTTATTGTTGCTATGCGAGTTATTGTTTCTATGCCAATTACTGTTGCCGTGCACCTTTGACTACCATTCTTTGGTGCCGTATGCAATCAATGGCTAAATAAACCAGAATCTGACTTCACTCGATCTCTTTTTCAGTTTAACAGTGCAGTGATCAAGTGGTCTCGACTGGATTAAGAGTTTTGAGCGGGGACTAAAATAAAGATTCTTATTGTGGGTATCGACTGCAAAGAGAATTTTACATTAATCTAATAAATAATTTATTTTGGTTGAAGGATTAAAAATAAAGATTTTTTTCTGTGTATCGACTGGATTAAAGATCATTTTTGATAGCAACCAAAATAAAGATTCGACTGCAATAAGAATAAATTACTAACAAAAACAGTTTAATAATAATAATAATTTATTATGTACACAACATTTAAAATCTTTTATAGTACGAAATTGTAAATCGGAGTTAGATAAATTTGTGTTAAAAATAAGAACTGAGCTATAAATAAAAAATAATCTGCATTGAGTTGATAGTTCCGAAAAAAAATACGTAAAAAAGTTCTTCTTTCAATGATAAAAAAGGAAACAAATTAAGTTTCTACTGCATTTTACCATTTAGTTTAAATATAATTTAAAAATAGTTTAAATAATTTAAATTTAAATATTGCCTTTTAGCCTAGAAGAGAATAGGAACTATTATCCTATAAAGGGGTTATTTTAAGTGAGTTAGAACTTGCAACGGGTAAACTTCTCCATAATCTGATAGACTGCACGAAAAAAGAACTTTCGATAACTGATCTATAGAAACGCGGCATTATCAGGTAATTGTTCCGCTGAGAAGAAGTAATCTGGAAAAGTTCCTTAAGATATTCCGGTTTTTGGACCATAGTATGCCGAACAGTATAAAGAGCACCCGATGCTTTAAAAAAGATTCCAATAAGATTCCAATAAGTTGAAACCTAAATGGGGAAACGTGATCAAATCGTCGCAATCTAAAAAAAAATCGTATACAGTTGTTGTATGTAACCTCCATTTTACGTGCACATATACTATCAAGTTTGGGAAAAACAACGCTTCCAAACGAGAAATAAGACAGAATCAACATCTTTACTAGGATCAAATGAGTGTTACGAGGCAATATATAGGCCGAGAGCCAAAGTCTGCGCAGCCGAGTATAAATTTCTTCCACTTTCGCCTTAATATAATCACAGCACTTCATACTGTTCTTTAATTCTATCCCAAGATTGGTAACCTTATTCAGCATGGGTAGTGGAGAATGGTACAGGATCACTGGTGGGATATCAGACACATCGAAAGTGTTATTATAAAAACTTATAGAAAGTAATTTTACGAGATTAAGTTGCAGGCCATTATCCATAGACCAGGCATATACTATATTCTATCCAGATCACTATTAATTCGTGAGAAGCAATCCTCGAGATGACCTGTAGGCTGGCTTAGATAAACCTGAGCATCATCCGCATAGAGATGTATTTCTTTCGGCAAGTCATTAATGAATAAGGTGAATAACAGTGTACCCAATATCGATCCTTGAGGAACTCCATACTGTACAGGAAAAAATGGAGAATAAACGTTGCTGACCTTGACTCAGAGCATCTATATATAGTAAGAGTTCCATGATCTAATTAAATCTATTAAAAGCCTTTGAGAAATCTAAAAGGACTAGCAGAAGAAATTTGTTACTATCTATCGCGCTTCTAATATCGGAAGTTATCTTTAATAGGGCCGTTTCACAACTGTGAAATGCGCGAAAGCCTGATTTCCATCGAGTTAAAAGATTATTTTTGTCCACATGTTCAAGTATTTGCTGGTACATCAAATTTTCTATCACTTTAAATAAAAAACAAAATATACTGATTGGAAGAAAATCAGCCGAAGAATCTGGCGATTTCTTTTTTGGTATCGGAGGAATTTCAACTACTTTCCAGCTAGAGAAAAATGAAGAAAATGTAAGGCATGAATGTCTTATATGAATGATATATGTATACTAATAGTAGAATAGTATTAGTTTAATAACCGGATCGGACCGGACAACTTGTCCAGTTGCCTCAGATCTAAATGACTTACAAAATGATAGAAGCGCAGTAATAGCCACTCCACGAAACGAAAAACTATGAATCGATCTACTTGGAGTAATCTCAAGACTGCGTTAGCTTGACGAATGTTGGAGGCACTTGGAGCGGAAAGATTTGCAAGAGTAAACGATAAATTCAGCTTGTCTAGATCGAAGTTGCATTCAGTTTTATCCTTACCATAAACTCCGATCGAACGTAGATTCCGCCATAGCTATTTTGGGTCGAAGTTAGCGTCGATTTTGGAGGAATAATATTGAAGTTTGGTTGCCTAATTGCCATGGTAGCCTAATTACGGGCAGCTTTATACAATATCCTTGCCTCAATTGTGGGTATCGACTGTAGTCAAAATTACTAATCTCTCTCGACTGGAATAAAAAATATCCCAATCCTAAACCTCAATAGGAAGCCAAGTGAATCAAGTGCCAAACATTGATCAGGTGAGTACAAGGTCAGATACAAGAATTTTTCTGTTTGTCTGAAATAGTTCTGCTACTAACATTATACACATTTCACATTAAGTTATAAATTTTCTTGAATCGTGCGGATTTAATTGGGTCTCCATATTTTGGAACAAAGCTGCTTTCTCGTTTACAGCTCGGCCTGTGCAAATTTTATTCAGTAAAAATAACGTTGCAATACTATCTAGCGAACGAAGAAGGCGGAATTAACAAAGAACTGCTAGAATATTTCCCTCTGCTGACTTTTAAATACCTACTAAATATATAAATTTGCATGTATATACATATATAAAGTAAAATAACAATTGAAAAGAAGAATCCAAAGGTTCATAGATCTGAACAGAATAATTTTCGGAAGAATATTCTCTTTAAGTTGTCGCATACCAAGACTTTCATTTTTTTATTTTCAACCTTATTGTGAAACCTTTTTTTTTATTCTTACATTTCTTTATTTTTCTTTACAAATTATTTGTGTATTTCAGCCATCCCTTTGACAGACTACAAATTAAAAATTCTTCGAATGCCAAGCCAAGCATTTCTGCTTTGTTGTAAGTGTTCCTCTCGGGTATGTAGAGCACAAGCTTATGGTGTCTACTGCGTCTGTTCTGCGGTTGTTAAATCAACTTTTCTATGATTTTTACGCTCTTCTTGGCAAGTAATTGAAAATGATTTTTGCCATTTTTTTTTTGTTCTTTTTTTTTATTTTTTTTTAATACTTAATTATAAATGAGTTAAAAATGAAATATTATATTTTTTATTTCCATTTAGCGATGCGAATAAGTGGCGTAGAAGACCCACGGCAAAAATGGAAATGAAAGGCATCTGTTGGGATATTCGAAGCTTCTCATGTAAATCGATATTATAGTCACGATACCTACTTATAAATAATTTATGAGATGTTTAAAGATTTTTATCCTTATAAGGAAAGCTGTAATAAAAAGGAGAGAAAAATCCGGAGATTTAGTGTATTTTTTTTTTTACATTTACAATGTAAGTATGTATGTATGAATATATGTATATATATGATGGATTTTATGGTACAGAAACGAAAGAGATTGGATTGCTTTTGAATATCTTCAGGAAAGAAAACGTTTTGTAGCTGATAGCTTTTTTTTTTTTAGAGAAAATAGGATATCTACATGTATGGAATAAAACCAAAATGTACACATCCAAGCATTATCTTACTAAAATAAAATACTTTGTAAAGATACCGGTTAAACATAGAAAATTGAAATGTTACCATAAAGTAAAACAGTATGAAAAATCGTTTACAAAAATCTACCCCGCACTAACCTACACTTCCCTCTGTAGACAAATACGAAAATCACGCATTTTAACGATATTCGGGTGAAGAAAGTCTCTTATAAAGATTCTTACAGAAAAAAAGACGATACCTATGCCATTTAGTAGTACTCAGCAAGAGCTTTAATTTGATATCACATCGGTCCCATATTGGATAAACGCAAGAACTCTGTCATCCAAAGACAAAAAAAAAACGAAAAACGTACTTTTTTTTAGCCAATTGGAAAACTCCTTATTCAATCATTCTACATCAAAAATCCTCATGTAAATCCATCCACGTTTACTACCCCAAAAACTATTCCTAAATTTTCACATTTTCTTTTTAAGGTAGAGGGACGAAAGATCCCAAGCACAGACGCCAAAGCAGCCCATTGTGCTATCCTGCTAAAAATCCCATCACCAAAACCTTACAGTCCTCTTAATGTAACGTATCAGATCTTGGTAAGGAAGATTTTTCAGTTCATATGCAGATATGACGGCAGACCCTAGACTATCCAGTTTGATCCGGGCGAAGGGCGTACAAGCACACAGAAAGTGTTCGGTTGCCTCAGGCTGTCCATCCAGACAGGCCAGACACTCAGGTTTGTCAACAACTCCAATCCTTGTTAAATGAATGTGAAGTGAGCTGTGACCGGTAATGATGCCAACCACAGTTCTACATTTTTTCCTTCCGAGCCCCATGAGAAAATCAGAGATATTCCTATTGGACACATCAAGAAACAGTTCTGTCCACCTACAAGTACTCAGGTTCTCCCATCTCTGCTGATGCTTTCTATGAACACCCGCTTTGATAAGAGATCAATAAGAGAGCAACACCTACGACGGGTTCCTGTCCGAAGAATGAAGAATCAGAACCACAGCTGAAAGGTCTGCCGTTTCATTCTACATGATCCCCATGTGACCAGAAACCCACTGTAATGACACCTTATTGCTGATACACAACGTATCCACACACGACCTGACAGTAACTTGAATGTTATCCGAAGGCCACACAAAGCCATCAAGGCTACCTGACTATCCAAAAGAATAGCAATGTCTTTACCCTTGATTTTGCATATCATTAGCTATCGTCACTGCCATTGTGATGGTGAAGCATTAGCCTGGGAGACAGGGGTGTATCTTCCAAGTGAGTACACCATCTCAATTTCAGGTTCAGGAAAGTAAACGCCCGCCCCGGCTTCCTTCCTAGTGAGAGAGCCGTCGGTAAACATTTTTAGAGCAGACCGGGGAAGGCTCGATAAGGCACTTCCTTTAGTCCACGATTCCCTTACAGGAAAACTCACAGAGAAGCGACGCCCAAAACGAGCGTCACCCTTACGCACAATGTTATTTAGTCAAGGGATAGTGAGTAGGTAAAGGTTACTTAAAAATGTAGTAGACCTGCTAAAATCTTAAACACATTACAAGAAATAATTTTTAATTTTAATATAATGAAACAGGAATAACACAACAACTTAGTGCTTTTCATTTCAAATTATTTGGAAAAAAGTTCAAATCGCTTTTAATTCAATACCAAAGACATACCAATTTTTTTTTAATTTTATTTACTGTATACTGTTGCACATATGGCACATCAATTATCTCCTCAGATGTGAGGAATTCTGGGAATATTTATTGTTATTACTCTTTTATTTGCTGTACATTCATGAAATAATTACTACTTAGTACGTGTTCATATATATTTCGTCGGCTTAAAGTGAAAGGGTTCTTTCAGAAAATTCAGGTCTGGCAATTCTGAGTTGTCTTATTTGAGAAATTTTAGTGGAACAAATTTCCATCTAATCACATTTTCTCATGCAGTTTGGTGTGTAATATTTCCAAAATACCGAAATTGCAAATAGTACCATTTCCTTCTAACTCGCGTAAAAAATAAGTCCTTTAGGTAAAAACTATTCGTTATTGACTAATTCAGTTGGAACAAGTCAGGTGTATGTGGCTCTAGTTTCTTTCTGGGAAAGTTTTTGTGAAGATTTGGCCAGTTTAAAGGTAAGTGTACGATAAGTCAAAGAACGGGAAAGTATGAACAGTGTAGCTTAATATTACTATTATTTTAACTTATATAGAGGATGTAAATATGTTTAGCCGAGGACGACGTATGGATGAATTATCTACTTCTAAGAGCCCTATTTATGCCGCTATCATATGCATTTATTTCTCGCCACATTCCCATAACAAGGTACGAATCGACAAATGAGGCCGGAATATATTTGTCTGAACGGTTTATCATCCACTTGTGAAGGTAAACAGTTGCTTTACTGATGCCTAAAACTGTTGCATAAGAGGCATTAGTTGGACCTCTAAAAACGCGGTCTATATGCTCAATAGTTTTTTATTTTTCTATACATATTTCGTACCCAAATTTGTTTTTTTGTTTTATACTTTTTGGGTAAAATAGACAGCAACAGTATTAATTGCAGTGCTCTTATTATTTTTAATATTTCACTTCTTTGCACTGGATACTTTAAAAATTTTGTGGGAGGTTTCATTTTGTATACACTTTGGTTAAACCGCTGCGCAAACTGTTATTCATGTCTTATTCGACGGGAAAATTTCCAACTGCTTGGAAACTACCTCATGTTCATCCTATTCTCAAGATGGGGGAGGGTAGCGATTTCTTGAATTTTCGATCAATTGCAATCACTTCGATTTTTTCAAACATTTTTGAATCTATCATTAACTCCATCTGGAGACTTACTGAGTATTCTTGTGGAACATTAGAACCGTAGCCCTCACAATTTTGATGAGTTCAAAATCGTTCCCATTAATTTGCATAGACTTTTGGCAGAGTCTGGCATCTAGCCCTTTTAGCTAAACTTAAAGCACTTGGTCTCTGTCCTCCCTAGGGCGATCTGATTTCTCTTACTTTCAATTCTATCCATAGTTTTGTCAGTGACAGGGAAGATTGGCACCCTTCGTACACGGGGCACTTACGTACAGCAGCCATTACCCAAGAACGATGTGGAATAGAGATGCTCACTATCAGTGTATACATAGTTCTCATGGTCTGGCACGCGCCAACGTAATTCGACGACAGTGCGCACGCAACCAGCGTAGCAGCGAGACCAAACTTGTTTCGGCAGTGCTTGAGTAATTTTATTTACATAGTTTGCTGGTCTTTAAAACCATCTTATATGTTCGTTACCAACACAAATTTGTGTTTTTGAGTAAGTGTTAATTGTAAATAATATTTTGTAATAGCCAGTTTTAACCTATGTGTAAAGGATTTTTTTTATTTACATGTGACATATAATTTGTAAGATTGGGGAGGATTCGTTACTAATTATGGGGCAGATTCGTACATGAACGAATGCGCCCCGTAAATACTATATGGAATTAATTGTTATTTCTTTTCAGAGACATGTTGCGAATATATAAAAAGGAGGAAACAAGAAGCGGTGAAGTGGATGAAAAGGCCATGTCCTCAGCTATAAAAGAAGTACTTGAGGGAAAGGAATCTTTTAGAAAATCTGCAAATAAATACGGTATTAAGCCATCAACCTTGCAAAGTCGCATTAAAAAAATTCGAGGTGGAACTTCTAGTGTAGACGAAACTCATCGTACATTCAATTCTAAGTATACGTCTAGTCAGGTATTTTCAGCTGAGGAGGAGAGTCTTTTGAATAAGTACATTGGGGATTGTTCTAAGATGCATTATGGATTAACCATAATACAAGTTAGGAAGCTTGCGTATGAGTTTGCAAGAAAGAAAAATGTAAAATACACATCAAAATGGGATGATAATGAGATCGCCGGTATCGATTGGATGCACGGCTTTCGAAAACGTAATACTAATCTAAGTTTACGGAAAGCTGAGAACACTAGTGCTGCCAGGTCATTTGCTTTTAATAAGACTGCTGTTTCTGAGTTCTATGAAAACCTTGAGACGCTGTACGGTCGATATAAGTTTACTGCAGATCGAATTTTCAATTTCGATGAATCTGGGATATCGACAGTGCTAAGCACTCCAAAAATCCTAGCAGAAAAAACTCAAAAACAAGTTGGCCAGTTTGTTTCTGCCGAAAGAGGGAACTCGTTACATTTGGTGGAATTATATCTGCAAGTGGAAACACAGTTCCTCCATTATTTGTGTTTCCCCGAGTTTTTTACAAAGATTACTTCTTGCAAGGTGCTCCTGAAGGCAGTATGGGGGTTGCTACTAGGAGTGGCTGGATTAATTCCCATATATTCTTAGATGTCCTAAAACATATACAAAAATTGACATTTTGCTCCAAAGACAACCCTATTTTATTATTGTGCGATAATCATGAAAGTCATGTGACATTAGAAGCCATCAACTATAGCCGTGAAAATGGCATTGTGTATCTGTCATTTCCACCACACACGTCACATCGTTTCCAACCCTTAGACGTTGGGGTATTTGGGCCTTTTAAGTCAAAGCTGAAGACGGCATTTAATGACTGGCACCTCTCCAATCCGGGTAAAACTGTTAGCATCTATAATATTCCGAAAATTGCTAAAATAGCATATTTTGAAACATTTACACCAAAAAATATTGTAAGTGGGTTCACAAAGCCAGGAATATGGCCTTTTAACAAACTGGCCTTCAGTGAAGAAGAGTTTGCTCCTGCACAAGTCTATCAATCTCCTGAGTTTCAATCCGGTACCGCAGAGAGCAATATTTCTGTGGGCCTAATTATAGAGGAAATTATAACAGAAATTTCTATACAATCCCAATGCAATTTACCTCCAACTGTTTCTCCATCATTTAATGATCCTGCATCCTTAGGAGCAACCAGTACTAAAACTCCACCACACTTAAAAGCATCAGCATCCAAAGCAATAATAACACCAGAAATGGTTCGTCCATATCCGAAGATTGTACGAAAAAGCCAAACGAAGAAAGGAAGACAGCGAGAAAAGTCAAGAATCTACACAGACACTCCTGAAAAAAACAGACTTGAGGAGTTGCAAAAATGCAAAGAAATTAAGAGAATTGAGCAAGAAAGGAGGCTTAACGTTAAAGAAATTAAGCGTGCTTTGAGTCTCTTCACTGAAACAGGTTTCAAAAGACCAAAGAAATGTCTCAAGAAGACAGAAACAAGGCCGAACGGTAACTCGAGCAATAGTATTAATTTAAATGACGGTTCTACTTCAAATTCCGACAACTTTGAAGAGAATGAAAAGGGAAACGAAATTAAAATTGACATTACTCCTGACAATATAAAGCATAACACTTTTATATTAGTAAAACTTTAAAAAACAAGTCTACATTATATTATGTGGCGCAAGTGATAAGTCATTGCAGCAAGCTCACTGGCGATGTGGCAACTTCTCGTCATATCGACTCGCTCGAGCACCGTCGCAATGTTGGATGCCTTTCGCTCCTTTATCGCTATATGCATGGCCAATGTTCTGATGAAATATCTAGTCTGATCCCTTGTAGAATAGTTCCTGCACGCAATACCCGCGCTGCATCCCGCGCTCATCCTTTTACCCTTCAAATTACCTTCGGCCGTACACTTAAATTCCGTGATGCTTTCTTATCCCGAACTGTGCGAATGTGGAACAGTCTACCATCTTCTGTCTTTCCTCCGGCATACAACCTGCAAAAGTTTAAGGGCGACATACATCGGCACCTCCGCCACTCTCCTCATATCCCTTAATCCTTTCCCTATCTCCTTCCTGCCACGCTGTGCTTTGCATCATAGGGTATCCCCTGAGCTTGGCTTAATAATAAAAAAAAAAAAAAGACAGCATATAAGGTCTCATTCTTGAGAAAAAAAACCAGGTGCATGGATATTTGTCTTTCCGCATATTATTGATGAAGCGATGGTTTATATTGGTGATCTGGTTTTGATACTGCCAAATCCTATATCATCTACGACAGCTAGGACATCTAATATGTTTAATTTTTCAGTAGATCTAACTTCGTATAATGTGCAATAACAACTCGTCGACCCAAAGTTAACTTTTGATCTCATGTAGACTAACTTAGGATAGACAATAGTTGTATTTCTAACAATACTTTTCAAGCCATTAAGTTTCTATTTTTTTGTTAAATTTTTTTGATCATGAAGAAGACTATATTTTGTTCTATTTTTTATACTTTTCATAATGAATAAATGTTTGGTGCTATAACTGTTGTGTTTGAAACTTATGACCGAAAGTGCCCCCCTCGTGGGGCACATTCATACATTCTCCATCTTTTAAAAAAAAATGTCTTAGTCAGATTTCAGAAAGTTTTAACAACTTATTCTGGTTATATACTTAAGCTAATTACATTTACTATTGCCTAAATTAAAATTAAATACTATTAAAGAATTTATCATAACTTTATAATGAAAAGAACAAAAACTGTACGAAGGGTTCCGATCTTCCCCTACTCTTGATTCGGCTTACTCCTTTGAAAATTTTGTGGACTCCAGAGGGAATTCCATATCTGTCAATTGAGATTGCATGAATAGATCATTGAATTGAATAAGGATCTTGATAATATCCTCGCCTGGGGAAAAGCGTATCGCTTCGAATTCAAGACATCTAAAATCCAAAGCCATCTAATTTCATTCAAACAAGCCTGTTTCTTTTAATGCAGCAATGATTTACGATACACCGTCTGTATGCATTCTTGGTATTAATATTTCCAGTACGTTAAGATGGACTGATCTTATCTTCTCTGCTGCCAAAGAAATGTCTTCGGTTTCTGAAAAGGTGTAAGAGTTATTACACCCGATCCAATCTTCCAGTCAATATCAGACCTAGAATGGAATACAATTCCCATATATGGGTCGGTGCTGGTTCGCGCAGCCTTAGCTTCGTTGAATATTGTCCAAATGAGAGTCTTCAATCTCATTGGAGATTTAGTAATATCTTGACATATCGACTCACTCAAGCACCGCCGCAATGTTGGATGCGTTTGGCTCCTTTATTGCTTGCTACATGCATGTTCAGTGTTCTGCTGAATTACTTTCGCTTATACAGTAAAATTCGAACTGTGCAAAAATGGAACAGTCTACCATTTTTTGTCTTTTATCCGGCATACAATCTGCGAAAGTTTAAGAGCAACATACATCAGCACAGTCACCACTCTCCTCATGTTCCTTAATTACTTTCCTCATCTCCTTTCTGCCAACTTGTGCTTCGCATCATAACGTACCCCTGACCTTGGGTTAATAATATAAAAAAAAAAAAAAATACAAATAATAAAAATACTGGTAGATGATTTTCCTATATGAATAGTAGATTAAGGTTTTTGGCGTTGTAAAATCAATGCCTTTTCATTTCGCCATAAGAATGAATATAAAACATTTTAAAGACTTGCAAAGAATGAACACATGTGGAATTCTCTTTCATGGCTTGGAAAGTACTCCTCGAGCGTTTTGGGTAGCTCAAAAGGAATCTGTAAGGAGTCAAGTTACTCGTGCTCGACCTGCTAAGTGAGTGCCACTTTGTGTGGTGGTACCATGCTTTGAAAAATACCACACTTAACGCAACTGAATTTCTGAAAATTTCATTTCCTTTAATTTTTAATAGAAATATCTTTTTCAACAATGAATCTCCTATTTTTTATTTTATGGGTTAAAAATGTAATCCTTCCTCATTTTTTCTTTTTTATTATTATTTTCAGTTTTATAATGGGACCATTTGCCCTACCATCGACGTATACTCGTTATTGCTTAATTTACATTACCCACACCGCAATGGATTTTTATACCCTAGATGAAATGTAAAGGGCATACTAAGCTTTGAAACACCTAGAAATAATTATGGTAGAACAAAATGGATTGGACACCCACGCATAACATTAAGATTTATTTTGATTTTTGCGAAAATGCGTTCGCCTAGGGAGCTGATACATTGTACACAGGGTTTAAAAAAAAAACAAAATTTAAGTTCGAAAATGGGGCAAATGGGGTAACTCCTTCGTAGGTTTTACATACAAATACTTCGTTTTTTACTATATATTTGGACAGTACCTGATAACGCGTCGACGTAGAGTGCTGCCATTTTGTACACAGTGTTTTTATAGTAACAGTAAGTAAAGTTGCAAAAATGGATTAAATCGGGCAACCTCTTCTTGATATTGCCATATAATAATTTAGGTTTTTTACATGTACTGTAAAAACGTACAGTCCTAGACGTTTTTATTGTCCTGAAAAGTTCTTCAGAATATGAAATCTTATGAAATTGGTTATAACTATTTTTACGAACCATTCTAGAAATATATGCGAAAAAAACATGTCAAATAAATCAAACTTGCACAGATGAGTGAACATATGAAATTGCATGCGGGCTTTCATCTAAGGTATCATAAGAATTGGTCTTACGAGGGGAGGGTCCCTACTCGTCATCGCCCATATCGTGCAGATATGCAGGCTTTGTCTATAAATGAAATTGCCGCAAGTGGTAGCTCCAGATGGCTGAGCCAAACTGAAGTATTGCTCCGCTGGGTTAAAATTAACACTTTTCAGAAAAATTTTGATAATTGCCATCTTGTGGGTATATTCACAAAATATTTTTGCGTTACTACCGTAATAACTGATTTTCAAAATTGTTGTTGCTAAATTTATTGTGATTTTATTATAATTTTTTTTTTAGACTATTACAAAATTTGGACGATAGCGGGTTACAGAGTAGTAACCCACCACCATATATTAATATAAAACAATTGAAAAAAAAATTTATTTATTTTATATTTCACTATCTGTGTACAGTATTCGTTCAAAATTTCATTAAAATCGGATGATAATTTCAATGTTAAAAGGTCATTCATATATACCAACACGGAAAAAATTCTCATTTCCCGAACTCGGGTTTTCTGAGGTAGCTTAGGGTAAATATTAACCGATTTGAAAAACTCCTTCTGCTAATTTTTCATGATGATTTCTTTTTTTTTTTTTTAGTGCATTTTCACTCCCCTCCAAATTAATTTGCGAAATTTAATTTTTGACGGTCAAAATGTTTGTCTGAAAAACTCATTTCTAAATATTGTTATACGACTTATTGATTAATCTAATTTTTTTATTATTTTATAGATGCGGCGTTCTCACGAGATTATCTGTACAAAATCTCAGGAATATCGGATGTCATTTACCTATTTAAAAATAATTAAATCTATAAATATTTTGCATTCCCCCTTATCGCCATCTGCCGGCGCTCTTCGAAAACTCACGGAAACTTACAGAATTAGCAATCTACATGCCTTTTTTGCTCTGCAGTTGACATTTTATTCGTCTTGAATATGGCGCTTTCGTTCAAATTCTGTTGGAATTTAACCGCGATAATTTCCGCAAATATTTGCAAATTTGAGGATTTTACAAGGGGGTAGCCTACAAAAACCCGGGCTACCCTACGTTATGCATTATTTCGATTTCGCTTGGCCATTTGAAGCTCCCACTTGCGTCACTTTTATTTCTAGTCAAACCCTACATATACTGTAAATGTGAACGAAATCGGTGATGACGAATAGGGACCCTCCCCTCGTTACTTTTTTTTTACTTTTTAAAACTAAAACTAAACTAAAACTAAATTCTGTTTGAATTTCATATTAAATTATCGCCAGACTCTACCTAACTCCTACACAACAAAACAGCGGCATTCCAGACTCTACCTAACTCCTACACAACAAAACAGCGGCATTACCAGGGGCGGATCCAGTGGTACGTGGGTGGTGGTGGGGGGGGGGGGGGCCGTCAAAATTAAAGAATTATTAATAAATATTTAATTCTTGAGTTATTTGAAAAAACATATGTAATTCAACTTCCAAAACTTATAAAAAATACTTCTATACCAAAATTTCAAAACAAAACGAACAATTTAATTCGATGAATATTATTGAGTGCACATATGTGTATAGGTTTTTTTCAGAATATTAGTTGTGGTGATAATCAGAAAATCTGTTTAAACAGGTAGTTTAAAAAAAAATCTTTTTTTTTTTATGTACACAAATAACACATATTGGTACTTAAAACCAGCGCTTCTGAAAGGATTACAATTTGAGCGCTTCCATCATCATTATTTGGAAGCCCTATAGAAGGTTTTATTTGATGAGGCACCAGACAAAAATACAACAAGGACTGATTTCATCCAATTTTCCTGCAATCTAAACTGTGGATTTTTCTACTTTTGTGCGAAGTAACGCATTTATCATTTTTAATATGAAGTTCGGAGTGATTTGAAGTGTAATCTGATGGTGTTTTTTTTTTTGTTTTGTTCAAATTTTCGCGTTCTCTACGTATGAAACATATGAAGGGTACAGAGAAAACAATGGATGTCACATTTACGTGAATATTTAATGTTAAAAAGTTTCAAGACCTATTACTCAGCTGTAAAAAACAATTTAAGTGAATTTTTAAAAGTTTTTGGAAGAAACGAAAAATTTAAACAAGTATCTTTAATAAAATAACAAAATAGTGTGTTAAAAATGAAAAAAAAAATTAAGTATTTCCACAAAAGCACATTCCATACAAAGAAAAGTTAATGTAAAGAAGAAAAGCAATTCAAGTCCTATAAGGTGTGTTTAAATTTAAATACTTTTCAGGCGATACTTCAATACTTCAATTAGGCTTTTTTATTCATCTTTTCGAGCATTTTCTGGTCGGATAATTATTACCAAAAATTTCTATGCCACACCTCCATAGTATTTTCTTAAAGCCTGCAAGGCGTTTGCCGAAGACGGCCTGGATTCCTCGTAAACTCTTGAGGACGTATACTACTAACGATTTATGTTAAAGAGATTAAGTGAACATTACTGATTGCCTGGGGAGAAATTTTATTTTACACAAGTTTCATATCCCTTTTCAGCGCATTGGTCAAAGCTAAATTTATCTTTTTCTTCAAAAATTAAGATAATGTGACCAGCGGTAGACAAAAAAATTCTTATTCCGAATATTTTGAAAGGATTTTTAAGATATTGAAGAAGATTTTAACATTCGGGTAATCCTGCATTCTCTCATTTTTTCTTTAACTCGCTGCCGCCAAAGTTGCGCTAGGACAATGGTTAGTTTATGTTCTTTTCACCCATTCATGGAAGAGAGATAAGTTCGTATGTATGACACATATTTATTTCATTGTTTAAAACAAAAGATTTTCCAAGTTTTGTTTGTCTGTTTCTTAAGTTCCTTATAAGATTGACATTGCATAGAATATACAGATAACAGCAAGCTACTCTCAATGAAAAACTGCTTGCCATTTCATCTTCTTTTCTCTAATATAGGCCTTCCTGTTTTAAAAGTGATAACAAGAGCAATATCGCTGATTTTAACGTATCACAAACCAAATAGTTTTAGTAGCATGGGCTATACAACAGTGTACCAAATAGGTGTGAATAAAAAGGAGCAAACAATATTTTTAAAAGAAACCAAAATTTTTTTTTTGCCATTTTCCTAAAATCATTAATTTTTTACCAACCATGAACTGCTCCTCTATGTCATTATTAATGTGATTTTTAATGTTTCTTTATAGACATATGGTTATAAAACTTTGCCCCCCCCCCCCCTCCGCCATTTCAACAGTATTATTATCTTAATTTCGACAAATATGTGACTTACATTGTTCCTTCTCTGTACCCTTTATATAAAAATTAATAGCGGTGTAAGGAGTCTACTGAAGGGCTTCATCGGAAACATGTACCGCTGATTTTCACCATCACAGATCCTTGCCTCATAGTCATGCTTGCATCGACAAAACCCCAACTATCGTTCTAAGGACGCCAGCTTGAGGGCCTCTTATGAAATTAAGGAAGAAGCACTAAGCTTCATTAAAGCTTTTGAACAACCACTTTCAAAAAATTCCTTCATCCATCATTTGGCATACCTCCTAGAATGCTTCTTAAGAACAACAAGCGCTTGCCTTTGCGGATATTACTATGTAAAAAAGCAATGAACTGGGATAGAGAAAAGAAGCGCTGCGAGCTTTCATGGAAGCGTTTCAGGAAGTTCCTTAGAGCGCTAGTTTTGAATTGGGAACATAAAGTTACAAGATTAATATGCATCAGCAAAAATTCCATCCTGCTTGATCGGCTAATCAACGAAAGGACAAATATTGTACCTACCTACCACAAAAAAAATTTTAATTTAAAAAATAAGCCAAATCTTATTTTTTTCAACAGAAATTGTTATAAATTTTAAATTTTGGCGTAATTTTAATTCAATATTAATTTTTCAAACTCACCAATAGCAGCAGCAGCGGTCGAATGAAACTTAATTATAACACAAATCACTTGGAATTTCTCTTAAAATGTTAAAAGTAAAAAACCTTTTCCCAAACACGTAGATACATTCTGCAACTATTTTTAATTTCTCTTAAGTTTTTCATTATTAGTTCACTTGCATGCACTCACTGAAATGGCCGACAATATCATATATTCTCTTTCTTCCACAATATTTTCCACTCATCATACATGGAACTCAATGAACTTCAATCCAAATGCAACGCGTTTTCAAAATGTTCAATTCTTTTTTTTTAAGTTTATAATAAAAATAATTGGTAATCGCTACACAAAAGTAATAAAAACAAAGTTCTCCGTGCCAATTACCATTAAATTTGAGAAATTTTCCGTGAAGATTGCAAGCCAGAACCTAGACGTGATCGGAACAGTGTAATCTTTATACATTTTGAAATTACAACACAAGCAAATAATAAATAACGTTAAAATTCTACCAAACTATCCAATGTAATTAATAAGTTACTTTCCGTTATATTGAAAACTATAAAATAAATATCGCGCAACCGTAAACTTTGTTCGTGCACTTCACTCAACACTCGTCAAATTACCTTTCTTCCTCGTCACAAAAATATTACCAACCCAAAAAAAATGTACACAAGAAAAAACTTTTAAAAGGGAATAATTTTCCGTTATCACAAAACACAACGAATCTAGATCATCGCTTTAACGAAGAAGAAGAGAAACAAGGAGTTAAATTTTTCACTCAGATTGTCAAATTTTAAATTCTATTGAATATCACTATTTTGGGTGTATCCTTTTAGGCGAAGAAATTTATTTAATTATTGATTATTTAATATATTTTCTAATGACACAAAATTTAGCAAAACAGTAAAAAGAAAGCGAAAACAATTGAAAAACATCACCGCCGCGCCGGGCGCACTGTACGAGAACAAAATTTGTAATTAATTTTCTTGCTCATTGTAATTTAAGAGCGAAGTTGGCTAGAATTTCAAAAATATACACAAGAATCCTGAAATGGATTCCGGATTCAAGGTGATCGTGGTGAATAAGTTTTTAGATTATTTTAGATAAAAGTGTGATTTTTTTTTTGTCAATATTTTAAAATATAATTTCTGTTGTAATTTAGAGATGAGGAGTAATAGAAAAGGGGAAATTCTGAAGCGGTAGAGTAGTTAATTAATTCCTTTCATGATGATTTAAATTTTGCGAAACGATTGAATTTCTTGTTAAGGATAATATTCGAATATGGGCAATGGATGAGGTTTTTCGCTTTTTAAAAAACACTGCTAAAATTGTGTTAAATGTAGAAACAGATTGTTAGATTTCTGTCAATGAGTCTAAACAAGCCACAGTAGTCTAAAGAAGATCTAATTGCTGCAGTTCGTGCTGTTTTAACGACAATTTTACTTTCGTATGCGGCTGCAGAAAGACACAAAAGTTTCCTCGAAAGTCTTTAAGAAATTACCTCAGAAATGGAAGTAATAGTCCAGTAAATAATAGGGAATAAATAAGCCCATTTCCCTAGAAAAGGTAGGATAGCTCTGATTTTCATATATGTTACTCAGTTTCGAGCACCGATGAAAAATCCAAGTTTTCACCCTTGGAGAGGGTCGGTGCGGTGTTGGGTTAAAGGCACATTTTTTTTTTCAAAATAATTCCTTAATGCTTAATACTAACAAAAATGGTTGACACAAATTTGTAGAAAACTAAATTCCCTACATTTTTTGTATAAACGTTTTTTTTTTTTTTTTGTAAGTCTTCCAAAAAAATTTATTCGTATAGTTTCACTTATACAGGGTGTTTCGTAATTGGTGGTCCACCATAGAACAGGAGGTGATTGTAGTCACCTATACAAACAATAAATGGAGGGGAAGAGGGATGGTCAACTTAACCGTTTCGGAGTTACAGGACAATTTAAAAAATGTGCAAGTCTTTCACAAAATACCCTATATCTATAAAAGCTCAAAGTGTAGGGTATCTTACAGAGCTGGTTATATGCAAAACTTCATTGCCTTTCAAACGATTGTCTGACTAGCTTCGTACTCCTCCCTTCGCAAGAGTTATGGTGGTCGAAACTAAAAATTTCGGATGTTCTTAGCTTTTTATTGACTTTGACCTTTTTTTATTACAAAAATGTGCTTAACGTAATTTTTTTTTTGTAATTAAAACTGTTAACTGTGGACTCTCCTCTTTAATTTGACCTATCATGTCTATGTCCTGATTGTAGCCATTAAACAGTTATTAGATCATAACCTATTCAGGTCATACCGAAATTAGACGATTTTTTTTTAAACGACGTGTTTTCAGTCATTAAGGGAACAATTATCTTTAGTTTACACCACCATAACTTTTAAGGGCTGGATAAGTACAGTGGTGATCGAGCAATTGCTTGAAATGCCATGAAGTTTTGCATATAAAGAGCTGTGTAAGCGATCCTATACCTTGAAATTTTTAAGATATAGGATATTTTGTGAAAAACTTGAATATTGTCTTAATCACTGTGTAAGTCCAAACGGTTGAGATGCCGCTCCCCTAGCCTTACAATTTTTTTTTACTAGGTGAATACTATCACCTCCTGTCCTATGGACCATCAAGGACTAAACACCCTATATAAAGGGGTACTACACGTATAAATTATTTTGGAAGAATGTTCACATTTCTGCCGCTAGAACTCTTTTCATCGGGGGCCGAAACTAAATAACATATAGATATAAAAATCACAATCACCCTACCTTTTGTAGGGCAATAACCCCTACTGACTGCACTTTAAATAATATTAAAGAAAATAATCATATCAAATTAGCCCAGACCTAGACTACAGACCACATTAGAGACATCTAGAGAAAAAGACAGAAAACCAACATGCGACAAAACAATACAATTTAAGACGAACAATGAATAGTTGCAGTTGTAATAAATTGAAACTTTTTAACGAGAATTATAACACCTAAATTTATTTTTTCGGCGTATAATTGTGAAACAAACTATTTTGCTTTGTATTCCAACAATTTTCAACGAAATATTGCAATTTCTCGTCTGTGAAATATCAGGAGAATTCATGAATTCATTTGGAGCCAACTACAAAATGGATCACTTTGTAGCATTTAGCAAAATCTACGAAAAGTTTAATTTGACAAATTAACCAGAACTCATATTATTCAACATGGATATGGAAGTATACCGGGTAAACGTTCATAAAACCAATAAACGTGTGTCATCTTACAAGTGTGTGCACATCCTTCGTAACACTTTGTGTTTAAGGGCCCAGCTAACGTTAAAGATTTTCTTTACGTGTAAAAAGCCACATTGTATTTTGTGACGCATACTAGTTTATTAGGTACTTATCCAACTTAGCTTAGAGTCTAACATGACCCTAAATAGTTTGTATATCGCTGAATAGGGTTAAGTTTATATTACACGTCCTTCTCAGTTCGCTAGTAGTGGCCCGACTATTAAAGTTAAATAACGCATTTTCGAAACTTTCACGAATAGTTGAAATGAATTTGCCTGATACCGGAATAATTAGGTCAACTACAGTATCAGGAATATGTTACATAACCAATATCCGTAGGAGTAGTAATATCATCCTTTCTTGTGATCTGCCTCCACATCCAATCACATAGTTTCTTCTTAACCTCAAGCCTTCCTCAGAAACTGATATATTATGACCTCCGTCTTAATTAATATTACAGAAATCCTACTGAACATCCAGGAAAGCATCCAGTGCACATACTTTGTGTTCCGGAGACCTTTAAATTACTGACTGCACTGTGTACAGCACTGACTTACTGAATTAGCGTTGATGTAAGTAATTCCCATTAAGATCACCCTACCATATCCTTTTTATATGCTTGGAAATGGAAACTAGCTCACGTTCAGCGTATTCCCAAGAAAGAAGAACGTAGCGATCCCTAAAATTACCGACCAATTGCAATCACTGCGACTCTCTTTGAACCTATCATTAATTTAAAATCAACTCATCAATGATCGCCAATATTGCTTTCGGACTGGACGCTCATCTGGAGACTTGCTGAGTTTTTTTATGATACGTTGGAACCGTGTTCTGTACAATGTCTTCCCTCCACTTCTATTATGAATTTAAAGTCTTTTATCTAGTCGCCTTATGCGAGTTATATTGTTAGCGTTACACTTAAACCTCATCCACACCTCTTCTTAATTTTTGTTAATGATCTGTTTTCCTTTACTTTCTATACTATCCATAGTTTCGGTGATTACAACACCCTTGATTTCGCGTATTCTTTTGACACTCTTACGAACTACAGAGGGAATGCTGCATGTGTTAAATGAGATTGCATGATTAGATCATTGAATAACGATCTTGAGAATATCCTCGCTTGAAGCAAAGTGGATTGCGTCGAGTTGAATGCATGTAAGACACAAAGAAAGCTGTTTCATCTCTTTAAAACAAAATCATTAATTAACTACTTCTGTTTTTTTTTTTTTTTAACATTTATTTTCGATTCATCGCCACTAAGTATTTTTGGCATTAATATTACCAGAAAGTTAAGCTGGATAGATCATATCTTTTCTGTAGCCAAAGAAGCATGGATATATCTTTTGGATTTCTGATAAGGTGTAAAAAATATTTCAGCCCGTCAAATCTAGCGACCCTTTATAAGTCCTACATCAGACCTAGAATGGAATACATTTCCCATATAATGACTGGGGCTGGATGCACTTAGCTTCTTTATATATTGTCCAGAAGAGAGCCTTCAAGCTCATTGGCAATTTAGCAATAACTTGTCATATAGACTTTCTTGAACACCGCTACAATGTGAAATACCTTTCGATCCCTTATCACTATATGCATGGTCAATGTTCTGATAAATTATTTAGTCTGATCCCTAGTAGAATGATTCCTGCACGCAATACTGTGCGCACATTCTTTTACCCTTCCAATTAATTTCGCCCATACAGTAAAATTCTTTGATGCTTTTTTATCCCGAACTATGCGAATGTGGAACAGTCTAGCATCTTCTGTCTTTCCTTCGGCATACAATCTACGAAAGTTTAAGGGCGGCATGCATCAGCACCTCCGGCACTATTCTCATGTCCCCTAATTCTTTCCCTAACTCTTTCCTGCCGTGATGTGCTTTGCATCATGGGTTATCCCTTGTTCTTAGCTTAGTAATATAAATATATATCTACATATGTGTATATACCCACATATGTGTATATATGTACATATGTGTTCGTATAGTAGTGCCTCTTAAGCTTTTACTATGAAAGAAGTGCGTCCAATAGGTATACATCCTTTTTATATGTATATTCCATCTGTAAGGCCGATTCTACTAGGCTTTACGTAGTTACATATCCAAAAGAAAGGCAGCTCCTATAAATCGACACCAGCTTTGAATTTATACCTGAGACTAACCCATACAGTGAAAGAAAAAAAAAACAATAATCGCAAATCACTTTATTAACAAAAGCGGATAACTTAAATCTCGTTTAAACCTTCAGGGACATAAGTACATAAATCGTAGCGCTTTATCCCGCAGTCCAACATTTTGCATAAGCTGCCAAGAAATCCCCCAACTTGAGCAGTCCCTATCAGTTTCCATTCCTCTAGATGAAAATAATCAGAAAATATTGTTGCAATTCGTTTTATGTACAAAAGAAAAAGAAAATATAAAAAAAAAAAAACTTGAGACGATTCTTGCTTATAAGCAAAATGATGGCGCCTTTTGGCCGAATGCACCAAAGTCCTAATTCCCATCCTTCGACACGAAGACCTGAATTTAGCGTATTTACCTCATTGAAATTCAAAATGAAATAGCAAATAGAGCATAGTCTGCACAGGTTGAGGGGAAGGGCGCAAATATGAAAATTATTATTGTCTTGGCATTGAAATGAAGAAAATTCATTTTAAGGTAAACAATTTGTAATTTTGATTTTGTATGTAGGTACGCAGATGGTGGTGGTATAGATGAAGATTATTTCTCTCTCTAATAAAATTTATTAAAACTCCGAGTTTGCTGTTAATTACTGGAATGGTTTGCAGGAAGTTGAATCCGTGTAGCTGTTGGTTAGTATTCTTCTATACAAGCTCCGTAATCAAACAATCGCTTAACCCAGATGGAATAGCACACAATGAGAGTTATGTGAGCTGGAGCTTAGTATCGTTAGTATGACAACTCTTAATACTGGCGTGGCGACATTCACTTAATTTTCCTTCCTTTCTTAAGCTAAGAGAAATACAAATGAAAACATCGTCGACAAGACCGGAGACTTAATCTCAGCGTAAAGACTCAGTGCCCAAATTCGGAAACTAGAGTTGAATAAAATACTTGCGCTAACTCAAGTAGCAGGAAGATGACTGTAGGCGCGTAGAGTAGAAAAGTTTTACATAGTATCTACATGTGTCTATATAGTGTTTTTACATAGTGTCTCTACACGGTGTCTTAACACGGTATCTCTACACATTGCCTCTACCCAGTATCTATACAGATTGTCTCTACACAGGTCTCTACATGGGGGTACCTAGGCATGCCAGAATCATGAAGGTTGAGGGGATGGACTCACTAGCCAGGCCCGACTATACTTAATCTTTTCTTAGATAGGAATCTGTTGTTAGCGTTGCAACCTCAGTGTTTGGTCTCTCATGTTCGTAGAAGTATCAGCATCTAGAGGCGAACATGAGCACTTACAGGTGTACGAAACCTTTTTTTTAAGGGCCAGGAATAGGAAATTCATTGAATTTGTCATAAAAAGCAAAAGAAAATTGCAGATCTGTGGTTGGTGTCATTACTCCCCACAGCTTCACGCTCATTTAATACATATAGGAGCTATTGATAGCGCTTGATGCCTGTCTGGCCTGAAAGGAGACTCTGAAAACACCGAATACTTTCTATATACTTATCTGGACTTTGTCCTGTGCAGGTTGAGTCTACCCTCCTATCTGTGCGTACCTAGGAGGAAAAATATACACTACTTCGGTTTCACAGAGAATACAACGGGCGTCGAAAGAAGCTATTCACGATGATCACCTACCAGTCCAAAGAGACTCGTCCCGAAAGATTAAATATAACGGACTAAAGTTTTAACGTCGGTTGTTGGTGTGCTGGTAGTCTGGAGATTGTCCAGGGCGATTTTCCGACGTTGCTAGTTTCAGAGCGCTATTCTAGCTCTGGGGTTCGGCCGGTATACGTAATACTCAATGTTTAATCTACACTCACTCACTCACTTACAATGCCTTATAACTACGCAGTGTAGGTGCGGGGTGGGAGCGTGCGCTCACTATTCCTTAGTAGACCAACACGATTACCGTGCGCTGCTGGGGGGCAACTGACCAATCTTTCGGTGCCGACTGAGTTTTATAGCCAGTCTTCTGGTAGTCCACTGGTGGGGGTCAACTCTTCGTACTTCTGAGTTGTCGTCTCGCGGTCGGATATTTCACTGATCGGTGACTGTGCTTTTCGACTTGTGTCTGCTTCGATGCTGGGTGATCGACTTGATTGGTGGTGGAGGGGGAGGTCGCACCCAGGCTTGCGACACACACACCCACATCCACCCACACATCAACACACCCACATACACACCATATACACCCATACACACACATACACCCATCTCCAACTACTAGTATTTGGTTATATAGGGTGGTATTACAGTATCGGCGTAAATGCTTTTAGCACTTGATGAAATGACTAAAAATTTCAGACACATAATGTAAAAAGGGGCTAAGTCAAAATCGTTACATTATTTGCTTTCCATGAAGTGTCTAGACTTTTCGTGAAATGCTGAGTTACGTCAAATGTCTACGACATATATACTTTACTCCGAAATTGATTTACATGAAATAAAATTACTTTTTCTTTTACAATTAGAAAATAAAAAACAAAAATTTAAAAACCGTTTTTATATTTGTTCTTCAATTTCAAATGTCTTTTAAAAGTACACTTAAGTATAGCAAACCTTGGAAAGCCTTGTTGAACCCTTCTGATAAAAATATATTTTCCGTGCGTTTTTCGAAATAAAAATTATATGATACAAAAAACACTGTAGACTGCTACCATATATAATGCTATCTTTTCAACACCCATTTGGCTCCGCGTTCTGTCAGTGTTTATAAGATGTGGGACATTTCTGAATATGGCCTCGTTGCCGTGGGACAATTAGCTTTATTGTATTCGGCTCTTATGTTACGCAATTAAGTACTTTTTCAATTTCAATTCAATTTCATAGCTCTCTACCCACCACAGCCTCAACATTCGTCCAGAGTACGTGGTAAATACGTGTGGTGTGTGGTCGCATTAACGTGGAGACCACCGGCCCAACGACCGCCGGCCAATCGGGCTAGCGCCCGTACTGCCGGTTCGGCTCTGTACAGACCTCCCCATATGTAATACATATTGGATAACTACAATCATTCATACGATTTTACTCACAATCGCGACGAACAGAGCGGCCGACGACTGACGGAAATCCTCTGTCAAAACAGGCAGTCGCAAAATTGCAAACATAATTTTCAATGAACATCGCTGCGCGGCGAATAACAAGATTTCCTCTCCTTGATTGCATAATCTTGCCGGCGACACTTTTTAAAAATATCGCGGAGATTCTTCCACTTTTTTCTGCAGTTATAAATTAAAAATACAGAAATTAACCAAAGTTTTAAATGTTGTCACAATTTTAGCAATTTTATTTAAGCGCCTCGCTATATCCAAAATCAAGTCTTTTTTTCACTTGCGTATACTGCTTTTCTTGTAAGTTGTAAATTGTCTTTGCATAATTTTTCCTCAACATCCATGTTTTTGGTGTTTTTTGTTTTAAATTGGCGTGGTATTCTACAACCTCAGACTGACAAAAATAAAAGCGAAAACAATTTCTTTCCTTTGATTTTGTTGGTACTACTGTAAAGGCCGACGACCAAATTATGGCTTGAACACAATTGTACTGCAGATTCTGCTCCATAAAACCTTCCTACACAAAATTCTGCCTATGATTGCCATAGTCGTTGGCCAACTGTGCTTAGACTTTAGAAATTGATCGTTCCCCACGGCGAATTCGTCCGTCAGAATTTTGAACATTCGTGGCTATAAATCTTTGACAGCGAACTATTTTAGTCATTTGGCGTCTTTTGTCTTCCATCTTTGGATATAATTGATGATTTTAATTAGGCCGTTGAAGCTTATCTTTGGACCTTAGATCGATTCGATGTCTTCTCTTTTCTTCTTTTAGATTTTTGGTTGTTTGGGGATTGTTCACTCAACGTGATGCTGTTGGTTCGTCTACCTACAGCTGCTGCGCCATATCCACTGACATGTATAATATGGACTGGCAACGTTAATACAAATGCACTGCAAAAAGTGGGCTCACTATTATATTGCTGACTCTTTCGGTCTAAACACCAAGTGCCAACAGAGGAAAACTGTAAACAACAAATAAATAAGTGGATCCGTCGAAATAAATGTTTTTAAATTAATTATTTAGAGTTACTATCGATAAAATTGATTTACCAAAGGCAATATATTCATAAGATGTGCAGCAGAAATTCGAAACGTTTTATTATAATCGCTTTTCGAGCTGCACGCACATTTTTTCAACTTCCCGCCAATGAATTTTTCAATGTTGGCACCGGCGTAAGAAGTTTTTTTGACATAAGCAATTGAGCCAACATTAAATAGAAAGTTAGCCTGCCATATTATAAATGAATTTCTTGCAAGAGTTTGTTATTTAGTTTGGAAGGGACTGGAATGAAGTAAGGATTGGATCTGTTAAGAGAGTTTTACGGAATTAATGACTGGAAGGTTCCTACGTTGGCAGCTTTCATTAAAGCCATTCACGGGTCTTGATGGGTTTATTTGAGATTAAATACCCTCCTTGTAGTAGTCCGCTTTAGTGTCTGCTACCGTCCCAATTGTATTTAAGCCTTAAATCAACCCAGCTATACATGTTCACTTACAGTCAAATGATTGTAAAGCCATCCAGTCATTCCCAGAACTGAACTTAGC